>JAOXYF010000012.1:14376732-14415807 GCA_028565775.1 Sternarchorhynchus goeldii | reverse complement strand
AGGATTAAGCCTAATTTATTGTTAAAATAAATATGATTATACAGCTTTAACTTGCTAATTGCAAGAAAACATATAATTTACAAACATGAGCATTAGTAATCTTCAGTGATGCAATTTAAACTACTGTAAATAAATAACAGCTGTGATTAAACACTATAATTTATGAGAGCTCCAGAGTGTCCAGCACTGTCATTTGGAATTAGAGGGGAGATCTGGTCTGTTCCTCGTGATCCACTCAGAACCCTCGGCCTTACAGGCATCTCGTCCGGGTTGCTCACCTCCTGGAAGTGCAAGATAGTTCAAAAGAGCAAGCCAAGATTCTCCTGTGTGAAAGCTTCTGGAGATCATCTGGCATGGTGTGAACTGACAATGTTGTTGATGGAAGTACTAAAGAGTAAAGAATACAGTCATGCTGTTCCAATGGGTCTAAAACTGGACTCCCCGGTCTTCAACAGCCTTAATACAAGCAAATTAAAAGTGCAGTAATCTCAGGCGCATTCTTCTAAAGTATGGTATTTTCATGTCGTTTGTTTTCGTCTCCTTTTTAAAGACTTTTAATCCCTGTGGGTCGCCACCCAGGCGAAAGCTCATCTTGTGTAACGTGGTTGCCATAACAATGTCTCCCTTTCCTAAGCCTGCCAGGATCAGACACTGTGGTAGCTGATGCTGGCAGGCGCCCCCGCACTCTTTCACGCATGCTGTCACACTCGCTCTTGAACTTCCCTCCATTTCTCACTTCTGCTTTGGCCTCAAGTGCTACTCTCCGGACTTGGACCAATTTGAGGTATTTCAACTGTTGAAGCCAAAATGCTCTGTGTGCTGAGCTGGGCACTGCAACAAATCGACAACAAATACCAGACACATCACCGTAGCGCGCTAAGGTTGGTTGTTATTTCCTCTGAGAAAATTTACTGGATTCTTCACCAATCAGTACTGCCACAACAACTCTTTTACAGCCTGTCTAATGTAATCCCATGAATTCCTTGTCTAACCAAAATGTTTTTCACTTACTAAACATCTAGGATTATGTTAAAATGAGAATTACTGCTTTACTTAAGTGCTGTTATAAAGGATACATGACACCTTCATGACTGATATAAACCTACACAAACATTATGAAGCCTTAGTCCAAAGAAATGAACTTCATAAGGTGTCTGTTGCCAATTTTGAATTTAAGATGAGATAACACCTATGTCAGGTGACATAGTTTTGTTGACTTGGCACAAGGTTATGACACTTTCCTGGTTGAGATGACATAGCACCATATCACATGACTCACAATATCAGAACTGACACAGTCGGCTGACTCTGATATGTCAGAGTGACATAATGCTGATCATTTGAAAAAGGTCTCCAAGTAAGTCTAGTTGTAACTGATCAAATCCTCTGTACTTGGCAACTGGTCGCAAGGCTGCTTTGAAAATTTACACCATTGTAGTGAAAGTCAATCTCAATAAACTTTCACTGACTTTATGAGAATACTGGGCCTTGTCATAAACAAGAATAAAAATCATAAATAAGAATAAAAACATCTAAATAAAATAACCCTATGTAGAGTCATTGCCATAATTAATAACAATTTTACAAACTGCAAAATAAAACATTTTACTGGTAAGACAAAACATAATTATTCTACAATTGCAATCTCAAAAGTTAAAGAGAATATCTGTCTGTCAGTTTGTACAGTATCATCACCCAGAACAGGAGACACTGCAAAATATCTTTTATGAAATGGTATATTTTGATAACTTTTCCAACTAGCTTTATGTTAAAACACTCGTACATATACATATATATGACTTATGTACATGCCTGTTACCCAATACTGGACATACTTTTCCAACTTATTAATGTACAAGCTATGCTACATAATTGGTATTATATCACCAGGATAAACCAGAAACACAATGGTCTATAAAGTCAGTTGTCATAACCCAATACATCCTTTCAACAAGAAAAGTTGAAATAATGCATTAACATATCAACAAAAATCTGTTAATAATCAATTGTCAACTTGATGTAAACATTGACGCAACCAGTCTTTAAGACTGATGACACTCATGAAATCAGCTTTTACAGTAGTTACACAGATGAATGTCTTTTATGATGAAGGTGGAGGTGTTGTGCAGTCTTAGAGTGTCATTAAGTATAGTTTTACTGAAGAAACTAACCACTGTCTTGAGCACTTGAAACGGTGTGCACTCTTTGCCGGTGCGGTACAGTTTGGTGTTGTCAATGTCACCAAATACTAGTCGCCTGTCCTGTCTGGTGGCCATCTTTCTCTGCAAATCCAGAGTCATGTGATCCCACAGCGCTTCCTGTGGAAAAGTGGTAAAGGCACGAAGCAAAGACCATCAAAGTGAGTCACAACTCTTAGATGAGTTTAAAGAATGTTCTTTACTGAAAAAGGTTGTGTGGAGGAATAGTTTTTCCTCACCTTTCTGTGAGGAACAGGTGAGCAGGAATCACAACTGTTGGAAGATTCAGCTCGGCTACCCCTGCCTGAAGTGTGAATGGACAGATTCAGCTCGGCTACCCCTGCATGAAGTGTGAATGGACAGATGGTCCTTGGAGCAGATGCTGCAACAATCAGGTTTCACAGTATCATCTTGGTATTAATATCTAGCTACAATCTAAACCACTGAATACACTCATGTCAGACAGGTAAACGTGAAGCTTATCAGCGCACTATTAAGCCATTTTAGATTTGTAACTGAAGCAAAAATGCTAAGACCAAAGTTTTGGCAGCTCGGAGAGTTCACCAATAATTCATCAGAGGGGAGGAAGCCTGAACACTAGCAGAAACCAAGCGTACCATAGTGTGACTGGTCTGGATGGCCACTGTCAATGCAGACTGCACCTGGCATGGTGGGGAAGTGCTGCTAACCACTTATTTTGCCATAACAGAAAGCTCAAGGCATTCTGGGACCTGAAGTTATGAACTAGGCTTTATTTTCAGCCTGTCTAGACTTCTTTACTTGCAAATGCAACTGAATGAAAGGGTGCTGATGTCTACAGAGCAGAAGAAGTCCATAAGGATCTTGAGCTCTAAGTTGATGTATCTAATGCTTCAGGGTCTCGTTCATTTTTAAAATAGTTCATTTTCATCTTCAGTGGGTCTAGTGGTAATCTCACAGTCATTATGATGATTTGGTGGATGATTTGGTCCAATCTGCTTTACTTCTCTGAAAAACACGAGCTTACAAACTCATAACTCATAATTATGGGTAATTAAGGACAGTCTGTGAAAAAGAGAACTCTTTGCATATATATATATATGTGTGTGTGTGTGTGTGTGTGTGTGTGTGTGTGTGTGTTTGTCTTCATGTGTTTCCAACCTGTTTGCTGACAGTAATCTTTACTGAGACTTTTTTTCACTCTTCCTGCTCCCCTTGAACTTTGATCCCAGACATTAAGCATAGACTTGGATTTGGTGACCTCTGATTGGTTGACTTCAGTTCTGCCGTTCTCTTCCTCTCTGGTTGTTCTGGCAACGTCTCTACAGGCAATATCACAGTGATGAATGATTAACTAAGATTAACAAATCTGATCGATTACGTACTGTGGACACTGAGAATGTTTTGGATTCATGTCATGACGTTATGACATAATAGCAAAATCCGAACTCGTTGAATATTAACACAGAAACCAGAATAAACCCTAGCAGAAATTACATGAGGCCTAACCCTAACTCTGTACTGATACCAGTGTGTCTTCCTTCTGCATAGTTCTGTGAACCAGGAAAGTTCAGTGGATTGCTTCACTTAAAGGATTACTGTTGTTACTTAATGAAATATATCTAAGGTAAATTAACATTAAGAAAATGTGGGACACTAAATGGTTTCATACCGCATCCATTCTGAGTATGTCATGTGATTTTATAATTTGGTGGTGAAATATTTCTTTGACATTCATGATCAAACACATCCAGGTAGCCAGAGTTTGCCTAGTGCTTAGGAAATGAATGTGTGACCTCTATCTTGCCGGGTAGATATCCTTCTCAGCAGTCACTGCATGACTACTGAAGCCTTCTGAAAATGATTCAGACAAAGCAGTACCGCAGGCAGAACCTACTGAACACTCTACACCTACCAAACATCTCCCATCTGGTGTAGGTTAACAGCAATTTATGTCCAACTGTCAACAATGTGACTCCAATTTATTTGTTATAATCTCTCAGCATGCGCCGCCAAGTCAGAGCTGCCTACTGAGAAAAACGATCATATGTCCCCAGTTCCCTGCACAGTGCTCTTAACTGCAAAACAGTTCTTCCAGTTAATGAGGCAGCACTTAAACCTGCATGTTGGTATAGAAAGTGCTATGAAAGGAATGTTGAATGGGGTGGACCTGCCGGTGTCCTCGTGTCATAGCAGAGCTATGACAGTCGATATCTACACAGCAGGATCATCCATATTCCCTTTGAGAAACTTCACAAGCCGAGGATCACTGTACAACCTGCTGACTTGGTGTGTGTGAGGATTCCTCAGATCCCACTGACGCTCCTGTCCAAAACAGCCCACACAGGCTCCGTCACTGGTCCAAAGACAGGCGGTGTGGTCCACAGACATGCTGACTAGGAACAGTTGGCCACTCTGCTCCAGGACCTCCGTGCTCACTATCGCCTCCTCATGGGCTCTCCAGGTACGTACCAGTGGAGGCTGATTGTTGACAAGCTTGTGAGGATGACCACACATTTAGATTAAACAAATCAACTGGAATTCTGGTATTCTTAAGTGGAACAAATCAGATGGTATTCCACCCATAGTTCTGTTATTCTAACCAAAGTTAATCATTTTGCTCGTTACTTTGACTGACCTCATCAGACGGTTCGTATTGTGAGATGTCCCATATCTGAACGGACCCTGTTCCATCTCCAGTAATAAGTAAAGTGTTGTCAGAGTTTGTGCTTAAACCCTTCACACACTCCTCCACCCTGTGTGGTACATAGAACTCCCCTGTATTAAGAGACAAGACCCAAATTAATACAATATCATGCCATATTTCCAGCTACGTAGATTTCTGTACTACATTTCAACTCTCTTTATCTTAACGGTGGTAAGATTGTAAGGTAAATGCACCATATTGACGAAGCTTCTAAGCTGTGCTGGTTGCCATTCACTGGGAGAACATGCTTTGTGTCAGATGAATAGCTATTATCGCCTGGCAACATTCCCCAGCAGAGGTGGCATGAGCCGTGGCAGAAGCAGGGTGCTGGTGGTGGGTGTGCAGACCTCTTTAATTAACATACAGGCTCTTTGCTGACATTGGCTGTTGATACAGAGCTCAGCTTGCTGCACAGAATGATCATTTTCTCACTCGTAATTGTGGTGTTTGCTGCTTGCTCTCACTGATTATACTGTCTGTGGGAGTGTGTGTGTGTGTGTGTGTGTGTGTGTGTACCATGTTTGCGTGATGGCCCACTGATGTTCCACCAGCCGATGTTGCCAGCCTGCGAGCTAAGCAGGAGAGGTTTACCTCTACACTGCCTGTCCTGAGCTCGCTTCTGCAGGAACAGCAACTTGTCAGTGGGGGGATACACTCTAGACACACACACACACACACACACACACACACACACACACACACACAGACACACACACACACACACACGTATTATACAGAATTAAAATATCCTTCTCCTTTCATGTAGAACTATTTCAATACGAACAATACAGATTTCCTCTGGCCTCAGAGTGTGAATGTTTCATTTTCTATATGCCTTAATACATGAGGTGTTTGCACTGTAACAGCTGACTAACCTCCCAGGCTGTGGCCTTTGAAGTCGAGTGACAGGCCTCTGCGTGTCCACCTTCCAGATGATGATCTCACCATCGTAGCTCCCTGTGGCCAGCAGCTGTAGACAGTGGCAGTAGTCCACAGCCAGGATGTCATCCACATGCAGGCTGCCACTCTTCCAGGGTTCATCTGCTTTCACATACATGTCCTACACACACAGAAACATACGCGCACATCCTGACGCATATAAACTGATAAGTGCTTGGCTGCCAGACCTGGTTCCTGCCTCAGCTTCTTCTTTTGCGTCAGAGGTGTCTCTTAACATAACCACAAACCCCACTCTCATCAAAGGCTGCACAAATATTGTACATAAGTTAATGTTTACACTGGCTAAGAACCATTTTCCTTATTATGACAGTGTTGAGCAAAGTATGAGTGTTTGAATGCATGTGTGCGTGTATGTGTGTGTGTGTGTGTGTGTGAGCAAGAGAGAGATAGAGAGAGAGAGAGAATGTGTGAATAAGGATATAATATGCATGTGAGTAGCTCTCACTTGTAAGTCACCAATGCTGTACTGAACAACCATCTGACTCCAACCGACAGCCAGAAGCCGGTTGTTATGGAGACAAATGACCCCAGTAACCTCTGTGTCTGACACAGCTTCCAGCTTATGCAGAGGTAGACCATTTATCAAGTTCCACACCTACAGAGTACACATGGAATAATTACCCAAGTGCCCAAGAACATTTTAGGCTGAATTATGCAAATGCAAAATCATAAACCTTAAATAAAGAATGTCTCTGTATGTTTTTTCTTGCCTTTTCTGTTATTATGCGATATCAAATATTCTTTCCATAGAAAGCAGATTTAAAATCTTTATAATCTTCATACATAACAGTAGCTTAGACCAGTTAGCATATAATTTGAATAAAACTTACTGACTGATTATTTTAATTTACTAATTAGCACTGAAAGGTGAAGAAAACTGGTCCATTAAGGAAGAGCAGCAGTGGTGTGTGTGTGTGTGTGTGTATGTGTGTGTGTACCTTAATGGTTCCATCGGCTGCTGCAGTAACTAGCCTGTGCTGTGCAGGGTCAGCCGTCATGGCTGTGATCTCTTCATGACCATGTGCGTTCTCCACCTCTGTGAGCTTCCTGCCTGTATTTACATCCCACACCACTAGAGAAGAGTCCAAGCAGGCCGTCACTACCTGCCCATACACATCCCCAAAAACACTGCATGACTCGACCCAAACATAACCCAGAAAAACATGTTTACATTTTTCTTTGCCTACGCAGAGTTAATGGAAATTCAGTCTTGTACTGCGATTTGTTGCCACGGTTTAATGCCTGTCATTCTTCTCTAACTGAAGATATAACTCTATGTTTCTGAATTCTTTTCTAACTGAACAGATAACTCTATGTTTCTGAATTCTTCTCTAACTGAACAGATAACTCTATGTTTCTGAATTCTTCTCTAACTGAACAGATAACTCTATGTTTCTGAATTCTTCTCTAACTGAACAGATAACTCTATGTTTCTGAATTGGTAATGCATCCATATAGTCAATCAGTGCTTCATCTGTGTTTTAGTGTCCCTTTGATAGCTAAAACCTTTTGATGTTCACCAGAGAAGAAGAACTACATAAAAAGAGCCTATTTGAAACATAAAAAACACTACATAAAAAGAGTGGTCAAGTGAAGTGTATAAACAGTTTAGATATATTGTTTATCTTCATATATTTATTCCTGTTTTTTGACTACATGCGATATCTAGATTAGCAAGGTTTACTGCCATTAATGGAGGGGAATTTAGCTAGCTTATACCTGTGGAAAGAAGAAATTAATTAACTAAAGAAAACAATACAGACTGTATCCTCATTCCAGTCTTTTTCATATGAGTAGAAAATAACAGTGAAAACAGAGAGGAGACCAAATCCTATTATCAAGCTTGTGGGCATGATTTAAATGATCTTACCACAGCAAGGTGGAGTGGCTAACAGGACTCTTGCTGACAAATTGTTGCCCTGTTTTTTTTAAGTTTACTGCTGTACAAAGGAACAGATCAGTGTAGCAGTTTAGGAAAGTTTTGGGAAGTGTGAAGACACTCCAATGAACAAATATGGTTATAGCATAATTTTTTATTTTCAGAGCGCAAAGATATTGTAAAAAAAAGCAAGGAGTTAATCAAATCAAGTTTATTTGTATAGCACCTTTTACAACAGATGTTGTCTCAAAGCAGCTTTGCAAATGTCTGAGTCCAAGCCCCCAGTGATCAAGCCCAGGGTGACAGTGGCAAGGAAAAACTCCCTAAGAGCGTGAGGAAGAAACCTTGAGAGGAACCAAGACTCAAGGGGGGAGCCCAACGTCTTCTGGCCAACACCGGTCACCATGACAACAAGAGTTTGTCATGATAGAGTTTCTTTCCTGTTATGATAAAGTTCTTGTTGCTACTTTGACATAATCCATTGTATTTTCTGGTCTGTCTAAATCCTGGCCCACAATATTTTGGATTGGATAAAAAAAAATTTTTTTTAATTTTTTATCCAGTCTTGAAAACTTAGGGGACCACACACATAATGACCGATTCCAGTGTGGAATTTGTTCATTGGTTCTTCAAAGGTCTGAGCTGAATAAAATGCCTCAAACATCTGGTTTATCATCATGAGGAAGAGTTCTGATCAGGAATTCCACGTTTCAGAATAAGAACCTTTTATTTGAAATCCGTAGAGACAGCCAGAGCTGAAGGCAACAACAGCACCACGGTTTCTTCTCTGTGGTGCGTGATGGGCTCGAAATGGTATGACAAATGTCCTCCAAACAATCTCTAAGTCAAGTAAATTTTTTTTATATTGTGCTTTTTACAATCACCGTTGTAACAACAGCTTTATAGGAGTCCAAGCCCCCAGTGAGCAAACCAAGGGCGACAGTGACAAGGAAAAACTCCCTGAGAGCATAAGGATGAAACCTTGAGAGGAACCAAGACTCAAAAGGTGGGGCCCATCCTCCTCTGGCCGACACCGAGCACCTGGCCCACAGTACAGCATAGCCCAATTTGCTCCTCCCAACAATCGCAAAAGGTTTCCTGATATCAGGGTGGTTTTAAAGACAATATTTACTACTCCAGCCTAGTCAGGGATACCATGATCGTAAATTGGAAATATAAAAATGTTCAATATTTACGACTAAGTATCCTGTAGTGTGGGGTGGACACTGATTCTTTGGTGTGAAATATGATGTTAACAGAGCAATAAGTCATTTTACAACTACAAATAGTAGTAACAGTAGGCTTTGTAGTCCTCAAATGAAACAGAGCAGGTCCCCCACATGGAGGTAGGCATGTCTAAAAAAGATTTAGTACAAAATCTCACAAACATCCAGGCCATTAGGTGTCAGTGTAACAGATTATTCATATTATGAAGAAGAATTCATAAGTTTGAACAAAACATTTTGCTATAGGCTATTGGATATTGCAAGAATTTCTGCAAGTTTACCTTAGAAAACTAACTGAATATACATTTGTTTAGTTGTAAATAAGGATAACAATCAGGATGATGATGAAAAACATCAGAAAATGAAACAGCATGAGGATTTGCTTTGGGAGTGTTGATGAAGAAGTATAGGGAAGTATAGGGAAGGCCAGAAGGAGTTGCATGTGTGTTTGTTTATCTGGAAAAAGCTTATGATAGGGTGTCAAGAGAGGAGCTGTGGAAGTCAGGAGTAGCAGAAACGTATGTGAGGGTGGTTCAGGACATGTATGAGGACAATGTGACAGCAGTGAGTTGTGCAACAGGAATGACAGACTGGTTTAAAGTGAAGGTGGGGCTCCAGCAAGGATCAGCTCTGAGCCCTTTCCTGTTTGCAGTGGTCATGGACAGGTTGATCGATGATGTTAGACAGGAATCTCCATGGACTATGATGTTTGCAGATGACACTGTGATTTGTGGTGAGAGTAGGGAGCAGGTTGAAGTTAGCCTGGACGAGTGTACAGAGTGATGGAGGGTGTGGTAGAGAGGTTAAGAAGGGAGTACAGGCAGGGTGGAATCGTAGAGTAGCAGGAGTGATTTGTGATAGACGGGTATCGGCCAGAGTGAAAGGGAAAGTTTATAAGACATTAAGATAGTAAGTAAGAGGGAGTTAGAGGTGGCAGAGGTGGTTTGTTCTCATTAGGAGATGAAGATTTGTTCTCATTAGGAGATGAAGATCGGTTCTCAGGAGTGACGAGGATGGACAGGATTAGAAACGAGTTGATTAGAGGGACAGCGAGGGTATGATGGAAGGCAAGACTGAGATGGTTTGGGCTTGTGCAGAGGAGAGATGAGAGTTATATTGGAAGAAGAGTACTGAAGATGGAGCTACCAGGCAGGAGAGAGAGGAATGCGAAAGAGGAGGTTTATGGATATGGTGAGGGAGGACATACAGGTGATGGGTGTAATGGAGAGGGATCTGCTGTGGCGACCCCTAACGGGAGCAGCCGAAAGAAGAAGAAGAAGAAGAATGAGGATTTCTAGGAGCCACGTGCCTCCACTGTTATACATGTTGAAAGTGAACATTATCATTGCTCCATTTGATAAATATGGGCTATCATCCTCATCCATACAACAAAAACAGTCCAAGAGTTACAATCTGTAACTTAAAAGGGACTTAAACCGTACCTGATTGAAGGAGGGGATGTACAGGGTACAGGAGAAGGACTTGGGCCCATCTTTGGAGGCTACATGCTGCAGCTTTAGCAGAGCCAGATACTCCCTGCAGCTAATGAGCAGTGTGTGATCCCCAGCCAGGCTCAGCAGTAGGGGGAAGCTGCCCTGTTCTGGGGAGCGTCCAGCTTGTATGTTGGGGAACCTGAGCTGGAGGGTCTTCACACAAGACTGAGACCGGATGTCCCATATTTTCAATACCTACAGGAAAAGGCATCAAGTGTCTCTGAGGACTAAAAAAATACACAGACTGGAGTATTGGCATGTTTGTATAGCTCGTGCTGTAAGGTGTTTTATACATACACAGTATATATATATATACGGATCTCATGACTTAATGACAACCTCTAGGCAATAATCAGTTGTCCTACATTACTACCTATATTTTTCAGTAATGTAAAGTACTTCAGTAATGTAAATTTTTCAAGGAAGAGTTCCTTGAAAATCTGTACTGTGGCCATAACAAAGCTTTATACTTAGGTTACAAAGTTACTACACTTAGGGTTGTGCTGAAACCCTAACCATTCTGAAAGCTCTTTGTTCATATTGGCAGTTCAAGATCATTGTGACAAAGCTTGAGGTGGATGGATTCTCACAGCATCCTTTGAGTAGCTGAAGATCTTGCCCAGTGCTTGGTGGATGAGCACATCCACCACAGTGGTTGTGTGGCCTTGAAGCACAGAAACAGGCCGAGAGGTGACATAACGGTTCCACATCCTGACAGACGGCTCTAGCCCTGCAGTCACCAGCAGGTTGAGGGACCAGCTGATGTCAAAACAGCGAACAC
Source organism: Sternarchorhynchus goeldii (assembly GCA_028565775.1). Lineage (NCBI taxonomy): Eukaryota > Metazoa > Chordata > Actinopteri > Gymnotiformes > Apteronotidae > Sternarchorhynchus > Sternarchorhynchus goeldii. Next base: position 14,404,584 of record JAOXYF010000012.1, on the reverse strand, counting down.
CCTGTAGAGAACAATTCATGAATCAATTCATGTGAACTTATTATAATAATACATTATTACTATGTATTATGTAGGTAACAGATTGTTCCATTATAGTATAGGGAGTTTGACTTTCAAGTCTAACAATGAAAGTTTAATGTGTTGGTGCCTCTGACGAAACTTGGTTCTGGTACTTCAACCATGTGTTTCCAAGTACAATGCTTCACTTTGTTAGTTAAAGCTGAATAATAGATGAGGTAACTGGTATCAGTTAAATCAACATAAGAACTGCTGTCTTGTACAGAAATAGGCTGTCTAGACAACACATTAAAATGCATGTAGCATGAAAACATTATTTTACAATAAATAATACAAAACAGAGGAAAACATTTAATACCCGGGGATTTACAATTAAAAACAGCTAGACTGAGGCATTTTATTAAAATGCATATACGACTTTTTTGGAAACCACAGTCGAAAACACCCACACCCTTGTAAATCATGTGTGTCACAGTCTTTCTCCACAGCTGAAGAACAAGACCAGACATTGTTCTTTGATCCATGAGTGCAGCAATCTGTTTTTTTTTCCAGTGGAAACTATTGCAGATACAATAAATACAACAGCCTTCAAAACTCAAGCCATACATTGTTTGATGGCTGAGCACAACCGTTGAAGGCAGGGAACATTGTGACATTGTCCTGGGTTGTGTTTATGATGAACTTCTGTTTTAATGATGGGGACACAACGGTCCATTTTACTGTAACATCCCCAATGTGCCATAGCACTGCAGCTTTAAAGTCTTTCCTGTTCTAACACGCATCAGCTAGTGGTGGGTTTAATAATTAGCTGACTTGGCAGAATTAATTGGCACTTAACAATGTGTGCATTAAATCATTAGTGAAAGTGACAGGTCTCAAAATACATCCAAAATACTTATATTTACATACATCCAAATACTATATATTTACCTTGTCAATCTTCCAAATGTAGCTGTTTCTTCTCTGATTCACATCCATTATGACCACAGAGCTGGTAGCACTCTCTGATGATGTAACAAGGAGGTTTGCATGGGGCTCATATACGATTCTGTTTATTGGTTCATTGTGTATTTTGGGGGTTTGCAGGTAAGAGACCATTAAGGTCTGACCACAGATGTCCTGTAAGGGTGTTAGGACAAAGAAATGTATCAAACCCCGAAGTCAGATCTAAACATGTTAGAACTGTGAAGTAACATCTGCTTTAAAATTAGAAACATGAAGTAACATCTGCTTTTCAATCATTAGAAATGTGAAGTAACATCTGCTTTAAAATTAGAAATGTGAAGTAACATCTGCTTTAAAATTAGAAATGTGAAGTAACATCTGCTTTAAAATTAGAAACGTGAAGTAACATCTGCTTTTCAATGATTATGTGTCTCTGCTCTTCTTGCCTTTCTTGCTGTACATTGTTTATTGTACATTGTTTATTGTACCTGCCTGGGATACGTTAAATTGGTTATGTACATGCTTACCGGCAAAAACACTGTCTTGGGTCCACTTTGGTCTGTAAAAGGTGTCTCAAATAAGCCTTTGTGTGGCTGCAGGAACCATAGTAAATTCACAGAGCTGTTTTCATCCCCCCACATCAGCGCACACCTCTCTCCTGGAGCCTGGGCAGGGGCCAGGATTAAGTTAATGTGCCCAGAGAACAAAATAAGCTTACAGCAGCTCTGTCTATAACAAGCCTGCACTAAACACTGGCCAGTGTACATGAGCATTAAATCAAATCTTGTTTAAACACTGACTAACGTCTGCCATTTGACCCACCTTAACATTGTACCAGTAGCAAAGAGTGGTTGCCACGTGGCTCAGGCCTGTAAAGTTAAGGACAAAAATTGGAAAATCCAGAATCATAAGGGTAAAAGTTAAACGTTTTGACCAAGCTGACTTGTTACCAAACAGGCGGAACTCTTCGAAACAGGCACTGGTGGACACATCGAAGAGACGAATGTCCCGGCCCACTGTGGACACTGCAATCTTGTGCACGTTACGCATATAGACTGCGTCGGTCGTCCAGCCTCGGAAGTGTCTACATGATCCAGTCCTTTCACCAGGGTCTCCACACAACTTGAAAAAGATTACAGAAAAAGATGTGCCTATGAATCCACCACAGCAGTACAAACTGTAAACTGGGCAGTACAGACTGTAGTCTGATACCTGCACTAATTGCAGTAGACTGTGTTGCCAGTATATGATTATAGAATAGGATAAGACAGAGGAGAGACACAAGATTATATGATTGGTGTGAGACATATAATGACATAGACAAAAACACTTTAATTTTTTTTAAAAAACATTCATAAGTCATAACTTCTACTTATACGTCATAGACCAATGAATGTTTATGTAGAAAATCACAGCTATTGTTCTGAACTTGAATATTTATTACTTTAAGGAGCAAAACCTTTTCCTGAATAAGACTGATTAGATTCACAATGTTTTCTATTTAAATAAACTACATTTAACTTAATTTTAATAAAATTTATTTGCAATGTTTTCTTTTCCAAGGTGATAGATCATAGGATCTAAAATATTTATTATTTATCTGTGTCTTGTGTTTTAAATTGCCACTGTGTTTTGAAATAAACCAGCTAATCCTTGCTTTGCACAGAAGGTAAGATAAATCCACTTTACCACTTATTTGGGTTTGGCGGATTGATTGCTTACTTCCAGTGTCTTCATAGCATGAAGTTGGCTGTTCCAGACAATCAGATTTCCCCCTTTACTCACGGTGACATAACGGAGAGGGGGTGGGTGACTCACTTCCACAATACGAGTGATTGGTTCTTGCTGTTGAAGTCAGTGCATATACAACATTGTATGGTCAAGATGCAGAGAATGATACACATAATTAGAGCACTGCAAAGACCTTCAGCAATGACTAATTTCCTTGGGGGACTCTGAGTTCTGAAAGAGAATCATGGGTATACCCCACCTTGTTATATAGACAGTGCCGTATCAGTGGTTCGGAACTGAACACATGATGGTTGACCTCGGATGAGTTTCCAGTCTGCTTTTGCTGCTGGAGAATGAAGGCACACAACTTCTCCCAGCTAACACAGCCATCACAAGAGGCTTCCATCTATGAAAACAAGAAACATGCTTGCTGTTACATGTTTGGACACCTGGATAATCTTAACTCAGTACTAATGATTAGCATTTTTTAATTATGATATTTTACTGCCTTTTTGAACATCTCCTCCATCTGGCTGGTCCAGCATGCTTCGCCGAGCGTGGTGGTCAGAACAGAGCGGAACTCGTCCAGACTCAGGGCGTCTGCAGAAGAGCTGTTGTCACGTGGTCCTATTCGCTTGAGAGAATTTACAGATCGCTTCCTGGAGAAGAAGTCTCTGAGGACCAGCAGGTGGTGGAGATGCAGCGAATCCTGAAGACAGGCACTCTGGCCATCATAACTGGACACCAGAGATTATTTTCTCATGCCAATGTTTTTTGAAGATGTATAGGATTAAATTCTAAACGGAAATCTATGTATTTCTGTAACACCATAAAATGGCTAGCATCTTAGCATCCTAGCAACATTTGGTAATAGCCGTTTTCATGTAAATCCTCTGTTGTTACAAACTAAATATGTTACATGTGTTGTCTGTATGCTAGTTGCACACTTAAAATTTCGTGCTTAAGTGAGAACCATAAATTATGCTAATTATGATGGCTGGTGTCATCAGTATGGCTAACATCTAAGATAACAGTATTAAGCTAGCAGTAATAAAATGATAGACAGAGGCTAAAAATGATTTACAAAGAATTAACATTAAACATTAAAATGTAAAAACATACACGATTGCTATGCCTTATGATTAATGACTGGATCTGGATCAGGCTAAAACAGCCTAACATGGTTAATGTCTAACGCGCAATTTCTCCTTATTTAGCTAGGGTTAGGGTTAGGTTAACGTTTACCCCTAACCATAACGTTTATCGGTTGTTCGGCAACCTGCACGACAGCTGAATGCCTTTATAAAATAAAGAAAAGCTACGATTTCTCTTGAAATTTCTAGACAGGAACCAAGATATTTCGTCTTGTTCTTCGTAGAAAGGCTCATACATTTATGATCATACAATGCGCAACATTTGAGGACAATGAAAACTTGGAAAAGAAATTTAAAAAACATTAATAAAGAAAATCGCCCCTTTCATTATTTACGTGGGGTCCGGGACACACCCGATGGACACAGGAAGTAACAACTCAACACAACGCATGTTTTACGGAAAGGCACAATGCACGATACTAATTGATGGATGGACAGTAAAACTCGGGCCATCAAATCCAATGCCTTCAAAATACAATACAATGCTAATAAAATGTATAATAAAAACTTGAATGCCATCTGTTGGAGAAGACAGGAACAATATCCTAAATGATAAAGCTGTGGACTAAACCCAATCTTTCAGTTAATTAAATAAAACCTTTATGGGTTTAATGTCTCTTAATCCTATTCATGTCACTAAAGAGTGCATTATTTTAGGTTTTGTTACCAACTAGCCTGAACTAAAATAAATACAAAGATTATCATTGTTTTTTTTGGGCTACCACTGCTTTACACTAGTGGCAATGTTTAATTTGCCCTGCTACCTTTCCTGTGTGTAGCTTTTGTTTTGACATGGACATTTAATATTTAAGGAATTCAGTCTGTTTAGATTTTGATTTCTCATGTTAAAGTTAAGGTAAATGATTTTGATAAAAGATTGGCTAAACATTCTGATAACTATCAGATAAAACACTTTCTCTGAGAAAAAACATGTCTTGGCAACCTCTCTGGGCTCAGTAATCAGCCACTAAAGATCTGAACATAATCTGGATATATTAAAGAAATCTGTAAATGTTAAAGCACATGGAGAGAGGGGGTAGGCTGGGCAATAAGCATGCACCTTCTTGGAGAGTGGGCCTTTGGAGAAAGGTTGGGTTAGAGGTCGTGAAATAGACCGTTCTGCATCATCCTGTGGGGAATGTCATCATGCACATGTAAGTTCTCTGGGTGGAAAGCATTTTTGTTCATTGAAAAAAGTGAATGGGCTTTTCATAAATTGCCTCTGACCCACCATTTGAAAAACAAAGAGGTTCCAACACATTTGTTTCAAAAATCACTGGATCATTTGAATTATGAGGTTGATAAATCATCAGTTAGTGCACACTGAATTGACATCATAAGGCAAGAAACCACTTTTTTGTTGTAGTTTTCCCACGTGTATTGTTTACATTTTTGTTTTAAAGTTGGTTTTTAAGTCTCTTTTCAAAATTAATATCTGTGAAAATTAGCTACTTTTGAACTTGTTGATGCAAATGAATTAGCTGGAACTATTTAGCAGGGTTTATTTTTAAATAATGCCATCTTAAAGGTTAAAGGTTGCTCCAGTGTTTTACCACTGTGTACTCAAGTACAACTCTTGGAAGGGTAAGCATAAAACAGCTCTTAAAGAAACTGTAAAACAGAAAAAATCTGCTAGTAAATAATTGACTTTAAAATACTTGATCTCCATAGCAAGATAGTCTTAGGTTTCTTCTAGATGAAATCTAAATAATTAAAGAAGATCACAAAGAAGAACAATCAATAAATGTCTGATGTGCATGATCAAGGTGATTTATGCTTTCTTTATTGATCTCTTCTTTTTTAATCTTTAACTGTCACTACATCATATTTTATTATTAAAAATAAAACAAACTAAGTCATCTGGTGTCATGTATTCCAATCAGACTTTCTAGAAATTAGAACAAGATACAACAAATGAGTTCTCTTATGACCTTTTTTTGTCTCTAGCCTTATTTGAAATGCCCTCACTATTCTTGCTTGATATCTGTGCTAAAATGTTTGTCTTTTGCAGAGAAATGTTGCCCGGGATACACTATTTAACGAACCTCACATGAGAAAACAAACTTAATGAGTTAAACATTTTCTTTTTAAAGCATTCAAGGGTGAGTGGCCCCAAAAAATCTGATGTATAATCAACTCATGCCTGTTCTTAAACATCTACATGCTCTACATATTTTATGTGATTTTAGTTTTTTTAACAAACAGTATTTTCACTTCTAATATAATTATTGAAAATTTTTCAAAAACTTCAATCTGAAATAGTGTGATTTAAAACCAATATGCCACAAATATGTACTATTGAAAATAATTAGCATCATGATTTATCGTGTTAATTCTTTTTGCAAAATTCTATTTAAGAATAGTTTGGGTTTTATTTGAAAATGAGATAAATACAGTATTAAAACAAATATTCACTTACTGAATTGTATTACTAGCAATCTCCTCTTCATAGACTTTCCAAGGATCATCTTTGGACATATTATGAGCATTCATGACTTAAAACATTACACCCTGAAGACATGTGTGTGTGTGTGAGTCCTTCAGACTCTGAATGTGGACCTGCTTTGCAGTTCTCCTAGTCACCCTTCCAGTGGACACAGCGTTCCAAAAACACCTTCTTCCAGGAGCAACTTTTCTTTGTCTGCGTTTACATAGAACTTTTGTTTCCCAGTGTCCCTGAAAGCAAAGCAGACTTGCAGCATGTATCTCAACAACAAGGGAAAAATGGCAAAGGTTTCTAGATTAATCATCCATCAATCACCTAGGCAATCCCCCACAACAAATATCCCAGTAAAGTCAACATAGCCTTCGCTGAAGACTTTTTGTCAAATGAGCCGACTCCTCACACATATTAATCAGAGAGAACGCTAGCTTTATTTGTGTGCATCTTGGAAATCTTGTCTTTAAACATAAATACGAACTTATTTCATATTACTGGGAATATCAGCAATCTTTCAAAATAAAAGTAACAAAATTTCAAATGATTTTTCCTATTTTTTATACAATATGATTCAGGTCACAATTATAACTGAAGTTGAAAATGCCAGGACTAACTTTGAATGGTTGGGGTCAAGTAAATATTGAACTAAGAATAATGATGGACTAATCACAACCTCAGACCAACGCATCATTAAACCAATGATGGGAAAATCTAAGCCTAGCCAAGTTTACAAACATTTCTTGACATAAATACTCTCTCTCTCTCTCTCTTTCTCTCTCTCTCTGAGTGAAATTTACACAATTAACTCCAAAGATCCAATAAACCACATATAGGCAAGTACATCTTTAATCTACATGTAAAACACCTATAGAGCCTTCAATCCTAGTGTTCTCTGGAACACTGCTGCAGAGATTAGAAGCTACATAAGAAATATACAAACAAGTGACCCTAAGGATTTGCAATAGATCTGCCTCTGCCATGTCAAGTGATCAGGACTGGCAAGCGATCAGTGAAATATGTTGGAGCTTGGCTGTGAAGGCCATCAACTTGCGCAAGTTGCTGTGGAGTAAATCATCTGAAGCTTACTTAAGAAATCAGGGCAGCCAGCAACACATTGCAGTAGTTAAATCTAATGGTTTATGTAGTAGTTTCATAGCATCATGAAGGATTAGCATAGGATTTTTGGATGTTTCTTTAATTATGGTATTCAGTTTCATAGTTACTTATATTCAAATACATTTATTTTGGATTGTTCTGTTTCTACAAATATTGTCAGCTTTACAAAAATCTGGCTCTGAACCCATAATCAAAGTCAAATTTAAATTTATTTATATAGCACTTTTTTACAACAGCCAATGCCGCAAAGCATCTTTACAGATGTCCAAGTCTAATCCCACAGTGAGCAAGCCAAGAGCGACAGTGGCAAGGAAAAACTCCCTAAGAGCATGAGGAGGAAACCATGAGAGAAACCAAGACACAAAGGAACCATCCTCCTCTGGCAGACCTTAGATTTGATGCATGTCCAAAAATAATCTGGAACAACACTATACTAAGGTGTGTAAATCAGGGATCTATAGTATGCAGGAATGGACTGCAGCACAGTTTAAAAGGAAGAACCAGAAGGAAACATAAGCATACTAACTGATGGATGGACAGTTAAACTTGGGCCATCAAGTCCAATGCCTACAATGTTCTAGGCTGACTAGAACATCAGCACTCCACCATTTCCAGTCCACAAACCTGAGTGACAAAAAAAGGTGAAGTGACAGCACCATGATATCTCAGTTTACCACAACTCTCAAAGCCTGTGAAGGCCTAAATCTATAACTTTATCTAAGAGGAGAGGCCCTAACAGAAAGCTTGACTATATAAATAGGTTTTCAGTCCAGCCTTAATTACTGAGACTATGTTTGAGTCTTGAATTTATTCCATAGTGTGGCACCTTACAGGAAAAGGCTTTGTCCCCTGCAGTAGATTTCCTTATTCCAGGTACTAATAAAGAGCTGCTCCTTTTGATCTAAGCAGACGTGGTGGATCATAGTCAACCAGGAGGTCACTGAGGTACTGTGAGGCAAGGCCGTTCAGTGCTTTGTAGGTCAATAAGAGTAATTTATAATCAATATGAAATTTGATTGAGAGCCAGTGCAGCTAAGATAGGAGATATATGATCAAACTTTCTAGTTCTAGTAAGATCTCTGTCTGCTGCATTTTGAACTAATTGGAGCTTGTTTACACAGTTAGTGGTACAACCAGATAGTAGGACATTATAGTAGTCCAGTCTGGAAGTGATAAATGTAAACATAGTATGTCTGTATGTCTTTGCACTGCTCCTGAGGTGGAAGAAGGCTGTCCTAGAATTACTGTTTACATGGGCTTCAAACGAGAGACTGGGATCCATAATTGCACAAAGATCTTTGGCCGTTAAAGATGGTATGATTGGGAGACCAAGTTTTATTACATAATGAGTGAATGAGGGGAAGTAGCTGTATTGTGACTGATATGTAGATGTCTAAACCATACATGAGAACTAAATAATTCAAGCGTATGTCCACCAGAATGTGTAGGTTCTCTGCATGGAACCAATCGATTCTAGTATAGAACTAAAGGCTGATGTTGAAATCGGCAACAATAACAGCTCTCTCCACCAAAGTAACAAGATTAGAGGGGAAGACGGCAAATTCATTTATGAATTCTGAATAGAGTCCTGGTGGCAAATTAGTGGAAAAGGCTGAGTGGTTTAAAATCATAACCAGATTTTTGGTTTATACCTAACGTGTTATCATAAATAAATGCATAATCAGGAAGCCAATATCTTTACTGATGGGGATTATAAAGATATTACATTATAAAGATTATAAAGATATGGTGCAAGCAAGGATTTTCACAAAGGCACCCTGAGACCTCAGCACCCTCCACTTTACTGTTGGAAAATTTGACTGTGTAAAAGAAGTAGAGTGATTGCACCAACATTCCAGGTTATCAAAGCTTTCCATGTCCACAAATCCCTATCTGTAGTTTCTAAGGCCTCTGCATAGTGCATATAGGGAAATTACAAAACAAGTCTTTTAACCTGAAACAGTGCTTTTCTAACATCAGGATGACCATCTGATTCCCAAAGTTTCTTAGCAATTAAGATGTCTGAACAGGAGTTCTAAACTATCAGTGTTATTACCACTGATAAATAATCATCCACACTCTCTTCTAAATCATTAAATACATTTTCATCTTCCTCAGCAACTGAAAGAACCATCATTTCTGGCTTGTTTTAGGTTCCACTATTTGCTTTCACTTCCTCATCATTTGCCCTTGTCCTCGCATGTTTTGTACATTCACTGTTATTCTCCCCATCTGTTGAAGCCACCCTTCCAGTGGAAAAAAAACCTAGAAATAAATTAAGAAAGATTCTCCTTTCCTCTACCAGTGCAGTTTCTACTTTGCCTTTTTCTGTTTTGGTTCATTTCATTGTGGAAGAGAAAAAAAACCCATGACACTAAATTTTATATGCATTGTAGTTTCACATTTCATTTCAGGTTTACATTTTTTTCCACTGAGTCAAACAGAATATATTTTTGTTGATATCTATATATTACCAATACATGCTATTTTTATTCTGAATAAGAACACCTGCCAAATGCTATAATCTAAATTTAAATTCATACCTAGAAAGCTGGCAATTAAGACAGTATATTACAGAAAACATACATTTTCTGATTATTCCCTGCACCAAAAAAAACAAAAAATATCTCATAATGTATTTATTTGAAAAACACACACATACTACATAACAATCACCACACTACACACTACACACATAGTACACACTACCTAGGGGATCTAAGACAAGAGCATCTAACTCAGTGGCTGTTAGAGTAAGACCAGTTAAGTGCTACTCTTAGTTTCTTACTGAAGGAAATATGTTACTGTGCCAGTCATGCTTGAACTCAGAAAAAAGAAAAAAACCCTTGAAGGAGAACATTCAATCCAAGCTTCAATAAAGAATGAATGAACAACAAATGGATGAATGAATGAATGAATGAATGAATTTGTGGATGTTTACAATTCCTTCCTCAATACTAAATTTGTTTATATCCACTATGTTTGTTCTTTCAATAACTAGTTACTGTCATCTCATGTTGCTTTCCCACAAAACCAGCATCTTTACAGGTTATATGTTTATCATTAACAACAGGACATTAACTGCATTGATGAATATTAACAATACAGGTACACAGCACTGAGATACAATACTTTTTAACCCATGTTTGTTTCCTATTTTCATGTTTCTAATTTATTCATACTGTGTTGATGCAGTCAGAAGGCCTGAGCAGGAAGTAGACACCAAGACACATACCACTGAGGCTTGATACAACAGAAATGCAAAAAAGCGTCCAAAGTGTTACTTCTGGGCTTCTTACTTGGACAGTATGTGGCTGTGGAAATGAAACTCCTCACTGGTATGTATCTTTGTAGACATTAAACTAACTCTGTATTCTCAAAACTAACTCATAAATTCTCTCTCTCTTATATTCCTAGTCTCAGGTGTTAACACTGAGTTACCAGTCAAACTCTAAGTTACTCTTTGCATAACAATGTACATGCAAAGAAATTGTGTTGGTAAATTTTGATGTGTTAATGTTTTGATGTGTCAATAGTAAGTCAGTTTGTTAGATGCAGTTTGTTAGTAGTACATTTCAAATCAAATCAGTTTTATTTATATAGGACCTTTTAAAGATGTTGTCTCAAAGCAGCTTTACAAGTGTCCGAGTCCAAGCCCCCAGTGAACAAGCCCAGGGCGACAGTGGCAAAGAAAAACTCCCTTAGCGTGTGGAAGAAACCTTGGGAGGAACCAAGACTCGGGGGATGGGGTCCATCTTCTTCTGGCCGACACCAGTCAGCACAAAACCAGATAATTGTATAATGAAATACAAAGAGTAATTAATTATAAATATGGTATATATTTTATAACAACATGCTGATACACAATGACCTATTCATGCTCCACATTCTTGGTTATTTTCTGTTGCTAGGTTGTACAGAATGCAGCCTTAAAGAACACTGATCAAGATCCCATTTAGCATAATGTTCATGTTAAAATACCTACATAGCTTCAGTCAGTGTGTGTTACTAATTTACAGTATAGGTTGCATTTTAAGTTTAATGGTTCATCTGGTCTACTACAATAACCAGTTTTTTCAGGTTTGTTATGCTGGTCAGCTGTCTCATTCTTACTGCCTTATCTGGAGTTTGATGTTTTTTCATACGTACAAAATCTGATATGAAATGAATAACACTAACACTCTGTGAAATGGTGACAGGTGTACATAGGATTGGTAGAAATAGGTGTACATAGTACTTGTAGAGATAGGTGTACATAGGACTTGTAGAGATAGGTGTACATAGGACTGGTAGAGATAGGTGTACATAGGACTTGTAGAGATAGGCGTACATAGGACTGGTAGAGATAGGTGTACATAGTACTTGTAGAGATAGGCGTACATAGGACTGGTAGAGATAGGTGTACATAGGACTGGTAGAGATAGGTGTATATAGGACTGGTAGAGATAGGTGTACATAGGACTTGTAGAGATAGGTGTATATAGGACTGGTAGAGATAGGTGAACATAGGACTTGTAGAGATAGGTGAACATAGGACTTGTAGAGATAGGTGTACATAGGACTGGTAGAGATAGGTGAACATAGGACTGGTAGAGATAGGTGAACATAGGACTTGTAGAGATAGGTGAACATAGGACTGGTAGAGATAGGTGAACATAGGACTTGTAGAGATAGGTGTATATAGGACTGGTAGAGATAGGTGAACATAGGACTTGTAGAGATAGGTGAACATAGGACTTGTAGAGATAGGTGTACATAGGACTGGTAGAGATAGGTGAACATAGCACTTGTAGAGATAGGTGTACATAGGACTGGTAGAGATAGGTGTACATAGGACTTGTAGGGATAGGTGTACATAGGACTTGTAGGTGTACATAGGACTTGTAGAGATAGGTGTTAAGGGATTTGCAGCCAAATGTGTCACATCATGTGCAGTTTGGTTTTAGAGGCTGTAAAGGACCAGGAGAGCACAGACTAGCTGGATGAGCACAAAATATGAAGGTGGAATGGCTGTGGTGTTTTGGAGTTTTAGATGCAGGTAGGCCTGGGTAGGTTGTTGCATCATGTCATTGTGTAATGTGATAATTCCAGGTGGAGCTGGTGGCACTAGGCATGCATAATAGTGCCAGTGGGGTTGGGTCTGGCTGGGACCAGGGAGGCCAGTACTGATCTGCTGTAGTGGGGAATGCCTGGTGGTGTATTAGATAAAATGTGGAACTGGTCAAAGTGAGTAGGCAGTAACGGTGCCAGTTAGACTTGATGTGTGGCTTAGTCACTGGGGAGGATTTTACAAGTAAGGAAGTGATTGGCTGTGTGGGGCAGTGCAGCTGTGTTTGATATTGGCATAGTGCATCAAGCCCATATGGAAGAGGCTTGGTCCCCCCCACCCTTTGAGTCTTGGTTCCTCTTGCTTGTAGGGAGTTTTTCCTTTGTCACTGTCGCTCTTGGCTTGACACTGGGGGATCGGACTCGGACATCTGTAAAGCTGCTTTGCTACAAAGGCTGTTTATTCTGTTCTATACACCAATGATAAAATAGTGGTAATAGCAAATATCGATTTCTTTTGAATAGCTGCCCGGTTGCTTGCTCTCCGTGTTCCCTGGAGTTTTTGTATTTGTATATGTATATATAGCAAATTTTCTCACTGTTTTAAATTGTTTTAAATTATTTTTAGAGTGTTTATTTTTAGAGTGTTTATTCTTTGCTTTTTTTTCTTTACAAACAACTGCTACTGTAAAAAGCGCAATTTCCCTCTGGGATCAATAAAGTATATCTGAATCTGAATCTGAACACAGTACCGTTGTACTGTGGCAGTGTGTTTCTTAAGTTACACAGCGTATCCAAAATGTAGCTCATGTGTTGTCATTTTAAATACAGTGTGTACTGAATTTGTGTAACGATCATGAATTTACATCATGTTTATAAATTGTAATGTGTTGCCATTTTGATGAACGGGTTTTGTGTATTTGCTGCGTGATTGGTAATTTTCATCGCAATGTGACTTCACGGCTACCGTAAAAAGAGTATGCCATTTAAAACAGCATTTGTCAAAATTATACCACAGATTCATACCCAAATACCTATAATTTGATATATTTTAAACATGCGTCGATTGAAAGTTGAAAGTATCAGTAAACGTGACAACATTTGTGACATGAAAAAGTTATTGATATACTACATTTCCCAGATCTCCACATCATGAGCAGTAGGGTCAGCAAGTGGTTTTCTTCCTGGATACATGTCAACTGTCAAAAGAAACAATTACTCTGAGAGAAAGCAACTTTTACTGTCAGATTACATCCTATGGATATATGTATTCTAACGTTATAGTGTAAGGTATTTTTATTCATAACATCTCTTGTTCATTCTCGCCAAAGAAAGAATGGTGTTAACCCTTTAAATAAACTCTTGTAGCAAACTTGTAGCTGTCTAACTAGCTAGCTACCCAGTTAGCTATGCTGGCTAACTAGCTAGCTTCGCTTTGTAATTGCATAGCTAAATTACAACTAGCTAGCTAGATACGTGTATAAATACAGCTTTCTTAAATAAGATAGCTAGAATTCAAACTAAGCCGAAGCAGTGTATAAACATTGGGTCGGCTGGTTTCGCAAGTTACCAGTCCATATTTCCTAATATTTATAGTTCTTAACAGTTTTCTTTTTAATTAGAAGAATGTGTCAATTTAAATGTTGGTAGCTAGCTAAGAGTTTCGAAATCTTTACATATTTACTGCTGAAATCGCACCGACAGTCATGTGAGACGCAGACAGATCTAGTTAGTGCACTTAAATTGAAACACGATTCAGTTTAAGTACACCCTCTCGAAAACGACCCATTGCTTCGTTTGCAATCATCTTGATTGCATTTACATCACAAATAGGAGTGTTTGACGAATCCGTCGGATAGTCAGGGAACACAGGACGGCGTCCTAACGTTTCTACGCACACACGAGTGTGTATGCAAACTAGGCTTCACCATAATCAGACGGAAGATATCTGCCATGAAAATAATGTCAGACCAACCACACATGACGATGCCAGTTCTAACCGCTCTACCCCACTGGAGTACCACACTCTCTGATGGATGTTTTGTCTTTCTTCAGCACTGTGTGTGGGGAGAGTGGTTGAGGCAACAGCACCTGGTCACTTGCCCTTCAGGATGGAGGACTTCAGGAGGACATATCTCCGCCTATGCAAAGAGGTGGGCACGGAGCCTCAGGAATCACTCCTCGCTCAGCTCCACGAGATCCGGACTGCAGCCAGCGGTGCGAAGTTGGACCTGACAGGTCAAAGTCTGATGGTGGAGTCATGCTGTGTGCTGGGCCGGACGCTGCAGAAGGACGCTTTTTTCACTGAGCTTGTGCTCAGTGATTGCATGCTCACTGAGGAAGGTGGGTGGCTTGGCTAGGCAGTGGTTATTAATTATGACTATCATGTCTCTTTCTACTTATTACCAGCTGAATAATGTAGGTTATGTTAAAAAAATCCAGTATACCACATATTTAATGTAATGCAGTTTATCTCGTAAGCTTATATTTAAGTATCTTATATTTTATCATCTTGGATTGGGTCATTTATATTGTGACAGAAACTGGGCTTGAGGTCTTGAGAACTCACTGAAGCTGGTGTGGTGTTGCCACCTGCTCTGGATGTGTCGTTCACAGGTGCCAAACTTCTCCTGAGTGGGCTGTGTTCCAACAGCATGGTAAAAGTCTTGGACCTTAAGGTAAAGTTGAGCAATAGACTTTAGAATGCTTACAGCCATGTATATATTGGATAGTCAAAAGTAGTTCCCTTTTTATTAGGGAAACAATTTAAGAGGAGTAGGAGGTGAGGCTTTGGGGAAGTTGTTGGTGAGGAACAAGACATTAACCAGGTACAGTTAAAATATATAAAAATATATTAAAGCAAAGAGCACAACCTCAATTAATATTCTGCTTTTATTTCAGACATAAGACCTACTAAACTTAAGTTTAATGCATGTACTTTAATTTATTGTAATGAATTATTCATTTATTTATTTTAAGCAGTGCTTGCTTATCATTTTTGCTTTGTCTTGTTTACAGACTTGTTTTGGAGTGGAATGCTCTTGGAATGTGGGAAGAGGGTTTTTCCATATTCTGTGAGGGCCTGGCCTCCAGTAGTTCTCTTAAGCAGCTTGATCTACGCAATAATCAAATCAACCATCAGGGGGCAACAGAGCTTGCGCTGGCACTCAAAAGGAATTCTGTTCTCCAAGAACTTGGTTAGTGATGTCTCAGAACCAGGCATGGTGGTCATATCTTCTCCCCCTCACCCATTACCTGTTATCATACATAGCTCAGCAGTTTCTCACTGATAGCTTTAGCATTGAGTAACGCAATGCTCAAAACAAGAAAATTGCAGTTTGTCATATTAATAAGATATGGCAAAAAATAGGAAACTTCTTTAGGTCTACTCCTCCTTTGTTTTTACTGCTTTTTGTGGAAAATCTTTTTTGTCTGTTTTATGAATATGTACAGGTGCTGGTCATAAAATTAGAATATCATGAAAGTGTTTTTAAAGGGATTTTCATTAGTTGTCAGTTATAACAATCAAAATTAAAAGAAATAAACATTTGAAATATCAATTTGTGTGTACTGAATGAATATAATACACAAGTTTCACTTTTTGAATGGAATTACTGAAATAAAAACTTTCATGATATTCTAATTTTATGACCAGCACCTGTATGTGTGTTTATGTGTCAGATTTGCGGTGGAATAACATCGGCCTGCTAGGCGGCCGTTCCTTGCTGGAGGCCTTGCAGCAGAACCGCACTCTTCTCCAGCTTGAGATGGCTGGCAACAACATCCCTGGCGACATCCTCAAAGCCATCGGTCAGATGCACACAGTTGACACCAGCATATGTGCAACCAGATGGCAGCCAGACCAGTAACCCCTTAGCAACCACTTTATTAGAAACACCTACCATGTGCTCATACTTTCTGCCCACTTTATTAGATCTAAGCAGGGTGTATCTAATAAAGTAGCTGATGAGTGAATATTCCAGTGAAACATGGACTGCTGTGATCCAAAGTACATGATTATTCCAAATACATCATCATTTGTTTAAGTGACAGAACAGTTCAATTATATTTTAATTATATGTTACTTATTCATAAATAAAGCTGTTATTATGCTTAAAATTTGTACAAATATAATTCTAAAATATACAATGCATAATTTGTACCTATATTTGTCCTCTGGAACATCCTTGTTCATTTTGCAGCAGTAGTCCGTCACCACAGAGTGGCTCCACTTTCCTTGGTAGCACTTTTCCATTATTAGACATATATGAACATACTGGAACAAAAAAACTGTGGCTGATGGAACAATTCTGAAAACGTATTTGGATACAGCCAGCAAAGAATACATAATAAATACACAATAAATACATGATAAACTGGTCATTTTACAAGAAGCAAAATCCTTGTTGGCCAGTGTAATCATTATTTACAGTACTGGCCACTGTAATCATTATTTACAGTATTGGCATGTTGATATGGCAAAAATCTGCAAAAAAGGCCCCTATCAAATGACAAGTTTGACCTCATTCCTTCTCAGGTTGTTTTGATGAAAATGTCAAAGTCTTTACAGTGTGGCATTCTCATTGCAATATGCAGTTATATTATAGTCCTACTGTGAGCACAACCTTTCCACTGTCAAATATCATACAATTTATCATGAAGACTAAAAATATTGTAATATATCATTTAACCCAAGTACAGAATGCACATTCTGACCATAACTGTGTCTCCTCAGAGCAGTCCATGGACCACAACACAGACAGGCAGTCCACTCTGCGAGAGAGCTGCACCAGGGCTCAGGTACTCACCAAAGAGATCCGGATCCTCAAGGAAGAGAAGGGCCGACAAGTCAGTGCCACCGAGTAGTTTTTAGGTCTTCTGTCTCAAGAGGTTTCAGTTTTGGTCACTGCTAGTTCATAACACTCTTTCTCATGGATCTGTGCAGCTTTTAGGTCTGATGGAAACCATCGATAAACAGAGAGATGAGATGGGAAGGAGCAGTAGGTGAGTTTGACTTTGACAGGTTTATTTTTAATGACTACAACATGCTTGCATTATATCATTTTGACAAACATGGTGGGTCACATCTGTAATAAGGTATGTGTGATTCAGGAATTCTTCGATCCGCCTGGGGCAGCTACAGGAGGCTCTCAGTGAGCGTAAATCAGCAGTAAATTCCCTCACGGCCAAGTAAGCAGACCACTCTCCCTTTACCCAGAATAAAACTTTATCTGAGTCAGGTATGAGTCATATCTCTTCAGGTTCTATTGGTAGTGAGTTCTTGCAGTATGCCTAGTTATTTTATTTTATTATTTTTATATTTTCTATTGAGTTTAATTCTGGCACTGGGTAATAAGACAAAGGTAAAAAGGATTGTCTGGTTCAGGCTGCAGATGACCGAAGCTGCCCTCGCTCTGTCCGAGCAAAAGGTCAACAGCCTGGGAGAGTTGCTTACCAGGGCAAAGCTGGAGAAGGCTGAGATCATGGACAAGCAGTCAAAAGACATGAAAAAACAGCTAGAGGTGGCACATTGCTCTGAACACTTATTCAGCCTTTTGGTCAATGTACTGAATTTGCTTTACATGTGTGAGGTAAGAGGTGGGTGGTTTTTGGTGATTCTGGCATGTGGCTGATTTGCAGGAGAGTGTTCTACGGGAAGGAAAGCTGTTGAGGGAGGTGAACAGTCTGTCGGAGAAGAACCACCAACTGAAGAACAAGGTAGCGTTTCTGCTGGTGGCCACTGGAGGTGTTTTTAGTGGCATGTGTTTGGTGTGAAAGTATTAGGTTTAGCATGTTCTAATTAAATAAAAATAAGTAATTAGTATATTCTAATTAAATAAAAATAGGTAATTTAAATAACAGAAATTAACGTATTGTCATATTATAATGAGTACAATAATAATATTAATAATAATACTTGGAATTTGTATAGTGCTTTTAAAGAATCCAAAGACAATTACACTCTACAATCTTCTTCAAAATGGATACAATCTCCAAAGATACAATTTTGTAAAAGATGTACATTCATGTGCTGCATTTGTTTTCTTTCTAGATGTTTTATGTGTTTTAACAAAAGTACAGTTTTGATTACTGAAGTTAACACAGATGACTGCCTCTGTGTGTGTGTGTGTGTGTGTGTGTGTGTGTGTGTGTGTGTGTGTGTGTGTGTGTTACCCTGGCTGCAGCTAGAGGAGAGTGAGCGGCGCTGCAAAGCTCAGCAAGATCAGATCTTTGGTCTAAAGCAGGAACTCACCAACTCTACTGCTGAACTAAAATTACGCCTGACCCAAGCTGAAGGTTTTACTGTCCACACACACAACACACACACAGTAGCTCTGAGTGATTTATACTGAGGTGCTTTCTCACATCATTCACTAGAGAGGTTGGACATAGAAAAAAGACGATCCAAACAAGCACTTGAAGACATGGACAGTTTGCGGCAGAAAGAGGTTAGGTTTTATTTCGGGAGACATCATACTGTCCTCTGTGCTGAGGCTCAGTGTTTTGCTACTAACAGTTTGTTTGTTTGTTGTTCTGTAGGTGGATCATGTGAACAGGCATCTGGAGGAGAGCGAGAGAGCCCTGCAAGACCGTATTCACAAACTGGAGACCCAGCGAATCCACTTAGAGGAGGTACAAATGGACTAATTGGTTTTGTCACATTTTATTTGAAAACGAGCAAAACTTTGCAAAATGTGAATGAAAAAAACCTGGTTCTAAATGGTTTATGAAAATGGTGAGATTTTAACCTGTCAAAGTTTGGTTCTGGTTGGCCATTGTTTTTTCTCCCCCTTGCAGGAGCTGAGTCGAGTGAAGGCTGCTATGGTGACGGAGAGGGCGCAGGCGGATGAGGAGCTCGGGAAAGTGCGCATACAAGTGCGTCTGGAGGAGGTGGGCAGCTCAATTGAACAATAACACCTTTATCACATTGTAGAAAGAACCTTGAAACCTGAATGCTATTAGTCAACTTGTACATACTTCCAAAGGTTGTGCTAAGAGAGACAAGAGACATTGTCTTCAAGCCTTGCTTAAAAGGATACTTGAAATGTTGCCTGATGTCCTCTCACCTCAGTGAGGCCTGCGCGTCCTTGTAAGATCAGGTTGCAGTGTGGTCGTAATTGCTGTAGCGCAGGCCCGTCTGTGTTGAACCGTGCAGCAGGAGCGCCTGAGCAGCCTGGAGGAGATGCTGCGGAGTGCTCGCCAGGCGCGGGACGAGGCCCAGAGCCGCTGCACCCAGCAGAAGCAGACCATCTCCGATCTGCACGCCCGCTCCGCCCAGCAGAGCATCGAGACTGACGCCCTGCGCCGCAGGATCGACGAGATGCAGCAGGTGGCACCAGTTGCTCAAAGCATGTGGTCTGTGAATGGAAGTGGGGAAGTGAAAAAAGCCTTTGGTCCTCTTTAATCCATGTTCACTGTAGTCGCATTTGACAACCAGCTTTAAAGAATTCTTTAACCATGAATGCTAAAGTAGTGATGTTGATCACCTTAGCAACTCGCCCATACTGACTTCGACTTATAGTTTTAGTATTTTTTTTTGTTTGTTTCTGTCCATGATGTAACTAACAAAAGGGAAGGGAATTTAGCACATACAGTTCAACGTAGCATATAATAATAAATATGGTTAAAGCTTTGTCTTTTTGAATGTTTTCGAGTGGTTTGAATCAGTTGCACTGTTGCACCATTTTGCCTGTAGGATCTTGTGGGAAAGGAGCAGGAGAAGCTGGCGGAGGTGGCGCGCGTCAGGGTGGAGGTGCAGGAGCAGATCGGCCACCTGCAGGCGGAGAGGACGGCCCAGAGTGGCCTGAAGGAGAAGATTGGCGCTCTGGAGCGAGAGCTAAAGGGTATCACTTCTCAGAAAACAAACCCAGAGTGCCTGTCACTTACTACACATGACTAAATATAGACAGATATAGGGAGTGGACTTTTAGTCAACAAACTGCCTTGTTGAATTCACTAATACATTTATGCTGTAGAGTGAACAGCATGTGTGAAACCATATATTACACAAATGGTAAAATACATAGATAATCCACATTTATGATTGAGGAAATGTGTTCCCGTCCCACCCCCATCACGTTAAATCTGATTGTATGTTTTATTTATTGGCCCATTGAGTCCTAAATTAAATCCCAAGTGCTTCATCATCTTTGGGTAAATAGAAGAAGAAAGTTTGTATTGCCCAAACATTACCAGTGTTTTTACTGTTTCTCATGAACAGTGTTTTCCACCAGCGCTAGTAGTGTCCATTTGACTTCATTAGTGTGTGTGTGTGTGTGTGTGTGTCTTCCTGTGGAACAGCCCTCAGTACCAGCCACCGGGAGGCTCTTCTGGACAAAGAGAGTGAGTTGTCGTCCCTACAGGAGCGCCTGCGCCTTCGGGAGGGAGAGATCCAGCGCATGCGGGAGGATGAGGCTCAGAGAGCCAGCTTCCTTCAGAACGCCATCCTCACCTACGTCCAGGGCTCCCCTCTCGCACATTACAGCCCCAAAAAGTGACCAGGCCTCTGAAGGCCCCGTCCTCCAGACAATGCTTTCACATACTCAGGCAAGATTACAATATTGCACTCATTTTAACATAAGTGGACATTGAATTACCTGCTCAATGAATCTACAACTCCTGGTTTTAACAGTATTTTTTCATTCAGATATTCACCCTGATAACTAAATTCTGAAGAAGGGCCACAAAGTGTAATCTTGAAATGACACTGCACATATTCTGTGTGTGTGTATGGTATTCTGTGATCGTGAACAGTCTTGTCTCTTCCACCTGAATAAATGTCTGTTTTTGTGCAAGTCAGTCACTGAAAGCCAGCTTGTATCTCAGGATATGCTTCATCAGGAAAAATGCAATGAATTAATTTGATTCATATTTATGTTAGAGCTGAGAAGAGCTTTAAATTCCAGGTGCTTGAAGCTGGCTGTGGATATCAGAACATGACTGATTTCCAAGTGTCACTTTTTTCTGTAGGTTTTATTTTTATTTTGTATTTGATTTATTTTATTACTGTTTTATACAATAAATTGTTTATAAAATAATTGTATATTTGAAGATATATTCTTTTTAATGTGTCAAGATCCCAGAATAATTAACTCCATGATAAACCAATATATGAACACATTGTTCTTTGCATTTGTTAGTTTTTACTTATCTTAAGTTGATCTTGAGACTTCTTGAATTCCTTTCGACCGTATCAAGCCTTGCTATCTTTCAATAATATGCAACTGTATGATGAACAATACTGAATTCAGTGTGACTACTGCTCCTTTAAATTTATATCGGTATTTTCCGGGCGTTTCGGTGATGTTCGTATTCAAAAGAGCTGTAAACCAGTCGGGGAGGGCTGACCGTATATTTTGAGATATTCATCACAACCTGTGGTTAAGTAGCAAATATACTATAATTACGATTTGTGCTCGCCTTTTTGAAGCAATCAGACTCAAATGCAAGCTATTAAATGCGTGGTGGTCGGCGACGGGTAAGTGACGTTAATTCTTTTCTGAAGTAATAGCAGGTTGAGAGCGCTGCATCCTTGGAAATAGTGTAGGCTGCAAAAACCGTAGACCCGGTCTTAAACGGCTCCCCCTAAAATAACGCGCTGTGCGTGTGCGTTTTTGTTTGGTTTTTTTTTTTTGGTCATCAGACAACATTTTTTGTGTTATCATGCTGTTTTGTGCGCGGCTAAGACGTCTTGAAAAATATATCAGTTCACTTCATTCATTAGATTAACAGGCGTAAGATTGTTTGAATTGGTTTATTCTATAAGGTCGAAATAATATGCCAAAACATTTTGCATTAACTACGGAGAACTATATTGTATTTTTCGTTCTACATGGGAACCAACCAGTAAGTTATTTTACAGCCCCACGAAGAAGACTGACCCGCTATCTTAGTCTTACACGCTCTCTTTGGCTCTGGGTGGGTTTGTGCGCATGCGTGTGTGCAAAAGCACGGTGACGGTAAGGCAGGTCATACAGAGCGTTCTTGGTGGTGTAAATCTGGGACAGATTCACACACACAAATAAAGCAAGACGGCAGCTAGTCCTGGCACAACATACTCTTCTGTATTTTAATTCACAGTTGTACTATAAGAGGCCTTTCACCTCTGTATGTGATACATAAAGGATTGGCTTCTAAGCAAATATATATTTCACATTGCATAGATTATATAGTTGTACTAACCCTGTGTTTCTTTCTCAGGGCTGTGGGTAAGACCTGTCTTCTAATCAGCTACACCACCAATGCCTTCCCTGGAGAATACATCCCAACTGTGTAAGAACCCTCCTCTCACCAGCATTAACCTAGCTGGTCAACACTGACCTGTTAAAACGAATACATGTCTCTCAGTGAACTGCATGTATTCTGTAAAAATGTGCTTAAACAGTAAAAATGTTCTGTTTGGTTCTGTTTTGTACAAATATTCAAGATTTGGGAATGTGGTACTACATCATCACAAAGAAACACCGATTAGCATGACCAAGCATGAATTGAGACCATCTTTGGAGCTAATGAACTATGGTCTGATTCTTGTCATTGCCCAGTTCCACAATTCCAGTGGAATTTGTATCAGTGACATGTTGGAATGTGATGGAGGCATTCCAGTGTTCATGCTCACTGCACATATAAAAAGCTCTTCATTTATGGTCACTAATTTGGAAAAAGGTTCAGATTTTGGAATGCTTTGGATATTTTGCATGCATAAGTTGAGTAACAATAGCAAAATCCTTGAGCGTTCTCCATGTACCATGCCGTAAAACAGGGAATATTTTCTTCCTTACACACTGATGCAGATTTGACAATTACTCCGCCAATGTGATGGTGGATGGGAAACCAGTCAATCTCGGCTTGTGGGACACAGCAGGACAGGAAGACTACGACCGTCTCCGGCCTCTCTCCTACCCGCAGACGGTTTGTATTTGAAGATGATTTGAAATTATTAATAGAATTTTAGTATCTGATAAAAAAAAAAAGCATCACATAAAATAGGATGCTTTTCCGTTGCATTTATTATTAGTTGTTTCTTGCAGGATGTGTTCCTAATATGCTTCTCCTTAGTGAGTCCAGCATCCTTTGAGAATGTCCGTGCAAAGGTTTGTGTCTCTTTGTGATTGTTTACTTCATGGCTAAAAATCTGAATTCTTATGACAGCTAGTCATGTTAGTAATGATAATTATCATTGCTAGCATTTTGGCTTGTATCATTTCGTCCACCTTCTTCCCATTCTCATCTAAATAGCTAATGCTAATCTTTATCCGACGAATACCTCTTATTTGTGTGACTTGTACAGTGGTATCCAGAAGTAAGGCACCACTGTCCCAACACACCCATCATCCTGGTCGGCACCAAGTTGGACCTTCGTGATGATAAGGACACCATCGAGAGGCTTCGTGACAAAAAGCTGTCACCCATCCCGTACCCCCAGGGCCTGGCCATGGCGCGAGAGATTGGTAAGGATGCTAGCAACACTCAGATGAGCTGAGACACGTGTTTTTATGTTCATTTCAAACATGAATTTGACTCCTTCCTTCTCGCACAGCTCTAGCAAAGCAAACATCAACAGAATTTAAAAAAAACAGAAACCACATTTTTACCTGATAGAATAGTATTTACTATACAGCACATTTCCACTTTTTCAAAAAGGGATCAACTCTTCATCCTGATCACTAACAGCTGCTCTCAGAAATGAGTTATGTGATTATGTGATTGCTGTAGGTCCTGGTTTAACTGTATGATCCAATCAGGAAGCTTCTTGCAAAGGAAGGGAATGTAAAGCAGTGAGTGCACAGGGCTTTTAGAGGGACAGGCTTGTTCTTTGTTCTAACAGGTCCTTTGGGCTATGGTCATTCTTGCTACAGTCCTCTTACTGTGGTGTCCTATATTAGTGTAGTTCAAGAGCCTAGTATCCATGATGCTTCAAGGCAGATTTAAAAGATATCAGAACATGGCATACTATAAGCACAAATGCAGAAGAGAAACCATGCATGAACTGAAGTGACCTATCATGTATGAACTGAAGTGACCTATCATGTATAGAGAGGCTTTAGTCATCATCTCTAATTGTCCTTTTTTCATTCAGATGGAGGTTCAGGCTAAATGTGTGGAACTCTCAAGCCAAGTGGGTTCATGGGATACTTGGGCCAAGTGGGTTTATGGGATACTTGTGCTTGAGCCTGCTCAGTGGAGCACAGAGGCCTAGTGTGTGAGCTATGGGGAGGAGGCCCTAGAAAAATGTTTGAGCAAACAAAATGGCCTCCACAAGGGGAACCACCCATTCAGTGGAATAGAGGGGTCCTTTGTGACATGTAGCATGTGGAGATACTGTGGGCCAGTGTACTGAAACTGAGGGCCATTTTAACGCTTGCCAGATACAATAAAAGCTTGGTTTTTCACTCATAGTTGTATCTGGAGGCAGCTTTAGCCATTCACTTCCCCATGTCCTGTTATATTAATCAGTTCTTTTAATTATACTACAGTCTTGTGGTTTTGTTCTCTATCCTACTTATGTGTACTTGTACTGTGAATGAGCTGGTTCCTCTTCACTACTGCCATAAAGGCAACATTCACATCACCAGCCTGAAGGGACTAAAATCTGATATTTTGCCTTAATGTAACAAGAATATGTTTATTCAGGGCTGTATGGGCAAACAAATCTGATCTTTTCAAATCAGATTTGAGTCAATTTGTACATGGTCCTAGATTAGATTTGTATCCAATTAGTGGCCGTGTGACTTTAACAAGAATGGGCAGATTGGATTTCATGTGGGTTTTTTGCCTCTACACATAGCACTTAGCACTTAGGTCATCAAAACCAGGAGGAGAGCAACAGCAGAGCTACTGCTTTTGATTTGCACTTCCGTAACCTGATCATCTACAGCTGAAGAACGGTTTGCCATCCTCCAGATGTGGTTTTAATACCAGGAATCATCTCACAGATATGACGATTTTTGATGACGGAGACTTGTATAAAAACTATCAGTGTGTGCATGCCTACCGTTTGACTTTCAGATAAGTTCACATTAGATAGATAGATATCACTTGCAGTTATGAATGTGAACTGTGAGGATAGGCAGATCCAGTCTGAACAAAAAAACAAAGCGGACTTCACTAATGTGACTCGTAGCCAAACAGACTTTTAAGCAACCTCGTTCATCCATTGCCATGGTGCAGGTGCCGTGAAGTACCTGGAGTGCTCGGCGTTGACCCAACGCGGCCTCAAGACCGTATTCGACGAGGCCATCCGGGCTGTTCTCTGCCCACCGCCGGTCAAGAAGCACGGCAAGAGGTGCAGCCTGTTCTGAAGGCTGGAGGAATGCCTTCGAGGTGCTGTCGATGGGTGCCGGGCCAGGCTGTGTTAAATCAACACCAGCGCTGCAGCAACTTCTCCAGAAACGTGCCAACACCGCCATACAGACCACGACAGGTGCCTCGGCCTGAGGAGGCCTCATTGAAAATAATAGGTGTATGTGTATGCGAGTCGTTACATGACCCAAGAGGGTATTAATCCAGAAAGCGAACTTTTTAGCCCCCTCTCCCTCCCCCAACAGTCATTTTAATATGATGTTGCTCTCACATTGTCTGATACATTTTTTTTTTTTTGCGGTAAATCCAGTGTCTGTTTTTGACGTGCTGTGAAGAGACCCGTCTTGTTGTTCTGGAGATTTGGGAAACTGCACACTTGTTCTTATACAGTCGCACTGACATGTACCATCACTGGTACCGCTCACACTGGCCCTTTAAATATTTGTCTTGCCAGTTGTTATCGATAGGAGCATTCTACATTCCACTTATATGAAGCAGCTGTAACTGTTGGCTGGGTGTATAAATAGTTTTAAGATTGTTATTTAATATTTTTGTGAAGGAAAATTGGCTTTGTATGCTCTTTGGAAATGTAACAGTAGATAAATCATTCATGTAAAAGAAATACTCTACACACTAGTAACTGAGGTAGTGAGTGTCCAAAATCCAAGCGTTTGTGGATTTCAAAACTAATGAAAGTCTTTAAATGGTTGTGTGAGACCACTATAGCCCAGAATGTGTCTGTTTTGAAAGCTCTGAATGAACTTTCATACGTAAAAACAGAGTACATGAGGTATAGATGTGGACATTTTCATTTGAATCTGTTTGTGTGTGTGTATGAAGGAGAGAAAGAGAGAATGAACTCTTTGGTTTTCATGGTTACTTGCAGTAACCTGCACAGGTGCAATAGCATTTCCACTTCTTACACTTTGTAGAACATTCTGAAGCTGGAAGACAAATAAGAGACACATTCACATCTTCCAAAAGTTATTTAAAAACTCAATGTTCGGGATGAGGGATGCATTATTTAATAAATTTATTAATGTTTTGCCCATGCATAATTTGTATTTTTGGGGGGTTATTAGATTAACAATCACATATCCAGTTACTTCAGAACTGCCAACTGTTTCATTTTGTGAATTATGCACTTATCATAGAGCTACATGGCCTTTTCCCTTGCCAAGTTCACATTACTCTGATATTATACTTTAGACGAGACCTATTTCTCTTTCTTCTCAAGCTCTCGGAGTACTTTTCCCCCCACAGTGAGGGTAACATTTCCGCTGCTGACCTCTAGGAGGCCAGGAAACCTCCATCTATTGGAAGCATCGCACCATTGGTCATGCTGCTTCGGTCACTCAGCAGGAACAATATGGAGTGTACCACTTCTTCCACTTCTGGGGAGGAGAAACATTAGATTTTCATGAACAATATGGAGTGTATATTTTCTGTTATCTTATGAAAATCTAGTGTCTAATACTAAAATTTGATTTTCATTTAATTTTCAACATTAAAATGCGGCCAGGCAAATCTTTGGTTTAGCAATACTTACTGTGTAGGCAAAAAGCATAACCTTCCCTCCACGTGTTTTAGCAGGGCAAGGCTAGATTTGGCAGTATTCATAAGATGAATTATTGTGGTATGAAACATTTTACTGAAAGTTGCCCTTAGGTGCATCATAGCCAAAATCAAACCTGCAAATCTGCCCAGTGGAATGCGGGATGTCATAGATTTAGCCTTCGCTGGATCACTCCATCCTATTTTTGCCATGTCTGTCATCACCACAGTTGGGTTAACGGAGTTCACTCGAATCTGCTCAGAAAAAAAAGAAAACATACGGTGAATACTTAGTGCCTGCATCTTCAGGCAGTTAAAGAGAAACTCAATGGCACTCTTTTATGGACCCATAAAATGGCTGAATTGGGGGAGATTTATTGCTGCTGCAGTCAGCACATTCGCAACGTGGCTCTAGAAGGCAGTGTAGGACGTGAGCGAGAGTCTAGAAGGCAGTGTAGAACATGGGCGAGAGTCTAGAAGGCAGTGTAGGACGTGAGCGAGAGTCTAGAAGGCAGTGTAGAACATGGGCGAGAGTCTAGAAGGCAGTGT
>JAOXYF010000012.1:14345320-14356296 GCA_028565775.1 Sternarchorhynchus goeldii | reverse complement strand
CCCCCACCCCTGCTTGGTGAAGTAGGAAAGACCTGGGTTTGGATTAGCCACCCTGTAATGCAAAGTGTGTCCACATGATGTCTCCAAATACAGTACATTGTTTGCTTTTGAAGTTGTGAAATGTCCAGGATTAAACAACAGGATCTGATTTTACAATAAGCAATATTTTTGTGAAAATTTTGTTGTTACTGTAGTGATTCTGGTTTGAGGTTTTAAATATATATGTAATGTACTGAGGACAATTGCAAACAAATTCAGTTTTCACCATCAAATTGCATGAATGATGGAGGCATTTTCTTACAGTTCTTGTTTGCACACTTCTTGAAAGTATCATATTACACATCTTGAACATGTTGACTGTTGTGCCATTCCTTCTTGCAAGTACCCAGATCTGCATAAATCACAACAATTGATTAAATAAGAAAGATACTTGAGTGAAAGCAGTATGGCTTGTTTAATTTACCTTTAGAGAAAGGCTCTGAGGCCATGGCAAGAAGATAACATTCGGAACATTCCAGTGACCACTTAAAACATGCTTTATTTCAGCATCCAAAATAATTAAAAACATCTTGAAATATTATACATGTACAAAATAAGTACAGATCCTCATGTTGGAACCTGTTTGTGGTTGTCCTTTTGTGACGCCTCATTTCATTTTCTTTTTACTTAAAAACCTTTCACTAAAAACAAATCAAACAAATCAAAAACAAACAAACAAAAAAATCCAAAAGGAAAAATGAAAGGAGGTGTGCATTGTATTTTGAGAGAAAGGAAGTAACTGATTGTCAGGGGTCATGTGCAGACACATAAAGATACACATAAAGGAAGTAACTGATTGTCAGGGGTCATGTGCAGACACATAAAGATTTCACTACGGGTTGGAAAAGAAACTGTCAATCTGTCCACCTACTTAACTCACATGAGAATAAGTGCAAATCTACAATAACCATCCTATTCAGCTTTGTACCCTCATCAACTGACACTTTAATGAGAGAACAATTGCATCACATTGACAACAAGACATTGTGTTGACATTTAGCACCAAAAAAGCACAAGTGACAGTAACAAATGTCCAAAAGGAGGTTTGTTTTGTCAGAGACATACAGCACAGGTGGGACCTGCAGAGGAAAGTAGCACCTTTTCACAAACTCTTATTTGTATTTGAGTTAATACTTGATGGGTGGTAATAACCTGCCAAAGTGTCCCCTACAAACCCATAGGTAACATGTTTTTGTGGTCCTGAGGTAGCCATTACACATATTGCTCTTGTTTCTGTAGCTTGTGTTAACCAGTTAGGGGTGTGGATGTTTTTTCCCTTTTGGCTAGAAGAACAAGACACTTGACTATCGTTTTTCAGATTTATTCGACACCAGAAAATGGTACATTAGCACTTGCTTTGTTTTTCATTGTCCTTCTGCAGTGATTAAATGGTTTTTAAAAAGTCACTGGTATTGTCATTACCTTTTGGTTTGTTTTCTTTTTTTTTTTGACTTCTTGGGGGGATTTTACACTTTACAGGTATATATTATTTTCTTGTTGCCAGCTGACTCAAAACATTCTCCCTAAGTGTCCATGATGTCAATGCTGGTTGGGATAGTGGTCCTCAAAGTTTTTTTTCTCCAAAAAAACAAAAAAAAGCAGAATGTCTCTCAAAATCATACCAAGCACCGTCTTCAAGGATGTAAGTGTAAGCATGTGGACTGATTGCAGCCGAATTAGAGTTTTTTTAATGCATAGAAAAGGATTCGGAGATGACTGCTAGAAAACAAACACATTTTTAATGTCCAGATTTCTCTTTTTACAAGAAGCAGACTGGGCCAACTTCTATGCCAAATTCCTGATCAGGAGCACCAATGTCCATAGGAGCGATGTCAATGATGGGAAGACGAGAAGTTTTCATTGTCTGATATTCGATGACTGTCTTGCCCCAAGTACCAGTGTGTGACTGTGGAGACAGACAGCAATAAAGCAGTCATCAGTTTATAAATCAGCCCACAACATCCAATTAACTCAGTTAACTCCACAGTAAAAGGTGTAATATTAGTTATTATAACTTTAAAATGAATAAAGAAAAAGTGATAAAGGAGAAGAAAGATATGCCAGAATAGATTCCCACAGAATGAAAAAAACAACAACCCAAAGCTTCTGATATGACCTTACGAAATGTCTGGGATATGTGGGAAGGGTTCAGTGTAGTGGAACTCACCGTGCAGCCATCCTCGCTGACTGTGTAGGTGGAGCGGCTGTTGCCCTCGGCCCGGATCTCCACGTCATTGGAGCCCTGCAGAATCACAGCCTTCTTCAGGTTGCCTGAGG
Source organism: Sternarchorhynchus goeldii (assembly GCA_028565775.1). Taxonomy (NCBI): domain Eukaryota; kingdom Metazoa; phylum Chordata; class Actinopteri; order Gymnotiformes; family Apteronotidae; genus Sternarchorhynchus; species Sternarchorhynchus goeldii. Next base: position 14,353,980 of record JAOXYF010000012.1, on the reverse strand, counting down.
CCTGGTCCAGGTAGGCGATGCTGTTCTTGCAGTGATAGGTGATGTTCTGAGATGCCTTGTTGGACATCAGGCGCATGAATGTCATCTGGATGTTGACATCCTCAGGATCGGTGGCCTCACTACCATACTGGAACTGTGGATGGAGGGGAACTATGCTGAAGTTCAGTCAAGTAGTGTGTTACTTCTTATACCCATCAGAAAACATTGATAACACATATTTTGCTTTAGCTTTTAGTTTTTTCAGAAGTGTGTGTACTGCAATATGTATTAAAATCGATTAAAGTATTGTATTTCTATATCTATATTTAAATATGAATGATCAGTTACGATTCATGATTCCCATGTGATTCATGCTTTATGAACACTAAATGGCAACTTTCCAAACACCTTCTCCCAGGCCTACCTGGAAGCCATCAGCCATGGACTCTCCAAACCAGACATGCTTCTTCTCCCGGGCGTTCTTGCTGAGGTACCAGTTCTTCAGAGGAATGCTGCTGCGAGATGGGTGAATGCAGGTTTCTCCAGTCTCCATGTTGCAGAAGACCTTGATGGCATCCAGATTCGAGCCCTGGTTGGGGTCCACCCAGTAGGAGCCTATTGGATAGAACAGGATGAGAGACAAAGAGTGAGATAAGCACACCACATGTCTATGTTAAGATTACTGAGGTACTATTTATTCTTAGCTATTAGCTATTATTTAGGCTCCTCATTGGGTTCCTCATTTAAAAGCTAGTTTTTAGTTTTTAAAAGAATACTTTATGCAATAGTAACATTATTAAAACATTAATTGAACATGGTGTTGAACAATTATGCAAATGACATCCTGCTAAATAATCCCTACAAACTCTCATAGGCCTTGCACACAAAGATACTGGGTGTGACTTGCCCTGCACTGATGCAAAGAATTTTCCAGCTTGACCACATGGAATGACCTGGAAAGCCAGTCAGCCATTTTTGACTCACCACTCTTCCACTCAGGGTGGCACATCCTGAGGTCACGGCACATGCGGGCTGGGTTCTTCTGGGTTCCCTCGGGGCTACGGATGTTCTCGATCTTCTGGCTGAGGGCCTTTAGGGTGGTGTCCACCTCAGCATCACGGTCACGCACGCTAGCATCGTCGGCCCTGTAGCCACCACGCAGTGGATCAGCAGCCTTCTCTTGCTGGGGGATGATGGGGAAATGCTCACCGATGCCAGGAGGTCCAGGAGGTCCTGGAGGTCCGGGAAGACCAGGAGCACCCTGGAAGCAAGTGGTAATGAGTATTTGGACACAGACAGGACCAGACAGGACCAAGAGGTGGATTATAAAAGGTTTATGACACTTACTGCAGCTCCCATCTCTCCAGAACGACCACGAGGTCCAGGAGGTCCAGTGGGTCCAGGCAGACCGTTCATGCCATCCTTGCCAGGAGCACCATTGGAGCCTGAGGGTCCCTATAAGCAGAGCCACAACCATTAACCATTACCTAACTGCTAAATAGCTATTGCAGGAACCTCACTCATCAATCCATTGGTGTAGTTTACTTTGTAATAGGTAAAACAACTGAACATAATGTGAATGTAATATTTTAGGATTTAAGGCATTCATCTGGTCAGTTATGCTTTTGCGGTTTCTCCTCTTTTACTAAATCAATAACACAGAATTCTCATCACAGCTGCTTACACGAGGTCCAGCAGGACCAGAGGCTCCGGCAGGTCCTTGTTCACCAGGGGGACCCTACAGGTATAAAAAACACAGGTATTAAAAACCCACTCCTTGTTTGTGAGCTCAGTCCTGAAGAATAATTGAAACAATACACAGCAACGCAGAACTGCATACACTGTAAGTGGTATAGACGGAGACAAGGCCTTCCACACAGCAGCATCTCCGTGAGACTTTATTAATCTTTATTAATCTTTTTACTTCAACTTGAGTGTGTTTAGGTGTCTCTCTGTTGCTTAAACATGTGCTCACTCACAGAAGGACCAGGCAGTCCAGGCATTCCAGAGAAGCCACGGTGTCCCTTCATGCCCCTCTCTCCGGTCTCTCCACTCTCACCCTTGTCTCCACGAGGACCAGCAGGACCCTACACACACACACACACACACACACACACACACACACACACACGGATGTTCAGTATGATGTCTACTTAAATGTCAAATTTCTTGATTCAAGAATAATGAAGTGAGTCTGACACGTACGGCGGCACCACGAGATCCAGCAGGACCTGCAGGGCCGGCAGAACCAGCAGGACCCTGGAGAAGAAGATTCAGAGTATGTGGGTTAAGATACAACAGTAAGCAACAAACAACATTGAAACAATTTACCAAATCCTATAAAAAAAAGCCAGTAATTTGCTTCTTTCTAAGATAACTGCAAATCCTATATGTATGTGGCTCCTGTATATCCCTTCTAGTTAAAGATGTAATGTTGCTAAAATTGCAAATTTTAGTCTCTTACAGCCTCTCCACGATCTCCAGTCTTGCCGGATGGGCCCATGGGTCCAGGAGGTCCAGGGGGTCCAGGGGCTCCAGGAGATCCAGCATGTCCAGCCTCACCGCGATCTCCCTGTGGAAGATCAGGGTTTTCAAGATCACAGCATTAAGACCACAGAAGGTTGCCAGAGAAGAATTGTCTAGAAGCTGGCTCTTCAAAGGATTCTTGTTATTTCAATAAAAAAGATGAAATTTCAATAAAAGAATCAATTTGCATGCGCTACATAACTTCTACTTTAGTAATGCAATCAGAAGTTAAACAAAGTGATGACAGCATAGTTCACCTTAGGACCAGGAGCACCATCACGTCCAGGAGCACCATCATGACCAGGGCTACCCTGCAGTGGGACAGAGCAAAAGGAAGTCAATCACCTACAGCATGCAGTTTATTTTTCAAACTTTAGATTGCAACACAAATAATTTCTGATGTAGTCTTACTTTTTAAGTATGTAAAAAGGCAGAATTTATTAGTGTTTTTAATCTAGAATATATTTATGAATGTTATATTTGTTTAAAGGAAGATAGCATTAGATTGGTGTCCTCACCTCGCGGCCAGCTTCACCAGGACCTCCAGAGAGACCAGGAGGACCCATGGGGCCGGGTGGGCCACGTTCGCCAAGGGGTCCAGAAGGTCCTTGCTTTCCTGGCTCTCCCTGTGTTGAGGATGCAAGAGAGAAGAGGTTTTACTAAAAGCAAGCAAGCAAGCAAACAAAAACTATTTAAAACTGGTGTAAGTAATCAACTGTATCTTCACGCATAAAAAGGATGCCAGGAGTATAAAGTCCTGACTGATGGTGGATAAGATAGAAGTGGTAAATTGGTCAGACTCACAGATGGTCCCTGGAGACCTGAGAAGCCTCTTTCTCCTCTTTGTCCAGGTAGACCCACAATTCCGTTAACTCCAATCATGCCAGGAGGTCCAGAAATACCAGCAGGACCCTACAAAGAAGAGAACAGAGCAAAATACTCTTACAGAGATACATCAGAAGTAATATTAATAGTTAATATTACCTCTGACATAATATAATGATAATAGAAAATACTCTGACATTGTATTAATTTGTCATGTAATTTGTCTAGTTATATCTGACTAGTATCTCACTTTCAGCTAGATGTTATCAAGAAATCTGCTGAGCTTCAAAGGTCAAAAGGTTCAGCGTAAGAATTAGATGTTTTGCAGCATTTCTGGTGCAATAGCTACGTACAGGAGGTCCATCAGAGCCGACAGAACCCTTCTCTCCAGGTGGTCCTGGGGGTCCAGAAGCACCACTCTCACCAGGACGGCCAGGTGCTCCCTTCTCACCACGAGCACCCCTTTGTCCTTCTTTGCCAGTAGGACCATTGGGACCAGGAGGTCCAGAAGCACCCTAAGAGAAACAAAGGCAAAATAATAATGCATACATATTGTCCAGTAATAATGTAACTAAAAGTAATCTGGAATGGATCTACACTAGTAAAAGAAATTTATCAGAAATACAATCTATGATGATAATGATGGTGATGAAGGTACTTACAGCAGGGCCAGGAGGTCCAACTCTACCAGCAGCACCAGGGAAGCCAGCAGCACCCTATGGAATAAAAAGAACACACACTGGTCACGACAACTACTTTGTTAGGGTATATAAAACCCTTAATAAACACACTTAATAAAATATTTAAACTCGTTAAAGAAATAAAGCACATTGGTTTAGTTATATAAATATAACGAGAGGTCAAAAGGTCTTACAGGAGGTCCAGCACCACCACGAGCACCCTTAGGTCCTGTAGCACCAGCAGGGCCCTTAATAAAGAAATAGAAAGATTTATGTACATTTCTGTCTTTTTGCATATTTTCTATATCTATCTATCTATCTATCTATCTATCTATCTATCTATCTATCTATCTATCTATCTATCTATCTATCTATCTGTTGATCTATTGATCGGTCAATATAGCAAATGGACAAATCTGAATGCAGCTACATATCCCTATGGATTGCATTCCTATTACATCATAAATACAAGCATAATATAATAATAAAAATAATAATGAAATAATATATAATAATTATAATATAATATTATAATATAATAGGTGAATGCAAACGATATTATGGTAATAATTAAAGATGTGGGCACACCTGCCAAAAAAATTCTAATGGAAATTATTCCACTGCCTTGGTCTAAAGGTTTTAGAAACTGAAGGAGTTTTAGAAGGGCTACAATTTCATTACCTGAGGTCCAGCAGCACCAACAGGTCCAGGAGGCCCAGGAAGTCCAGCGTCACCCTTGGGTCCAGAGTCTCCAGACTCACCCTTAGCTCCAGGCTGACCAGCTGCACCCTGGATTGGAAATCAACACCCTGTAACTTGCATTCACTTTATACTGAAAACTGACTCAAAATGATAATTACTGTGGACTGAAGTAAGGAGAAAGACTTTAGCACTCACAGGAGGTCCAGCAAAACCAGCAGGTCCAGGGGGACCAACCTCACCACGTTCACCCTTGGGGGTTAAAAGAGAACATTCACATTAAACATTTCTCAAAAGTCAAAGGTCATATACAATTCAGCAAAATAATGTAGATTAACTGTAAATTTTACAGTTATCTGTGAATCAATTGATCATTCCTTTGAAATGATTGCTTTGGAAATACCACTCTATGCATGCTGTCCATAGGGTTTTATTCAAGTGTGCACACTGGCTTTTTATTGTGGAATTATTCTTGCTGTTTTACTTGTGTTATGACCTATGAACTGTGGTTTCACTGCACTTGCAGTGTTATCAGTATGCCGTTTATTTGGAATGATTTGGTCTATACTTTAGTGGTTTAACAATTGAGTCTTTTGAGTTGGAAAAAGACTTACTATGTAACTATGACATGCTAAAGTTGAATATAGAATAATAAACATGCTTTATGTCAACCATGATTTGTAACATGGTGCAGATTGTTGCCATCACATTGATTTGAATGGTAGGGGATTTAACAACTGGTCAGTGGTTGCATCACTCACAGGGGCACCACGAGCTCCAGTCACTCCTGCAGGTCCAACAGCACCAGGCTCTCCCTAAAGCATAAGTGGAAGAGCATAAGAAAATCAGCATAAGAAAACTAAAATAAAAAATTGGTAAAAAAAAAAACCAAAAACTAAATAAATAAACCAATAAAAACCTACCAATGATGCATGCATATGTTGAGCTTTAGGGATTGCTGACATCAAAACTTTATGTGTATGAACTAATGTTGAGCTTTCTGCCATAAAACAATGTAACTATTCTAACCTTTTCACCAGGAGCACCAGAAGGTCCAGGAGGTCCAATAGGACCAGACAGACCACGGGGACCATCCTTACCGGGAGCACCATCAGGGCCTTTAGGTCCACCATCACCCTATTGAGGAGAGAAAACCCTGGTAAACCTATTACATCACACAATATGCTCTGAACCATCCAATCAAATAGGTTTTTAATCAAATGGATTAAGCAGAACTACAATTTTACTCATCTGGATTCCTCAGTAGTTCACCTTGAAAAGTCTCGTTATCTCAAGGCTAACTAGGCCTTATGTGTTCATAACATGAGCCTCTTGATCATTTGAGAAGGTACCATCTCAGACACTGGATTACTTGGTATAGGTGTGGGTGTAGTGTAGAAAGTGGAAGTGTGGTTGGGAAGCTCTTACTCTCTCTCCTCTTGGTCCTGGCATACCACCAGCACCACGTTCTCCAGGCATCCCCTGCATACCAGGAGCACCCACAGGACCACCAGCGCCAGCTGCACCAGGCTCTCCCTAAACACACAGACACATGTAAACACACACATGCATGCGTCTGATATCTCCAGATGGCACCACACACTGCTATCATTTTTGGGGTACACACATGACAGTAAGGCATGGGATGGGAAACTCACCCTGGGGCCATCATTTCCAGCAGCTCCAGGAGAACCACGAGGGCCCATGGGGCCAGCAGGACCTGGGGCACCACGCTCACCAGGGAGACCTCTGTCACCCTGGGGATAAACATTTATGCTTTGGTTACATACAGTAATGTAGAGTCTGTACAGCTGATGTAATTATATATAGATAAGAAAGAAACAATGTCAAGGTGGTGACAGGAGACTACAGTGGGGTGTTTGGAGGGATCTGGTGTAAATTCAGATTGAAGCATCTTCAGATATGTAATCGGTTATCCAGGTGGAGCATAAACTAAGCTCTGAAAGCCAAAAAGATACTCACTCTGGATCCAAAAGGTCCAGGGGCACCAACCTCTCCAGGCAGACCCTGTTCAGAAAATCATATAATAGAGTAAAGACTTATATATAAGATCCTTCCCGCAGATGAAAAAGAACTGAATATCACAAAAAGAATAGGGCCAGCTTTTATGAGGAAGAACCTGATAGTGGATGTTGTCTTTCATTTACTGGTGCAAGTGTTCAAAGGGCAGTACCCACCTGTTCACCAGGCTTGCCAGCCTCACCAGTAGTACCCTGAGGTCCAGGCAGACCCTGTAGAAGAAATAAAGGGATAGCAGTGACATACGGATTCTGACTCAATTATATCCAATAGATCTAAATGGCTAGAGCTAGAATGGTCTGCTTCTAAAGAGAACTCCCATGGGGGTACAGATGAATAGCTACCTGGAATCCAGGAGGGCCAGCAGGTCCTTGCTCTCCCTTCTCTCCAGCAGGTCCCTGTTACAGAAATCACCAGAAACCATCCAAATCTAATATATTGCATAATAATGTAATATATATATATATATATATTATGTTTTATCCTCAGGAACAACAAAGGAAGTACAAAACATACAGCAGGTCCAGGAGCACCAGGAATGCCAATATCGCCATCTTTCCCGGGGGCGCCCTTGAAAGACACAAGAGGACTTAAATCATCAAAGAGCACAATGGCCTCAAAATAATGCTCTACATGCAAAATGAGTGTTTTTCATTTAAGAGGACAGGAGGAAGAGTTGAATATGATACGTACAAGAGCACCAGGGGGTCCAGCAACTCCTCTCTCACCAGGCTTTCCAGCATCACCCTATGACAGAGAAGATGTCAATAGAGAGGAAGTGCACTGATACCCTAATATGCACAATATCATTTTTAAAAAATTGCTCATGGCTCTTATCACAATGGGCCTCAGTCAGCAACCAGGATACAAATGATTAATTCAGTCTAAAATAGAGTGAAGTTGCTCCAAGGAGGTGTAGATCAGATGGTGATTTAGGTGTAGATCAGACTGTGATGTTGGTGTCCCTTACATCAGCTCCCTTGGGACCGGGGAATCCCATCACTCCTGGTGCACCACGAGATCCTGAAGGACCTGGGGGTCCAGAAGCTCCATCTTGACCAGGGGCTCCCTGTGGAGGAGCATGAAACATGAATTTCCTTGCAAATTATCACAGAATTCATGAATTCAGTTAAACAAATCGTTCATGAATTTATCATGTAGGATACCTCTGAGAAACTTAATACTATCCAAAAGTATTATATTAAAACATCTAACTTATAGAGAATTTGTGACAGCCAATATGTTAATACATATGCAAGCTGTCATCATCAGGAAGTAGTGTGTTGTGATGTATGCATTTTACTTTAGTGTACTAATGTACTAATATAGTTCTGTGCTGTCAGTCAATGTTCAAAATTTTACTTACAGAAGGTCCAGTTTTGCCTTCAGGTCCAGGGGCACCAGGTGCGCCAGTCATACCCTAAATGTGAGAGGACATCAGGTAAGGCTAGAAAAAGGTAAAAATCATGGAGATGTGAGAAATGGCACATGTATCTAACCTTGGATCCAGGAAGACCAGGCTCTCCAGGGCGACCAGATTCTCCAGTGGCACCTTGAGCTCCAGCAGGTCCATTGGAACCACGCTCACCAGGTCCACCCTACAAGTTGTAGATGAACAGCTGACTTAGACATAAATCATTATAGAACTGATTTTCCAGGACCATGAACAACGCTATAGGAAATGGGCTGGTTAAGATGTTTCATTACCAAGTGAGGGACAGAAAGACAGTCACCAGTTCTTATCCTGTCCACCATTTTAGTGATTTTTAATTATCATCTTCATTTAATAATCTATATTCTGATATCATTTGCGTTGATCTGTTGTACAGGCTCCTCTGTATGCAAAACAGCACATCTGTTTTGCAACATGGGAAACTAGAATGATAATTTCACAATTTTTGATACATATAT
>JAOXYF010000012.1:14304331-14321644 GCA_028565775.1 Sternarchorhynchus goeldii | reverse complement strand
AAAAACTTCCTCAAATCTTTGTCTGGGGATGAAAAGAAAATATGTGCAGAGAAAAAAGAAACAAACAGATGGAGGGAAAGAAAAAAGAGAGACAGGCATAATTATAAATGTATAAAAGGAGAGAACCTGGAGAAGTCTGAAAGGACAAAGACTGCCTGAAATCCTGAATATCTTAAGACTGACTCAGCCTCTCCTCAGACAGCCTGGCAGGCTGTGCAAAGAGATCCAAACTGTAGCAACCTAGAGCAGAATTACCCCTACTTGAGTAGCTCTGAATGCATGAAAACACACAGTAAACTACAGGTTTTATTTACAAATACTGTATGTATGTAATGTATACAGGGACAGACCAGAGCTTGATTGTGAAGGCCTACGTGTGGCCCTGTGAGTGGTATTGATTGTGAGGACCTACGTGTGGCCCTCTGAGTGGTATTGATTGTGAGGACCTACGTGTGGCCCTCTGAGTGGTATCCAAAGCAAATGGCTGCATTCAGGAAAGACGTCTTGCTGTGTGCAGTATGGACAGTGCATGGCTTGAGCAGCAGCAGTACATCGTCATGTCACTCTACAAAAACAGCCAGGCTTTTACACTCTAAGTCCTTATTGCTGTGTGCATGCTCTCTTTATGTATCCGTGCTTTAATTACAGATAATTGGGCATGTTCATTGAATAATACTCGAATATCCACTGGTCTACTCATTCTCTTTGAACTGTACTTGTTGGCTGTTGCCATATCTGCAAACTTAGTAGCTGTTAGCTTCCAATGCCCCTCTAAGCTCCTCCCCCTTTCCTTAAATCTCAACTCAATCAATCTCTTTTTTTTTTTACATTTTTTTTTGGCAGAGATCCTACTTGCATGCTGCCTCGTAAGTGTCACCTTGGATCAGCTACTGCAGGTGCTGCTTGCTGCTTCCTGTACATGTAATACCTAAAACAAGTGCTTGTAAAATACCTAGACAAGTAGGCCAAAGTGATTTGGCAACTGTCTCCCATAACTCTGCAAGTAATACCTTGTACACGGGGAAAAAGAATTTCTCCACACGGCCAATTCCCTTTCACTGTGTTGATGCTGTGTAATACAGAGAAGTGAAATTTAAGCCAAGACACTGTTTCTCTCTGTCAGTTGCACTGTCTGCCAGAGAACATCTCTGAAAGTGAACCCTGTTTCCTCCCCTCGCTGCGCCTCTGTCTGGCGCCCACTCTGTCCGTCCTGTGGAGCATGTTAGGATGGCCTATCTGGGACCCTGGCAGCCTCTTGCTCCGCCCCACAGCGCTTCCAAACAACCACTAGCGATTCAGAAGTTAGTGTAGTCACAGAGAGCTGGCCAATCAAAACTTGTGGTGAACCAGAGCTATCCTGCCCAGGGATACTTCAGCAGCAGGAGCCACGTATTAAAAAGTGATTCAAAACCTCTTCACTTAACCTACCGCAAGCATTCTAGATTGAATGTTCTAGATTGAATGTTCTAGATTGAATGTTCTAGATTGAGCGCTCCTCTAGTTTTAGAAGAGTATAAATGTTTTGAGGATATAACTTGGAGAACTTGATCACAGAATTTGAGGTTAACTTAAAGTGTATTTAAGTGTGATTAATTACTGAATTGATTATAAGTGATGCTGCCTCAGTTTGTCATAATGGGCTCATGTAACTGGTTTAAAGCTTTCATTGTTTCTTGGATAAAAAAGGATAGAACAACTGCAAAGAGAAAGAAAAGAAAGAAAGAAAGAAAATAGACAGGAACTCAGCTTGCTTTTAACTTCTTGAGTCATTTTTTTCCCTCTCCACATACATATAGAAGCCCATGTCAGCAGTATCAATAAATGTCAGTAGTATCAATAAATGTCAGCAATATCAATAAATGTTTAGTAGTATTAATAAATGGCTACAGGAAGGGATAACCAAGCAATGGGACCAACCCATGTAACTTACTGATTAATGCAGGGACTGGACTTGTGCTGGACATAATAATTGCATTTTACACACACATGGTTTAAATCTATTGCAGTATTATGAAGGAGTGAACATTTGCTAAACAGAGATCTGTTCATCTTTGCTCAGTTCTGCATCTGTATGTAGTCTGTCACATAAGTCTTAAAATCTCTGTGCATCACTAAATACAATCTTAACATGATTTAGTGTAATTCTACACAGTTAATATTCTGCTCTACTTTAATGATAGCTCTATATTCTATTCTATATTCCTTCTTCATGTTGCTTCGAAGTTCAAGGCGTCCTACAGTGTTGTCGATTCAGACATATTCACCACCAGCCTCCCTGCACGCTTGAGAACAGAAAAAGTGACTTCAGTGGAAAAGAATGCAGTGGTCTCCTCTCCCTTCCTAACACTAAAATTCAGGCAATATGTGTTCTTTCTCCTGGTCTCTCACACTCTCACACTCTCTCTCTCTCTCTCTCTCTCTCTTTCTTTTGCTCTCGTTTTCTCCTCCCTCTCTTCTTTCTTTCTCTCTCTTCCTCTCTCCTTTTTTTCTTTTTGTGTCTTTCTTTCATTCCCCCTCTCTCTTCTTTCTCTCTCCCTCTCTTTCTTCTTTCTTTCACTCTTTTCCATTCTCTCTTCTTTCTTTATTTCTTTTTCTGCCTCTTTCTCTTTCCCTTGGTGTCTCTCTCACTCTAGAATGGAATAGGATTTACCTTTTTTTCCAAACCAAACGTTGCCAAATCACATACTGTGCAAGTTTAAAAAAAACAATTTGTGAAATATGTCAGACTAGGCCACTTCATGCAACCTGTGTGTCCTCCTCAGATTTGGAATCAATTAATTTGGTAAATTAGTTGAAATGTCTAACGTGTTTGTGTCAGAACTTCAATTCTGTGGGACTGTCTAAAACTTCAATTCTGTGGGACTGTCTAAAACTTCAGTTCTGTGGGACTGTCTAAAACTTCAATTCTGTGGGACTGTCTAAAACATCTGTTCTGTGGGACTGTCTAAAACTTCAGTTCTATGGGACTGTCTGAATCCTGTAATGTGCCTTTGTGGGTGTCAGTTGCCTTCCACGTCCCACTGGGTCCCTCTCATAAGAGATGATGACCAGCTTTCTGTTTTCACTCAGTCTGTGTAACCAGTCATTAAGCCAGTCTGGGGTGCCCGCTACATCCATTTCTCTCAGAAATGGTGGCCTGACTTCTCCCTTGGTTGAGGTTTCTGTCTCAGCAGCATACAGAGAGAGAGAGAGAGAGAGAGAGAGAGAGAGAGAGAGAGGATTTCCTGTAGGCCATATGGTTTGGTTTGATATACATTTTCGAAGATGAAAATGCAGATGGAAATGCAATTTATAACAGCTTTCAGATGGTGGCAGAGGGATATACAAATTTTTGGATGTTATTTCTGCCTCTCTGCATATCATTAGTGAAGGGCATCTGTAATGTTAGCGCGTAGCGCTAATGAAGGGAGGCAGGACAGCCGAGCACGGGAGAGTAAGGCCTGCTTTATTTAAATAAACATAACAAGCAACGTGGAACGCAGCATGTCGAGATAAACGGTGACACACACGCTTAAATACACTCACGCTACACACACCACAGGTGAAACACATGCTTAAATACACTCACGCTACACACACCACAGGTGAAACACACGCTTAAATACACTCACGCTACACACACCACAGGTGAAACATACGCTTAAATACACTCACGTTACACACACCACAGGTGAAACACACGTTTAAATACACTCACGCTACACACACCACAGGTGAAACACACGCTTAAATACACCCACACTAAACATACCACAGGTGAAACACACGCTACACACACCCCAGGTGAAACAGGTAACGATATCAGGACATTTACCACCACACCAACACCACACACACCGACGCACACCCTCACATAGCAGACAGGGTGCATAAACACACCTACCCACAGACAAGACCACACAGACACGGGACAAGGGAGGAGGAGAGGGTGCCCGCCATGACAATATCGTATGATTCAACTGGCACCTTTTAAACATATTCTAATATTTGACAAAAGGTTACCAGTTACATTTTATTCTTTAATTTATGTATATTGCATCTTTCATACATAAAAATGCAACTCAAAAAGAAAACAGAATCCATGTGTATAACTCAGTAAACAACAAATTAATACATTTAAAAACATTACAAAAAAAAAGCAGCATTGTGCTTTTGAGACAATGTTTCATCCAAAAAACATCATTTAGCCCTTAGATGATCAGAGAAGGAGTGCATGGTAAAGAGTGATTGTGCCAGGACCAGCTCTACTGGTACTTGAGAAGGTGCACATAATGGTTGTTGTAGTTTGCAGGGATTCAAGGATTATTTATCAGGATTCCACCTAGTTTCATAGCCATGAGAAACGAAGAGTCTGAGGAGTCTGTAAACGTGTACAACTGATTGAAAAAGAAGCACCCAGAGTGCACCAGCACAGTACAAAACAGTAAATCCAGCATGATTTAAATGACAGAGTAGACATGGCTAACATGAGTCACCGATATAACACGTGCACACGCGCACACACACATGGACACACACGCAAACACAAATGCTCACATACACATGTACACACACATTCATACACATGCACACATAAACACATGGAATCTGCACAACATACACCTAGCATGCATCACAGAGAGAATCAAGAGTGCTGCAAATATATATATATATATATATATATATATGTAGAGACTTTTTCCGGACACTGTGAAAAGACACAATAAACTGTCCCAGAATAAAACTCTGAAATTAAAGGCTATAAAATTAAGCTCTGAAAACCACAGTGAGGCACAACCTTTGAAAACAGGCCATATTTTGTGCACTCAAAGTGTAAACACTTTACTTTCCTGCTGGACTGTTGTATGACAGCTTTTTATATTCGTAGTTTTTTGGGGGTTTTTTGCAGAAGATTATGCAATTGTATATATTTACTGCAAACACTTGAAATAATGATGAACTTTGGTCCTGACAAGCTATAAAACTTTATGTAGCAGTGAAAGCTTATTTTATTTACAGTCACTACATAAGAAAATAATTTACAGAAATGGAAATGCATAAAAGAAGGAAACTTCCTGCCATTTTGTAGCCATTTTAAATAGATTAGAGTTGCAAGGCTTGATGTCCTAGAGTTTTATTACATCTTAATGACTGGGCAGAAAGACAGACAGACAGATCACTATATTGACTGGAGAGGGAAATTCAAGAAATGTTTAAAATGATGTATGTTTTAATTAGTGTAATTACCACAGCTGAAGGTTCAGTTGTTTGCTGAAAAGAACATTAGCTTGATTCATTAATAATAAACCATGAGATTTGCTGAATCTAAATGTATTAGACCTCTCCTTTTTTGTTGTTGTTTGTTTGCCTGTTTGTTTGTTTACGTGTTTGTTTGCTGTCATGTTGTCATGTTGTAAGAATCGCTTTTGTGCTTCTCTATTTCTGAAAGACATTATATGTGACGCTGTTTAAATAAACAGAAGACTGAAGAAACTGCTCAACCACGTATTTCCAGATGGGAAGGGGGAGGGGAGAGTGAGAGAGCCTGCAAGAGGGAGAGATTGAAAGAGAGAAAAAGAGAGAGAGCTAGGGGGAGGGAGAGTGTAAATCATGAACCCTTGAACTCCACAAGAGAGAAAAATGTCATTCTTTGTATCTCTAACAAGCAAAAAAGGGCGAACAAAGAACATTCACCTTGTTTTGTTGATATCCTTTAACGTACATTTGGTGTTACAGGCATGTTAGGGTTCAGATTCTGTGCACTTTCTGCTCAGTGTCTTTATCAGGCTGCTGTTCTTCATGTTGAATTCACTGGCATTGAACTCTCAGGGTTTGGTGATAAAACCAGATGATCTTGATGTGGGATGATGTTTGCAAAAATAGAAATAGAAGGGCATGATTATTCATTATTCATTATTCATGATTCATTATTCATTATTCATTTATACTTTGATGTATTAAATCTAAATGTTAAAATACATTTAGTTGTGGATTAGTGAATACTACAGTGCTTTTACATACTTTGATAAGGAAATAAAATAAATATGACAAAGAAGACCTGTAGATTTCATTTTTTCAATTTTAAAGACAGTATAAAATGGAAACAAGACATATTTCATAGAGTCTTCATAGAGAGAGTCTTTGTCCTCCTGCATGGTTCAGTAGCATCTTTATGTGTTACAGCAATGACCTCAAATCATTGGCTGCTAGGCAGCAGAGGAACTGGCTATAGCAATTACTAGGTGAAAATTGGTTAAATATGATAGTAGTTTCTTGAAAAGATCTTAGCTTAATTGCCTTTTTATGTCAGGTGACAATAAACATAGATGGATCCTGAAGAAAAAGTTAATTAATGAAAATATAAATCCAATTAATTTGATTTTGTGAGTGCACTTCATAAGAGCAATCAAATTCTGCTTATTTACAAAAACACACAATTGTGTGTAATAACACTTTCAGGTGTAATAACCCCTTCAGGTGAAGCACAATACAGTGTCACTTGACATGAGTTCATATGGACATAAGTTTGTATTCGTCCGAATTCGTACTTCGTACTTCAGAGGGCATGTAAACAATATATATGCAGGAATCACATAGTGTTGTAAAAGTGACAGACATGGCAGTAGAAGTAGTAGCAAAGGCAAAAATGAGGATGATGCCACTACAGGAGGATGATGCCACAGGGATGACACAACGAGATGATGCCAAAAGAGGAGGGTGATGCCAATATAGGAGAAGGCTACTACAGGAGGATGATGCCACAGGGATGCCACAACAAGATGATGCCACTATAGATGGATGATGCCACTACAGGAGAATGCCACTACAGGATGATGCCACTATAGGAGGATGCCACTACAGGAGGATGCCACCATAGGAGGATGCCACTATAGGAGGATGCCACTACAGACAGCAACGATTTTTAGACAGTAAAGATGGGAGGGACATTAAGCCCTTATTATAATCCTGTCAAGTGAAGGCAAACTACATAAACAGATGAGAGAAAGCAGCTGGCAGCAAGTCATTACAGAAAAGACCAAACATTACAGCTTTTACTCGCTCTGCCCAATATATTTTAAATGTTTGTCAGTATTCATTTCCCATCCTCTACTTGTTACTTTGTCCCTGGAGACAGTAGTCTATAAAGATGCTTGTGCAAATTGGTTGGTAATAAGGACCACACAGCAGGTAAGGGGTCCTGTGGCGGGGCCGGCTGTTAAATTAAACCAAGCAGACGTTTCTAACTTTTCTCCACACACTTCCACAGGCAGTTGTTTATATTAGTCTAAGAGTAGACTATAAGTTTCCATCTCTCCCGTACTCCTCGTCTACAGCATAAAAGACTCCTCGTCTTTTATTTGCTTGAATAAAGTGATACAGCATTTTTGAAAAAAGTTACACCAACATATTAATATCCACATATTTAACAAATTGAATCCATATATGTTTCATCTAATAAAAAGAAAGACTTTGGTGGATGTTTTTTTACATATAAATTTAGGAATATTAGATCTGTGCTATTTCTTTCATATTCCAGCTGACAGACAAAAGATGTATGTGGACTAGAGAAGCTGAAGGTGTGGTCGTGAGTCTGATGTATGTGGACTAGAAAAGCTGAAGGTGTGGTCATGAGTCTGATCCTTAATTAGGAGTACTCATACAAAACAAAAATTGCGTCTATATAGCAATTAAAAAAGAGACTTTGACTCCACTCTCCTAAGATCAGCAAGCCTCATTCCTCATGTTTACAGACGCCTTCTGTTGGCCAGAGAGGGAACAGCAGTCCCACAGCCCATCTAAACATGGAAGGAGAACGGACGTCAGTGGATGAACTGGCACACTGAAAGATGTACAAAAGTGACCAGCTACGGTAAGATCAATGCTGGTACAATGGTGGTGTTAATTGGACATTTAAATTGGACAATTGCACATTTCAGTCATTTTATGTTCAGTAATATGTAATGTTCCACATAGTAGTACGAATATGTAAGATTGGCATTGTGATAAGTGTGCTTGTCTAATAGATCTTGGCAGAGTTTAAGCGTGTGTCAAGCTTCTGTAGACTGGGCATTTCTGACTCACAGCCTCAGTCCAGCTGTGGATGTTGTTTGTGCTGTAAAATACCAGGAGTACCATTTTGCATTTGAGAAATTTTTTTACCAATTGAAAGACCTGAAAAAATACCTTTTTCTTATTGTAAACTTCTTTTTTAAATGGAAAATAATAAATAAATAAATAAAATTATTAATAGAAAAAGTTATTTACATGTTCATCGTCACATTACATAAAACTTAAACGACAAAAATCCTTCCATGTAATCATTCCATGTTTCAGCGATGTCCATCTCATGTACAATCACTGCTTCCAGATGGGAAACAGAGGTTTGCTTCGTTCAGTTCTCCTGCAGGAAATACCAAAGAAGACACACAGAGCAGTTGGAAGAGTAGACTTGGTGCATTCGCCTCAACTTGAACTCCAAAAAGCAAGAGAATGCATTAAGGTGGGACTTATTAAAGGTCGCCATATTGTCAATAAAATCAGAGTGATTCAACACATAACCAAACCTCAACCCCAGGTTTGTCATAAGCACCACTTTAATTTTTCATTCATATTTGTCTTAAATACAGTCGAATACACAAATGAGACTTGTCTTCTTTTTTTGTGGTTACTTTTCCGTAACCGTAACTTGAATAGATGTTCATAACTGCAACACAATATCATCCATCTACTTTACATTTAAAAGATTTCCTTCAGTTTAGGTCCAAGATGGACCACAGAGGCACATGTTTATCTGGAAAAAGAATAAAACAGAGGGGGAGGAAAGAGGCGGAGCTGTGTAGTGACTCTTGTGTGGATGGAGCCTATGCAAAATGTCTTTTGCTTATTGGCTGAGAGTGGATGGCCATATTTAGATCAACAATTTCTCAGTCCTAAGCCTTGCAGTTGGCACGGCACGATAAATTTCTCTCCCTGACTCATCTTGGAAACCCTGCCCAGGTTGTAAGTGCTCCTCCTCCAGAACTATGCGTGCTGATGTTTTCCACATTCATAGAATCTGTGTGCTGAGTGGAAGGTGGTTCTTCTGTAAATTAAGGCAAACAAAATGCAAAGTCCACAGATTTAAAAAAGGCAACACACAACATAGATTCACAGTTTCTTTTCCCGACCCCCACATGACCTTTCAGACATAATAGGAGTGCATGTAGACTGCACACATGTTATCAATTTCTGGGAGCACTGAAAAGCCTGAAAACAAAAGGGGAAACATGAGATGTTTTCTGTGGAATGGTCTGAATGTCAGAAGACTTCTGCTTGTTAAATGTTGTGATTTTGTATTTTATAGAATGTATATTTTCCAGTTTTCACCAGTTAGGAAGCGCATACTTTGTCCAAACCTTTGCCTTCTGGTTTTCCTGTCAATATCCCTTATCCATGAGGAGAGAACATTAGGAGAACATTAGAAGAGAACATGAGGAGAGAACATGAGGAGAACATGAGGAGAACATTAGAAAAGAACATGAGGAGAAAACATGAGGAGAGAACACGAGAAGAGAACACAAGGAGAGAACATGAAGAGAGAACATAAGGAGAGAACATTAGGAGAATATAAGAAGAAAACATGAGGAGAGAACATGAGGAGAGAACCTGAGAACATGGGGAGGACATGAGGAGAACATGAAGAGAGAACACGAGGAGAGAACATGAGGAGAACATGAGGAGAGAACATGAGGAGAGAACACGAGGAGAGAACATGGATCATCATCCCTCTTTGTATACCTGATCAAGGATTGGGAAAAGAGAGGGCTTTTAGTTTGCTTGTAGCCCACAGCAACAAGGAGTGTGCAGAATTTCTGGTGAGAGTGGAAAGAGAGAGAGAGAGAGAGAGAGAGAGAGAGAGAGAGAGAGAGAGAGAGAGAGAAAACAGACAGCGAGACCCCCCCATACACACACACATACACAGGGTGAGGGATATGAGAGAGATTGTCCAGCATACACACATAGGGTGAAGGATATAAGACAGAACCCCCCTCCCCCCCACACACACACAGGGTGAGGGATATGAGAGAGATCCTCCAACACACACACACAAACACACAGGGTGAGGGATAAGAGAGAGACCCCCCCCCCCACACACACACACACAGTGAGGGATACGAGAGATATGCCCCTCCAGACACACACACACAGGGTGAGGGATATGAGGGTTTTTCAAACACAAAAGCTTCACGATGTCACTTTGCATCAACAGAGGGAGAGAGAGAGAGAGAAAAGAGGAGAGAGAGGTAGAAAGAAAGGAAGAGAGAAAGAGAAAAGGGGGAGAGAGAAGGAGAGAGCAAGAGGGGAAAGAATGGGGAGAGAGAGGGGGAGAGATGGTGAGAGGGGGAAGAGAAATACTGATGATTGGGTAGAAACAATAAGAGAATGGGCGGAGCTGAGCTCAGTAGATTTTTTTTAAAGATAAGTGGATAAACATATGTACCACTTTAATAAACACGAACTACTTTACTAAACATATATACTACTTTAATAAGCATATTAACTACTTTAATAATCCATGATTTGTAAAGGTGGACATTAATATGGAGTAGTAGATAGTGACTGCTATCCTCCCCACCCCCCACCCCCAGGCTTCCTCTCCTTGCTAAACCTGCCTGCAAAACATGTTGAGGCACTGGGCAGTGTGCATTCCTCTGCTCCAGGAACACATTCCCAGCTCAGGGAATGACCTTTTAAGACTTCCAGCTGGGCTCTAACTCCATGATCTCTAATATGTACAAAAATCTCTTTAAAATTAAATGTATTAATATACCTCTAAGAACAGAACAGTTAGTACCTCTAAGAACAGTTAGTACAGACTGGGTAGCTAGTGATTGTTCTGACAGTGTAGTTAGGTGGAGGGACGTTAGATAAAGTGTGAAAGCTAATCATTGTACCTCGTGAAAAACAAACAGCACATTTTGTTGTTGCAACGTTTCATTAAAACATAATGTAATATATGTTTAACTGATGTAATATGTGTTTAATTGACTAAAACACAAAATGTAGTTTATAGCACTGCCTCACATTGCCTGATAAGGTTAGATCAAAGTTTGGTAGTGTTGTTTAGGTACAAATCTACACTAATATGGCTACATGGACTATATAGGTTATGTACAATACAATAAAAAGTACAACATAAATCAGTTTGACTGGACTAACTTAGGACAGGATTTATACTCTGTGAGTGCATAACAACTGAAATGAGTAAAAAAAATTTTTTTTCGCCAAAAATTCTGAAATAGTTGTTTTACATGTTTTACATCTGTTTAATTTTTGCTTGCCTAGAGAATGGCAAGAATGGCCCAGACTGCCCAGTCTGCCCAAAGCAAATCTGTAAAAATTCACAATATTACATTTTAAAAAGCTTCTCCCTAAGGTTTCCCCATCTTCTATTATAGGGGTGTCAAAATCTGGTCTTGGAGGGTTAGTGTTCAGCAGAGTTTGGTGATTACTCTTCTCAGACACACCTACTAAACCTGGTGATTGATAAACTGAATCTGAGTCCAGTGTGTTTGGGTTAGTGATCTGCTTTAATGCACCTGATTCAACTCATCAACCAACTGTCAAATTTTATAGATGTGTCTGAGCAGAGCAATCACCAATCTCTACTGGACTGTGGCCCTCCAGGACCAGACTCTGACACCCCTGTACTGTTAGATGGAGCAACAAAATAATGTCTCCTCACAGCTTGAAAGCAAATAAAACAATATGTTCACCAAAGCAACAGTGAACCTTAAAGATCAACTAATAATATGTAACCGTTAATAATAAAAGTCAGAAAATGTCATTAAACCCACATGAAGTTTAACATTTAGACATGTATTGTAGGTACCAGCTGCTTTGAAACACCCATTCAAGAAATGTGTAATGTAACTTGCATATTTGCTTGGGGGGTTCTTTGTGGTGCTTACTGTGGGATTTTTGCTGAGACTTCCAGACTCTGCTGGGAGTTTGAAGACCAAAATTTACTCTGGGAGAAGCTGTACTTCTGAACACTCTGGCAGACTGTCATGAAGTTGATTTACTGAGTCACTTGAACAGATATAGGCTCAGTGCCAAACTGGGCCTTGATTCCAGATACACAGTGGTTTGAAGAAGAGAAATTGTTTTGAAAAATTCCTGATATTTGTTTACACTGCCTTGAGATAGGAGAGCATTATGATCTAGGAGTATGGTTTCAGCGAATAGGAACACCTGCTTGAGGGCCCTGTTGGAGTCTGACTGGGCAACTGAGAGTCAGTGACTTACTTCAGTGCTAATAGTATATATGTGAGAGAGTGAGTGAAAGGTTTAGAAGCCAAAAGTAAACTGTTAACTAAACTATTCTGGCATTTTCGTCTTTCTAAAGTATGTTTAAAATATGAATACTAGTCTAAAATATGAATATGCATTACTAGGCAAATGAGATTGAAACATTTTGAGCATCAAGTTACCATAAAGATTTGCATGTACTGAATTTTATAAGCATTATATTATAGGATGTATGTTATCCATTAATTTGTTGTTGCAGACTTGTGAATAATTTGGAAATAATGCAGGGTGAAACACAAAAACGTTTAAAAATATATTTTTTGCATTTTTTAATTCAGTACCATTCAATAGACAGAAGTGTTTGTTCCTCTCTGAACAATGCTATATCCTTATAAGCAACTTTCTTCCTCTTTCTGACTGGATGCAGTAAAAATTGTATCTGGAAACTTGTACCTTCACTGACCTATTTTGCTTCTCTGTGCTGTCTACTGACTCTCTCATTCTGCTTGTCTATACCTGCTGTAGAGCAGAGATTTTTTTTACTTTGAGTAAATGTTGTCCTTAACATCAGCCTCTGGCAGTAAGATAATGAAAAAAGTTTGTTCTTAGTTTAGGCTTCTTTCAGCTCTCAGCTTCCCTGCCGCACCCAAAGCTAGTCCCACCCTGTTGAGGACACAGCTCACACAACACAGCACACTGCTCTTACCATAGTTCTCTGAAGCACTCCTCACACGTTTAAATATTCACCACATTCAAATCAGACTGTTGTTTTAAGCCCAGTCATTCTTTATTAATTTAAGTACATCTCTGTGTTCATTTATGTACATTTAGCATATTTTATGATTTGTATCAATTTCCACATTAAATGATTTGGAAGAATTTCTGAATCATTAAACAAAGCTTTTGTTTTCCTTTAATTTAAACAAATTTTATTCTTTTTAAAACAGTCTAGTTCTGTAGTCTGTATTATTTTTCCATCTTCTCATGCAGAAACCAGAGATGTATTTTTTCCAGTCTTTTTGCCACTAGGAGCTTAAACCTTTAGAGAAGCTGATTTCCAAGTTACGGTGTTATTCATACATAAGCAACAAACCAAGTGTCTTATTAAAAAAAAACTTGTCAATTATATAACCATGCATATTAATGACAATAAAGATACTCTGTATATCACTAGCATGTCCCATTTTCTTAAAAGCAGAACTGTATGTGTCTCCTCAGGTACCTTCAGTTTGTGTCTCCTCAGGTACCTTCTTCCTCAGCAGGAAACCACCAGGGCTCTGCCATGATGGCAGACTGATGACATCACCACCTATGTATTTTCTATTTCTGTCTCCTTGACTACCTCATTCTTTCTCTTTATGTTCTTTTCTTTATCTCCTCCATCTATTCTTGCAACCCTTATATATACTCATATATGCTAATATGAATCTTCTTTATCTCAGCCACTTCACTAATCTTATCAAGCCTTCATGTATGACTGCACAGGCTTCACCTTCGAGACCATTCACCCTCGAGACCACAGTGGCAAGGAAAGTAAAACCACTCTTCCCGATGCACCATGGTTTTTCTTCCATGTGGGAATCATCACTTTCTTGTCAGGGTATCACCTTCTGTGGTGTCAGTCCCAGTCCTGCTGATAGAATCTCTCTGGAAGATGTTGGGAATGGACTCTACTCTTTTTGGCTTCTTTTTCTTTAGCTTTAGTATTTTTATTAGGATGCTCAATTTATCATGGTATCAAGAAATTCAAAGATGTCAGTTCTGGCACTGCCAGGTGCCATCATCAGCTGAGTTTGTGAATAGATGTTCCATGGGACAGTCCTCTCTCAGGACAATCGCTTCCCAGTGCTTCAGTGCATCTGGAATTGGTTAAACAGCTGGGAAGCTGGGAATGCCACTCCACAGGGTAAAAGAAACCTCAGCAGTAAAACATACAGCAGAAAATTGAGATGCTAAGAAAAAGACTTAATCAGATGTGCATTAGTATGCAGGGTAAAAATTCCTCTTATTTGTTGAATTTAACTAAACTTCACTAAAACTTCTATAAGCTTTGGTTAGTGAGCTGAAACCTTTAGAATTGCTTTAAATGCAATGGTACATGGTTTTATAAGAGAGTAAACTTTACAGAAAAGTTAACACAACATTGCATAGTTGCTTCATAATGTGATAGGCTGTATGAAGACCATGGTTGGTTTCTTTTAGAGTTAATTACCTGGTTTGAAATCTCTGGCATGAGAACCTGTGATTAACTTGAGTTTCTTTCTTCTCTTTCTCCCTTGTTTCCCACACATTCAGTCTAAGCCATGTCCATGTGGCTTCTACTTTGTCTAACCTTCTGTTATAAGACTCTTGAGCTGAACTACGTGTTCTCCTCCAGAGTAAGAGCTGTCTTGGGTTGTATTAGTGCCTGGGAGGCAGGGGTTTATCAGAATCAGGTTGAATCAGGGACGGGGGGACAGGGGCTTATCAGAATCAGGTTGAATCAGGGACAGGGGGGACAGGGGCTTATAGGAATCAGGTTGAATCAGGAACGGGGGAACAGGGGCTCATCAGAATCAGGTTTGCATCAGGGACAGGGGCTTGTTAGAAATGCATTCTCAGAGTCTGGAGAAACTGAGCAGCAGCACCAATCATATGACTAACATGTCAGCACTATTCACAGAGTTTAGGCAGAGGCACTATGTTTCTGGCGAGAGCCTGTGCTTCTGCTGCTGTCTTTATGCTGAAATTGATGGAAAAGCATAAAGGCAGGGAACTGTGATGATGATATACACAAAGCACCACCCACATATTCCTCTCACAGTATGTCATATGGAGAAAGACATGCATGCTCAGAGGATATCAAAGGCAACATACAGATCTGTTTTGTTTAAATAGTATAAATTTGCTAAATTACATTGTAAGGATAAGAAAACTATCTCAGTAGGAAACCATGTCTTACATCCCATCAGCAATGTTGATGTGTAGGAAGCCAGAGATATTAATCACTGGTAGAGTTGTGCTTAATAATACTTACTTTGGCACTGTACAGTGTAAAAGAATGTAGCAAAGACTGTGTGACAGAAGCAGTTCATGTTTATAAAGAATATTACTAATATTACACTTTAGAGGAGACTCTTCTTTAAACGTAGCAATGCTCCATGCATAAGTATCCACACACCTTTTCAGACCAAGAGTAAACATGTTGGCAGGAAGCTCCCTTACAGTACATGTTGTAAGGTCTGCAGGTGTTTGAAGTGCAGTCAGAGAGAACTCCTTTTCTTCTATCACCCTCTCCAACCATCATTTACCCACTTCGGGTAACCCACTTTATACACCAAAAAGGTGTATAAAGACTGGATACATACCAAACTTCCCCACCCACACTCACACACACAAACACACACATACGCACAAAATCTCTAATGGTATTTTGCATAGATTTTCTATTTCATTCATGTTCTCATTTTTATGGGAATGGTTGTGACCATGTAGTGTAACTCCAGTTCCTAGAAAATAACTCATAATGCCCCACGAACAAAGGTGGGTAAGCTTGGGGGTAAGAAGTTTAGTCTGGTGTGGAGGACAGAACTTTCTGGTCCCAGCAGAACACTTTCCTGCTCTCACTAACATTTCTCAGCTTAATGCAGGTCAATGAAGGCACTGCCGCTACATGCACACACCTTCCTCCTTAGGGCTTAAGGAAAGGAAACTGGAACATTCCTTTGGTCTCTCAAAAGAGGAGCAAGAAAAATGTGCTGCCTCAGATTCAGAGCATTTGCATGGGACTTGTGATCTACCTGATTAATTCAGCAAATTGACAACTCAGAGCCCCAAGCTGCACACTTACCTTACAGTAGAACTTAGAACCCCAAGCTGCAAGCTTACCTTCCAGTTGCAAGGCCTACTTACAGGGTGGACATGATAGCAGAAACGTTTACTGTCTTTGGGAGCGTGTTGAGATGTCCTTGGTGGGACTAATTCAGCAAGGGAAGTATTTAGTGGGATGGTAGTTTACAGCTCTGAACTGTTCAGGTGGATACTGCCCTAAGGTTTATTGTGTGCTGCTCATAAGTAATCTAATCCACATTACCATACACACACACACACACAACTGTACAAATATACAAACATACCAAAATAAGTCAATCCAATTCAGTGCAATGAATGCTAAATAATGTGCTGGCCAGTAGGTGCCAATATACATGAACAATGTAGTGAGCAAACCTGGTCTCACATTAATAACAACTTTTGTTAACTCTGCTAATATCACTCGAATAAACAAAGCTGTTTCTGAGATATTCTGGGTTTCGCAGATAAGGTCCAAAAAGGCTTTGTTTAAAGAGTGAATTTGTTATTCCATAAATCTTCAGTTATGTTGTGCTTGTCTTTAACTTCATAAAGGAGCTCCACTAGTTTCTCATGTCTCCCTCCGCCTCATTACTTTTTCTTTCATTTTCTTTGCCTCTGCTGGTTCTTTCTGACCCTAGACGCTCAGCTCTGTCTGTATTTGTTCTGCTCTGGAGAACCAAGAAAGGAGCTTTCTTTATTTCTATTTCCAGGCTGGAGAGCATGTAACACTAGTTATACTTCATCATGTAACATTAGTTATACTTCATGTAACACTAGTTATACTTCATCATGTAACATTAGTTATACTTAATGTAACACTAGTTATACTTTATGTAACACTAGTTATACTTCATCATGTAACATTAGTTATACTTCATGTAACACTAGTTATACTTCATAATGTAACATTAGTTATACTTCATGTAACACTAGTTATACTTCATCAGGTAACATTAGTTATACTTCATGTAACACTAGTTATACTTCATAATGTAACATTAGTTATACTTCATGTAACACTAGTTATACTTCATTATGTAACATTATACTTCATCATGTAACATTAGTTATACTTCATGTAACACTAGTTATACTTCATCATGTAACATTAGTTATACTTCATGTAACACTAGTTATACTTCATCATGTAACATTAGTTATACTTCATGTAACACTAGTTATACTTCATCATGTAACATTAGTTATACTTCA
>JAOXYF010000012.1:14266559-14292749 GCA_028565775.1 Sternarchorhynchus goeldii | reverse complement strand
CATACACACACAACATACACCATACATACATATATACATACAATACATACATATATGTATATACATATATACATACATATATACTGTACATACACATATGAAAAAATTCCACATTTCTGTTTGGTTTTCTGTCAAGATGGGGTGCTGAGTGTACATTAATGAGAAATAAAATAAAAACTTTTTTGATTTTAGCAAATGGCTGCAATGAAAAAAAGAGTGAAAAATTTAAAGGGGTCTGAATACTTTCCGTACCCACTGTATATGTGTTATACATATTTTTTGCCTTAGGTCAGCATGTTGATTATTAACTGGGTTTTTTGTTTTTTTGTTTGGATGCTGTCGCCCTCCCATTTCACAAGTTCACTCAAGTTTGTGACGTCCCAGGGCTTCCACATGTCTGTTACCTGCTGGTTCTCCCCCTTTTTAGTTAAGCTGTCACAGCTAGTCCTGCTGGTTTCTACACTAGCTCTCTGCACAAGTGCACATTTTCCACTTCCATTGCATTAAAAGAGCACACTTAATGTTTGGTGATTTTGTTTTTCCCCTCTCCTCACCTCATACTCAGTCAAGCTACTCATGCTACATCTGCGGCTCCAGGACATCTGCCTGATCCACCCTGATAGCCTTGTTCTTCTAGAGTCTTACCAACTAAACATCACTCACTGCTGCTGAGGATAAACCAGTTTAAAACATGATGGAATCAGACATTTGTACAGGTGTTTTGAGACAATGGCTGTTGTAAAAAGACATTATATAAAATAATTTTGACTTGACTTGTTTACAGCAACGAGAGACAGCAATCAAAAGCTTTTCAGTCTTCCGCTTCTTCCAGGCCAACCAAACTCTGCATCAGTCAGTTGTGATGGTACAGTGGCTTTCCAGATAAGTGTAAGAGCTTCCTTCTGCAATACTCTATGTATACTCTATCATGCTGGTCATCTCCTGACTAGCCATAATAGTTTGATTCGATATTGTTACTAAGCTGATAAGCCTTAGCCACAGTATTGTGGTACAGAATCCATCCAAACATCCATTCCAAAGCACAAACCTCTGCCCTGCAAATCTCCCTAAATGTACAGAGGACCATACTCCTTGTCAGGTAAGAGGTTTCACTCAAAATCACAACCAGACAAGTCTACTGACCTGTGCTCCTTAAACTGCAAGCTAACATTGTTTTACTTTCAGCACTGATGAATTCCATAGCAGACAGAAACTTCCTAGTCTAGCCTATGAGACTTTTAGAGCCTAGCTATGAGAGCTGAACATCAAATTCCTCTGCTCACCCTATAAACCCTCCTTCACTCTGAGAGCATTCAATTCTTTGCCATCCCATCAACTCACAACCCTATCATTATAGGTCTCTCCTGACTAGTCAAGAATAACTCATCTACATCACATCTTCCATAGGATTCTTAGCTTGAGACTGACAATGTTTTATATTAAACTAAACCCATCAGGACCACTTCCATCGAAAGACCCTTGAACATCAGACACAAGCACAATTCCCAATGAATACACTAATTTCTCCAATGTATTCAGTAAAAAAGTAAACTACTAAATTCCTTCTACCCAGACCTTGTTATTGTGCAATCAATCTGGTAGCCCACTGTCAACCTGGTAGTTATCTGGTAGCCTACTGCCTAAAAAAGCAAAGCATACCCACTATCCATTCCTGGAACTAAGACCATGGGTGTGTAAATTTCAGAAGCACTCAAAGACTCTAACCATTCCCATCCGTCCACTTCACCTGTAGTGGTTGGGAATGGTTGGCTGCATCCTTGTATCGACACAGGGCCCTCAGCAATATCACCAAAGTTCCCTTCCACTTCCACTTGTTCCTCAACCTACAAGAAGCTCCATCAAGCCAGCTTTCTCACAAAACTTGAGCTGAGATGTGTGTACAATCTAATGTCCTCCAAGAAGCACTTTGAGTGTTTGGTGCTGCCATACGGCCTAGCTAACTCACCTGTTTTGCTTCAGTTCTTCAGGGACAGCATATTCTGAGTTGAAATCAATCAGTACATCATAGCTTAACATAAACAATCTTTTTATGTATCCACCCACACTCCCAGAACACATATAACATGTTTGCAATGTTCTTAGCAAACTTAGAAAGATCTGGCTTTATGTACAATCAGAAAAAGTATCAATTCCATCAGAGCTCTGCATCATTCATGGGTTATACTCTTTCTCTTTAAACAACAACTGGGTATCTACAGTTACTAATTGACCAACACCCCAATCGATCAAAGACCTGCAATGTTTACTTGAGTTTTTTTTTAACTTTTCTGACAGATCAAGGATTTCCCATCCTCATGGACACTTTCTCCATCACCTCTGTTCTGAAACAATCTGATCCAAACCATTTATTGTGGAAGGGGAACCCTCAAAGATATCGGTGACATTGTCTGACAAATTATTCTCCTGTTCTTTCTTCAGCAGGAAACAGCTCTATGGAAAGGAGCTTTTGGTGATTAAACTTCCACTGGAACACTGGTACCACTGACTGGAGGGTTCCAAACACCTGTTCCACATCAAAACCACCAAACAGTTCAATCAATGGCAAGCCAGGAGGTCCCTGAAACCAGCTAAGCATGAACCTGTGTTGCTGCCTGTATGCTTTCTGAATCCTGGACCTATATGGGTAAATTATGGCTCTGCAGATGAGATCTCTGTGGAAACACCACTATGAAAAATCAGAGTGATGTGCAGAGATGATGAGCATTTTAAATTGCAGATGTCAACATATTCTAATGAATGTACAGATTAGTAGTATTGGATAAGGTTGTGGTGTTGGCAAGACAGATGGCCTGTGATTTAAACCTGTTCCTGAATCGCAAATCCTGAATTTGCAAAACCTCCCCATTGAAAGGAGCGTGACCACCCTGCTTGAATGCCACATGAATATAACAGGAATATATGAGTGACAGGACAGATTAGCTACCAGGATAAAAAGGTCTGAGCCTAATCCTAAAACGGGGTTTGTGGAATGAGCTTAATCTTGTGACAGGAAGGAGTGAATCACTGGACAATAGAAGACATGACATTCAAATCTCATTACTGTCACAATGGAAATGCAAAGGTTATTAGGGACATTAGCTTAGCTCAGCCACAGAAAGAAAGTCAATGCATAGTGTTTGTCATCACACAAGGCATTTCTTTTATCCCTGCTTTATCACTTCTTTTTATCACTACACAATTATTTGCTAAAAAAAGCAGACATAAAAACAAAACCAACAGCAGCGATAGCTAATTCTACCAATAAAAGTGAGGCTTTTGTGCAGCTACACAAGGGTGTTTATTTTACAAAGATGCCACAAAAAAATATTACATAATAAAACATAGTAAAAGGAATGTGGGTGTTACACTAACCCTAATACAATGTAACTTTACAATGCACATTATCATATATTCCAAAACACAGTCTAAAACATTACATATTTTGAGATACATATTTTTGTCTGTCCTTTTAAAAAAAGACTTCTCTGAAAATGCACTCTGTTAAGAAAGACTAAAGAACAGCACTTTTTAAGAACATTGACTTTTTCCCATGATCCCCACCAAAATTGCTCTTTAGAATTTTTCTTTTTACAAACTTTTTTAAGAGTCAGCAACGATGTGGGGGACTGCTACGTAATAATGCAGCCTCCTTTCTCCTTGAATGGGTTCTTGTCTTCAGGAACTCCCTTGATCAATGGGTCTTCTGCAGACCGAGCCTCAATATTAGCAATAAGTTCAGGAGCAGTTATAGAAACCTGAAGCATTTAAGGATAAAACCAGGTTGTAAGTATCATGAAGTTTAAGTTGAATCATAACCTCCTGCTTCCCCTTTGAGGGCAGCTTGGATAATCAAGCACCTTATTAATATATGTGATCTCTGAGGATAAGATGTTTATCAACTAGATCCTAGAATCCATTTATATGAGTGGGTGGAATCAATGATACTCACCACCATCCTGGGCGTGCTAACCTCTTTCTCTAACTGCTCTAACTCCATTTTCAAGATTTCCTTATCTGTCATATCCCGAGCCATCTTGGCTAAGAAAAGAAAAATACATACCCAATATATGACAAACCCCTTTGAGCAGCTAAATAAAAACAATACTTATACCTTTGCTATGAACTCCTCTTATTTATGAAACACAGAGGTTTGGCAATCAGTGAAGTACAATAGGATTTCATGACTACAAATGAGCAAAATCAGTTTGCATAAAAAAATGGTTAAAAATCCAATTTTGTATCAAGTATAGGAGACACCTTTATTTTTGTGTGATACTTATTTTAGGTGGAGATAGTAATTGTGAAGCATTCTGTTGTTCCAGCTTTAACAATTTTCTGTCTGAAAAATTTATTGCTGGAGCAATTCTTTTCCATGAAAGAAAGTCTTTATCTGTTTGTGCAGTGATTATTTCTGCATGTTGATAACATCCAAACACAAACTTGTCAGTATAGAGACATTACTTTTATTAAGACTGAAAACTATACCAATTCACTTAGTCAATTATTGCAATAAAAAAACCCACCTCTTACCTCTTCAGTGGTTGGAGTCCCAGTAAAGTATAGATCTGATGTCTCCCATTAGATAATCAGCAGGTTGTTTTTTTCTTGTTCTCCCTCTCAGCCTGTGAAGACTGATGTCTGCATCTTCATTTCTCTCCTCTTCATCTCACATCTTGGTTTTTTGCCTGATCCTATTGGGGATTGGCCTCTGATGTCACCAAATCCCCTTGATCCCATTATGCCAATCAGTGGAAGTAGGATGTCTCCAGGGGCAACCTCTAAATTCCACTGGGATGATTTGGAGAGGACGGATAGTAGAGTAGGCTGCCGGTGAAGGTCAAACTAATTATGAGGACCTAAAGTACCTAACAAATTTAACAATGAATCCCAGAATGTACATCTGATATCAGGGAATGAATGCACTTTGATGTCCTACAAAATCAAGCTACATACTTGTAAAGAGGGAAGAATCATTGTGGACATTATTTTCTTGCTTTCTTATATTTACGTTGCCCATTTAACATACGCTGTTGCTTTAAGTACCTTTTACTCACCGCACTATTGGTACTGTGGTCAAAGTTCTGGTGTATATTAGCTGGAACCTGTAGAACAGTTCATTGGGATCTGGGTTAAATGCCAGATCCCTGATTAGATTCCAGATCTCTGGGTTAGATTTGCTAAATTAGACACAGAACCCAGGCAGACTTGCTCTACCCACTACACAGCCCAAAACTACCAAGGAACATCTAGACGTCAGATACAGGATGACAAAAGATGAACCTTAAAAAAGTTTACTTTCTGGATTTCCTAAAATGTCCCAATATTTTCATGATCTGTGTGTCCACACTATGTATTTGTGAATTATAACTTAAAAAACTAAAAACAACAAAAAACAAAACAAAAACCCAAGAAAAAACAGTGACTGGAATGTGCAAAATACAGAGAACAAAGTGAAACCAGAGATGGCATGAAAAACTAGGGCCAAGGAAACAACGTCATCTTTTTGTGTAAATGGTACACACAGAATCCTACATATAGTGAATGTATAATAAACTAAGAAATAAAACAAAAATTAAGAAACATCTATTTTGTACATGAACTTGGTAATATGGTAATACATTGTCATCTTTATGCACTTATTAATATTCATTATAATATTATAAAGGACAAACCCATTTAATTCTGCACACATGAGCATGTCTCCTTACTGGTTACCAGTGGAGGAGGAGCTGACCACAGAGCTGTCAAGCCTGACAGTTTTACATGCCGCACCCTACGTAAACTTGGTAAGTCGAACAAGCCTATTAGTAAAGCTGTTAGTCACGTGTAGCCTAACTGAGCTCATGATAAGCAGGGCTGAACACCAGAGACGATTATGGGCTGTAGGATTTTCAACATGGCTCAGTCTGAGAGAAAGAGACTAGTTTTTGGGGTGGACCTTCTCACACACAATATATGACAGTTAAACCTCTGTTTTAATACTTAAATTCAAAATGATTTAAATTAATAATAATTACTCAAACGTAAAAACATCTACATGCGGTTAATTATTTAAAACCAAGCCCAACATTTTACCGTTTGCTATAATGGTTAGTTATCTCATAGACTAAACAAAGCATTTTAATCTTAAAGAACATGAACGGTCGTAAATTCGGCAGTCAAGATATTTGTGGTAATCGATCAAACATAGAACATAAAAGGCTTGCTAATTTTTATCCGAATGTTTAACGTTGTTCTCTCTTCTCGTCTCTCTCTTAACTTTGGTCGTAGTTAGACTGGATCGCGGCATTTAATGTCATAGCAAATAAACTGGGTCTTTCAGAAATCTAATGTGAAAGACGTAATGATCAGAAAATAAAACAAAAATGCTTTGCCAATTTCTTCAAGAACGAACTGAGCTTGGTTGTTGCGCCTTTTACAACGGGTGGCAGATCATATCACTGACGGCAGAAGAGGGTCTCCACTCGGTCCGAGTGTCTGTGTGTTTTTCTGCCCTTGCTCCTAGAATAAGCCGTAACTTCCGCCCACAGTAATCATGGCTGCTCCTACCAGAAAAGAGGTGTTAAAAGTGCTTATGCAGTTTGGAGCATTTATTCTGACTCGATTCGGGTTCTGGAATTGTTTTAGTATGCTTATGCTTTTTGCAGAAAGGGCAGATGTGAAACGGTAAGAGATTTGTTTAAAGAATATTCTGATATGTGAGACAGTAGAGGAAAATGCAACGCTTGTACATAAGCATGACGTAGCTAGTCAACATAATTTAGTTGTGCGAAAAGTTGCAGGGCCTGATTAATGATGTGAAGTTTAAACATGGTGCCAGTTCTCTTAGAAAGATATTGCTGCTATAATATTTTCGTGTGGAAGACAAAGAATGACTATGACTTCCTGGATCCAATAACCCATCTGTTCACAGTTAACCCCTTCTTTTCTGTGGTTCTCTGATGCGAAGGCGTTCATTTTTAGTTTCACAATCCTTTAATTGTTTCTTTGTGGTTGAGTCGTTGGAAAAACAGCACAAATGAACTTGTGCCAGCTTGCTTGTGTTAGCTATACATTTTTTTTTTACATTTGCTTGTTTGGTAGGCTCACTGAAAGGACCTAACCTATCGGCTACTTTCTGAGATGAAGCATTCATTTATTTTGTTTATTTCAGAAAGCCAGATATTCAGGTGCCCTACTTATACATCGACATGGGTGCTGCAGTGCTCTGTGCCAGCTTCATGTCGTTTGGGGTGAAGAGGAGATGGTTTGCCCTCTGTGCAGCCATTCAACTGGCCTTCAGCACGTATGTGTCCTATATTAGCGGACATGTCTATTATGGAGATTGGTTAAAGGTGGGTATAAAGCAGGTGATGAACAGTACAACTAGTGGACTTGCGTAGACAGTGTTTCCCTTGAAAACTAGTTTTGGATTTGTGATTTATGCCCCAGATGTTTATCACCAAAGGTATTGTTTGTTTGACAAATGTCCACATATTTGATTACGCTGGAAATGTGCTGGTTGTTCTGCTAAAAGGTTGGTTGATCGTAAGTGGTCCAGTTTCTCATTCTAGACTCGGCCAGATGAGGGCAGTGTTTAACTCTAAATGAGTAAATAATCACAATCTATGATATCAAGATAGTGGACATATATCACATTTTATATATATAATATATATAAATATTATATAGTGCTTTATATATGTGATTTGACATGGAGTAATGTGGTTTGTTAATTAAAAAAAAAAAGTATTGTACCAGAAAAAAAAAAAAAAAAAATTACCTAATGTTTTCACACATTTAAAAACAAATGAACTGCAGAGACCCTACTTGTGATGGTGAATGATATAAATATCGGAGACCATGGACCATCATTCACATCACAGTACTCACTTTGACAACTCAGTCACACCTGTTGTCTCATTTGTGTTTGTCAGGTCAGAATGTACTCCAGGGCCATGGCTGTAGTTGGAGGTTTTCTGGTGCTGGCTAGTGGGGCGGGGGAGGTGTACAGACAGAAACCTCGCACACGCTCACTACAGTCCACAGGACAGGTTTTTCTGGGAATCTACTTAATATGCATGGTGAGATTTCCCTCTCGCCCACCCACCCACTCACCCTTTTTTTAACATTCTGGTTTGCTCTCGTATGTTTTTCAAGATTCTCTTGATAACTGGTATGGACTGCATCTTAGATGTCTATGTAAAAAAAAACCAAAACTGCTCATTTAAGCAGTTAACTGCTAACTGCTCATTTAAGCACCATACTTTGTCCTCACCAGGTGTACTCCCTTCAACACAGTGAGGAGGACAGAGTGGCCTACCTCTCCCACATCCCTGGTGGAGAGGTCACTGTGCAGCTCCTGGTGGTTGTCTTTGGGGTACTGGCTCTCTCCTTCCTGTCTGGCTACTATGTACGGTTATCCTCTCAAATTCTGGCCATCCTCCTTCCATTGGTGATACTCTTCATTGATGGTAACTTTGGTTACTGGCACCGTACCCGGCGGGTGGAGTTCTGGAACCAAATGAAACTGATCGGACAAAACGTGGGCATCTTTGGAGCAGTGCTTATCCTAGCCACAGATGGCTAAGGACCCTGGAAGAGGAAAAGGAAGTCATCTTTGCTGTTATAATAGAAATGGGATTATGGCTGTACCTCAGGACTGACTATAAAGTATTAGAGTACAGCTTAAGAGAATATAAAACACACCCTTTTTTATTTTCCTTTTTGCATCCAGGGTGAAGTGATTGTCATTTTAAAGAAAAAACATGTCTGTTTACATGTTAAACATTCTTAAAGAAAAATCAAATGTCTGTTTACATTTTTGTTTAAGATTTGTTCTTTATTTAAAGCAAAAGATGGAGAAAGTTTGGACTTCATGTAAAAAAAAAATGCCAATCTTGAAGCAGAATGATAATTTAGGGTCTGTTGAAAATGTTTTGTTATACTGTTTTTAATGCTATGTATTGGGATAAAAAGGGAATATTTTTGCCAGCTCTCAAACTAATAGTCTTAAAGCATTGCCAGACTATATCTTTATTGTTAGCTGACAGGACTACAGTTATTTACATTCCATGCATAAATGTCATTGTATAATTGTCTATTAAATAGTCATGGTTTTCTATTTAATGGTGTTGTCCATCATTATGGCTTGACATGTAAAATTATGGTCTATAATGAAGAATTATAAGTGATGTGATATTGTTTAGAGTAGAATACTGGATAGGGGATTGGTTGTTCCCAGAACGACATTTAGAAATGCAAATCTGGGAAAGAATTTTAACCAGTAACACCCCCAAAGAGATTAACTAAGACTGTCATTTGGAATCCAAAAATAAGACAAAGCAGTGTGGTGATGGACAGACTGGCAATAAACACAGGTATTATTAGAAGACTTTGTAATTACAGCACATTTGATCTAGAGTTCCAAGATTATTCTTATCTGAATATTTTTTCTTAATGTTTTTTGAATAAGTAATACTTATTTAAACATGCTTAGATCTCTTGATAATCCACTTCATGGGACAGCCATGTAAAATAAAGAAATGGGAGCATAGAAGCATGATGCTAGGAGCTGAACTGAGCTGTGGTGTACTGAATTGCTTGATAAACAAATGCGCATCCTTGTTCAGGCTCATGTTTTCCTGCTGCCTCTCTGCCTAAGACTCATGAACAAAGGCTCCAGTTGTGTTGCCTAAACTAGGCTCTTGTTAGCATTTCTGAGACCAACGGCTCATGTCACAAAGCACAATTTATTGTGTAACTAGTCTACTTTAAGAATGGTTTGATCTAAGCCTGCATTTTCTTCCACTGTCTTCCAATGGGGGGGATCACCATTTACCACTTACAACTCTACATAATGTTGTTATAAACTTGCCTATATTTAACTGTTAATTATCTTCCTTATACACACATGGTAAACATCTAAAGGTAGCTCATAAAAGTGAACAAATTTCTTCCACCATTCAGTAGGCTATTGCATCTTGCCACTTCACTGTTTTACTTATTTTGTGTGGTTTGTATCTCACACACACTCCCACGCGTCCCGAGGTTCATCTTTCTCTTCCTACGGTTGTGTTCAGCCATCACTATAGCAGCCACCACAGTAACCATTACAGTGGCTGTAATGACCAGAACTGTAGCTGTCTCCGCCATGCACAGCTGACTGTCCATCAAAGCCAGGGATGCCCCAGCCAAGAGAGGTGGGGAGTGACACGTAATGTTCCAGTAGTCATCTACATGCAAACGCCGAACATGGAGGATTTTGCTGAAAACGCGGTGCAGCTCACAGTCACATACCCATGGATTCTCTGAGAGCTGCAAGTGAACACTGGGTGTCTGGAGATTCAGGAATGTCTTGAATTTGAGGTTCCCCAGCTGATTAGCTTCCAATCCCAGGACATTAAGACTATGTAAGGGAGTAAAGGCTTCGGCTTCAATACTGGAAATGTTGTTGTGGCCCAGGAGGAGGATCCCCAGAGTGTCCTGCATGGTTAACAGGCCACCTGGGAGCTCATGTAGCTGGTTCCAGGCAAGGTTGAGCTGTTTTAGGTGAGTGAGGCCACGAAATGCTGTAAAATGGATAAACTGAAGGCGGTTGTGACTGAGGTCCAGCTTCTCTAGGCTCTCCAGCTGGCCAAAGGAGCGGCTGTCAAGGTGTTCCAGAGAATTGTGATCCACCCGAAGATCCTTGAGCAAGGTCAAACCATGAGAGAAGTCTTGGGTAAGGTAGCGAAGCTCATTGTGACCCAGGTCTAATTTCTCCAGAAAAGACAAAGATGAGAAAGCCTAGAACAGTTAAAGAAAACACATCACTTTTAATAAAAAGGCTTAATAATAGTTCCAGTATGTTCCTTGTTAGAACACATAACCTTTGATCCTTTTCTGCTTGCCTGTACACGTAATCAAGTCATTAATTAATCAATACTTTTGACAAGCATCCACAAATGATGACCTTTCTTTAATAAATTTGTAGTTAATAAAATTAACTCAAAATATAAATTATTTTTTAAAAATGTTACTTAACATTTACCACAAATTTCAAGTATATGACTGAGGTTAATGAGATTTAATCATCATTTAATGACTGTTCCCCTGCAAGCATTTCAACCAGGAAACAGCCCGACGTGTCTTTGCAAGCTTGTTGATAGTGTGTCTTATTATTACTGTACCATTGTTGATAGTGTGTGTTATTACTGTACCATTGTTGATAGTGTGCGTCTTATTACTGTACCATTGTTAAGTGTGTTATTATTAATACTGTACCATTGTTGATAGTGTATGTTATTACTGTACCATTGTTGATAGTGTGTTATTATTACTGTACCATTGTTAATAGTGTGTTATTAATACTGTACCATTGTTGATGGTGTATGTATTATTATTTTGTATTGTTTCGCTTTAAAAGAATTAAGAAACTCACCTGGGGTTGTAGCACATGAATGCTACTGTTCTGAAGCAAGAAGATGCGTAAGGCCCAAATTCCAATAAAGGAAGTGCTCCTCAGCTCAGACAACTTATTCCCACTAAGATCCAGGAGCCAGGTACCATGAGGGATTCCATGTGGGATGTGTGTGAAATCACGTGCTCGACAGTCCACAATATCAGAGTTTTCGTAACACAGGCAGTGATGGGGACACACTTTAGAACCTGCCACCAGAGACAGGGCAAAGAGGACAAGAAAGGTGATCCTGAACATTTCGACCCCTTACCCAGCATCAGAAAGAGGAGTTACCTTAGTTACCATTTGCAACATATGTGTCACTTTCACTCTTTTCCATCCTTCAAGCTCAGATAAAGGTGTAAATTAAACAAAGATCTCACAGCTGAAATACAGCAACTGAAGTAGAAAATGGGAATGTTGGTCTTTTTTGTAGGATAAAACTTCATGTGGTCGCTCTGAAGAATTAAAGGAACCAATCAGAATGGAACCAAACAGTGGATTTGTCTGTTATGTAAAAATGAGAGAAAACAAATTAGTTTAATCCGTTAATCCACTGAGAATTTCGCATAACATTGTTCATCCGTTATGTGGAACAGCATTCCTGAACAGATGTGCTGACAGATGGTTCGACATTTTAATGGGGACAATATATAGCAAGATATATAATCATGTTCCAGTCACAAAGAAAAAGTTTAAAATGCGTGAACGGTTCGCCATGTGAAACTTACCACAATTGTTGTCAGTCAGTCCACTCTCTTCTTTACTGTGAACATAAACAAGTCTTCACAAGTGGGGGAAAAAAGAAATTGCAGGTGTACATTTCCATGGGGATGCTTCCAATCAGTAAGACAAGCGGTCCGTGTAAAACTTAAGTCTTTTGCAGCTGATAATATTGATTAGTTCTTTTCTCACACTACGCGACTCAAGCATTTCTATTACACCTTAAAGACGTACACCTTTTCCTTAACGATGCACGTCATCTGAAAGGTTGTCGCACTTGAATTACACACACAAAAACACCCTGAAGCTTTCAGTGAAGTACAGCATGTAGTGCCCACAGATTCTGCTCAGAAACTCGGTGCTTTTCAAACTCATTTCTTGATTAAGTTGCATCATTAAAGAAACAAAGCTCTTGGCACACATAAATAATAGAACACGGGTGGATTGAATTACCTGTAAATAAACTCCTTACGATGGAAATGTCGTGACACAGCTTATACTCACCACCTTATCTTTGATTTAACCATGGAAACATCAACGATCAGTGTCAGCATTGATGCAATCAGCCATATCAATTTCAGTAATAATCTAACAAGCCTTATAACTTATTTAAAAAGCGTTAAAATATTAATGCGTAAGTCAGCAGAGGCTTCATGTCCGAGTATAATTTATTTATCTTAGTGTAATTAATGCTTATGTTAAGACCATATCTCAATGCTTCAGAAACATGTACCAAAACACTATTATCTAAAAAACACATCATCTACCTCATTAGCTCTTACACTGCTGTGTACTGCACTATTCTGTGCAAAACAGCCAATAAAACCCTCAGTCCTTCATCAAAAGAATTTATGAAGCATCACTCAAATGTTTTCAATCCTTAGGGAACCATCTCCTACTTTCCCCTCTAGCACCTTTTGCAATAATAATGGTCCTCTCAAGGTTTTCCCCAGGTCTTCTTAGGGAGTTACTCCTCACTGCCATTACCATCAATCCACTCATCACTGTTCTGGATCTCCGTATTATTTAATATCCTGTTTTTAAAATAGTGTTAAATTGACCCAATACAAACGTT
The DNA here is from genome assembly GCA_028565775.1 of Sternarchorhynchus goeldii. NCBI lineage: Eukaryota > Metazoa > Chordata > Actinopteri > Gymnotiformes > Apteronotidae > Sternarchorhynchus > Sternarchorhynchus goeldii. The sequence goes on along the minus strand of JAOXYF010000012.1, from coordinate 14,279,532 downwards.
TGTTTTCATAACAGCTGTTCATTAGAATGCAGCCTGCCAGTGTACAATTACGCGATTATGACCCAAATTTCCAGAAGTATCCTTCAGCAAGTCTTACATAGCACTGACAAAATTATATTTATATCTTCAGTATCTTCATTTACTTATTCCCTTGATCTCTTTTTGAATAGCCTGTATTTCTTGTGAATGCAGGGAAAGGTACAAGAGGATAACACAGGATATTTACTGTGGAAGCAACAAGTTTCAGTGTTGACCCAGTGTTGTACAGTTCAGTAGCATTACTGGTAGGCTGGCTTTAAGACAGTTCAGTAGCATTACTGGTAGGCTGGCTTTAAGAGACATCATAATGAAGCTCTGCTTGCCACCAGTAATATTTCCCAAATGCTTAAAAACGTATTTTGTGTGAAGAATGTTTAATAAGAACTGGTGAAAATTACAATATTACAGTCAGAATTTTTGTTACTTTTATTTTAGAAAATGTCCTTTTTTTAAAGTGTGGCATTTGAAGTCACATTTTTTTGTTTAAAATACAGAAAATACAGACAAATGTAGAACATGAAGATGGCCAAAAAAAAAAAAACAAAAACAAAAAACAAAACCCTGGGGATAAAAAAAGTACTAACAAGCCTTTCTGACTGTTTAGGTTTTCCTTTTTGAACAAAATGGAATTGAAGGCGAAGGAGGGACAAAAAGAAGAGAGAAGAAAAGAAATAAGAAGGTAGTAGTAAGAAGAGGGCACAGAAGGAGAGAGAGGGTAAGATACTGAAAGTTAGTCAGGGAAACTATGGGTTCCTTAATAGTTGGTATTTTAAATTATCTTTATAAAGTCTAATTTAGAATTAACTCTTTCAAACCTCACTTTTTCTGATTTCTTTCTTTTTTAAAGTTTTTTCTTTTGTTTTTCATTTGATCTTCCAGACCCCTTATTGCCCTCTGACTGCGACATTGAAAGGGGAAGGGGGTAAGAGGGGAGCGCTGGTTACGCTCAGCTCTCGGGGCTCTGATGCCCGCTGTGCCCTCTCCGGCTGATCCACACCCACCCACTCTCCATCTCAGGAGGATAACGACGAGTCCTTCTGTGTTTGCTGTGCTTGTGAACGCTGCATCGACTTCTGAGTTTCCACGTCTCTAAAATGTTTCTCAACCTATAACCGAGGGAGAAGAAGGGACACCAACCCCAATCAATGAAAAATCTCAAATAATAAAGAAATGAACTTCCCCAAAACTAGTGAAAAAAGTTAATCACTAAAGAACATCAACTCAAGCCTTGTTAGCTTTAAAATTACAAAACTCTTTACTGTGACAACGGCTTGAAATTCTGACTCCCGAATGGGAGCATCCACTGCAGTTAAATAGGAGGAGAGAGAAACTCACAATTTTGCGTATATGACTTAAAGCGCTTCCCTCTTTTCCTTTGCAGTTCTCCACCTGATACGGTGGTGAGATTACGACGTCATCCATCACAATAATGTTCTTCTCCTGCCATTTGCAGTCTTTGATGCTGGAAGAGGGGGGAACGGTTTGTCAAAAAACCAAAACCAAAAACAAAACAGTATGCACATGTTGCATTTGTAAATACACATAAATTTCACTCAATTGGTGCCAGGCAAGAAATGAACATACAAACATTGTACAGCTCAGCTACATTTCTCAGCACTGTTTTGAAAGCAGATACCCAGCCTGTCCCAGCCGTGTGAGAGAGTGTAGTGGTGACAGGACTGTACTCTCTACACTAGCTTTCCCTTGCAGCATGGCTGAGCATGTCTGGAGCCTTCAGTGATACCTGAACCCACAACTGGCCTCAGTGTCACGTAATTGTCAGTCATGCTAAAAATAGCTTTGCTAAGTGGATGCCTTATGCAACATCACTCTGTTGTAGCAGCCTCGTTAGCCCCGAGTTAGTCTTATAGTGCAGCTGTAGTACTGATAATAATCTGCTTACGCTGTTGGAATAACATGGTATAGAGATTTACTGCACAAATCCTGTGCGTCACAAACCAAAAAAAAAAAATGGAAAAGACTTGAACATTTGGCAAAAATATCCCAAGCAATATTTCAAGCACTACAGCACAGAGGAAGAATCCCTCAACCTCCCAACGTTCTACTCACACTATGCTACTCTGAAATAGACCAAAGGTATTTGAGAGCCTAGAAAGTGTTTTATTGCAGGTTCAAAAGATTATATTGGTTTACACAATGCAGTACTGCTAGTCTAACTATGCCTATTATTATTTAAACAATCTCTCCAAGTCATGCATCAATCTCAGATTCATCTAGACTTTTTTTTTTAACATGCTGCCAACAAGAATGAATCCGTTAACCAAGGACACAGAGGGACAGATGGAAAGCACATCTGGGCCTCTGCACAGCATTCAGCTCCTCAACCTTGATTGAGGACTTACAACTGAGTTGTGTGTGTGTGTGTGTGTTCCCAACTTGAATGAAACCACATGGGCAATGCAAAAGAACAATAGAAGGGAGAAGCGAATAGTGAATAATGGGACTAGTGAATAGTGAATAAAGTGTATAGCCTGTTTACTAATGGAAAGTACAACGCAGAATTAAGACAAGCAAAAGCAAACCAAAGAACTTTCAATACCGGATTTTCAACTAACTTTTGTTCCCTATAAACATGAGACAATAAAACATGATCAAGTGAAGGAGATTATACGAGCTGCTCTGCATCTGCATCAAGTGTTAGTCCTTGACACCTGACAGAGTTCATCATCCTTGTCAGCTTGTTTATTCAAGAGTCATGGCTAATCAAAGTGGAAGAAAAAAAACTTTGCATCCTTACTCTTAACAAACTTCAGGAAGTCATCACACTCTTAAAAAATCCATAATTCATTTCTGCTTTGCATTTGTGAACATTTCAACCCTAAAAAATGACTGTTTTAGTGAGATAATATCTGATTCATAACATCCGACTCATTATAATGAGATAATATAGCTCAATGGGAAGGAATGAGCAACATTTAAATGTACATGTCAAAAATAAAAAGGGACAAAGTACCAGTTTGTACCAGTTTGGCTTGACTGTTGGATTGTTTTAAGCAGAATGTGTTGAATAGACTGCAATGTCATTTCAGCTGTAGAAATGCAACATTTCACCTTTTCATACATTGAACCATAACATTTAACACTCATCCAGCACATACAGTTAGAGGCTGGATTTAAAATAGCACAAATTATTAATGAAACTTTATTTAAAGTTTAATGTTAAGTGAACTGCCAATTTCAAGGGACTTTTTAACCCTATATTAGGCTTTCATATTTAATGCAGCCTTAGATTGCCTGTTGTGGACAGTGTTTGTCCTTAGACTATTTACCATTCATAAAAACTGCACTTTGATCATTTTTGTCCAATAACTTAACTAATTTTGGTCCAAATAACACAGACCCGGTTTTAATCAGGTCACAACTCACCAGTGTGAATCTATAATGCATACCATCACAATACATTAGTGCTGTTCATATTCAATTAAAATTCAAATATATAGTAGGTAATTTAATATTGTGTGTGTGTGTGAAATGCTTAGTAAAGCATTATAACATGGGTTATAATCAGGGTTAAACTCATGTTACTCATTTATTATTTTTCAAACCAAATGTTGACAAGTCTTACTGAAGTGATCACTGAAATCTGTCAATTGGTCTACATAACTTTCTCATTTAACACAGTGGTCTTTAAGACCAAGATGCACAAGAACAAACAGCCTAACCACCCACACACAGTGGAGATCATTACTGACCAATGGCAGGTTCCACCCAAGCTTCCCAGAACCTTTCCCTCAGCAATGAACACAAGCCCACAGAGACTGCAGGGCAGTGTGTGGGGAGCCCACGTACACTGGAACATGGTTAGAGTTTAGAGAGCGGTGCACTGACTTACGTTTTATGTATAGTCTGGAATAGTTGCTGGCCCTCAAGTGAAACCCCAGCGCTGATTGCATAGGCTTGGGACAACTTGTCTTCCTTTTCCGTCCTCGCCCGACTGGCAAGCTGAGGAGAAGGCAAAAAACTTCAAACATTTAAAACACGTTTTCCTGTAACAATGATGGTTGCCTCGTTGTTAAAATGATACGTGAAGCCAGGGTTTCTAAAATAGTTGACTGGATGAGAGATCAGGACCCATGACTGTTTTCTTTCTTCATGTGGAGGTAATTCTTTCTGACAAAGTCCAACAACTCAAAACTGCAACAACAGCCCCACGCAAGACGGCCGTGATCATTCCACAGCCCCATCGCCGGATCAGGGTTTTTGTTTTCTTTTATTTTCTTATTGACTGGCAGCGATTCTTTGTTCTGGCGGCTATTATATTACACAGCAAAATAATTTCAAACACGTCAAACTAAATAAACTTGAGTATGTATAAAGGAATGCTATAAAATGTACCTCCCCCTTGTTTAGAGTCTGAAGTTTGCTTCATTTTTACATGGGAATTTCAAGGTAGCTAGCAATAAATCAAAGAGTATGTAGGTGATTTAAAATCATAACAAAATTATCCTATACCTGTCTAGCACGGTCCCCAACCACAGTTATTAAGTAATCATGTTTAATCTTGTTTGTGGTTTCTGACCTTGCATAAAATGGACAAAAAGCACTGGCAAAATTCAGGCTTCAGGTAAGTGCTGTTGTGCGTCTTTTCCATTAATTTACTTAAACGTGTTACATTAAGTAATTCCGCACATTATTTGTTTACAGTATGTGCAGCAGAAGTGACAAACCTATTTTGCTTCTGAACACATACAAACTTTGACATGCAGTTCATTTAGCAATCTTAAGCATTATATTATAAAAAAACAAATGTATTATTTTCTCAATTTCACTGTTCAATAAATTAACATTCTTCATAATGTGTGTTATTAAAGCATTTAGAAACATACCATTAAATTTGAATAAAATTCATTATTCACAGTCAAACCATTTGTAAGAAATTATTTCTCAAACTCTTGTGTTTGGATCATCCAAGCCAACCCACCACTCCCAATTAAAGGGTTATGCTAATAAAGGACACAGGAAGTTAAAGTTGACCTTACCTTGCTAACATTCAAAGATGCTAGAGGAGGTGGAGTCTCAGTGCGGTCATTAATAATGTCCACCTCTGAAACGTAAGCTAAGTTAATCAGGACGACATCACTGAGGTTGGGCTTACCACTTGAGGAAGCACATTCTGTAGAGAAAGTTAAGGCAAACAGATGCGAGGACCTTGTATGTAGTAATCAAAGTCACTGCATTTAAAATCCCAGATTTTGGTTGTTAGTGTTTACTAGGCTACTTTTAAAGTTGGGTTGACATCAGTAAAAAGGTAGGTTTGGGCAATTGTAACAAACCAGAAAAATATTTAATACATCAAATTCAAAAACTATGATCAAGGATAAGTAAAAAGAATAAATAAAACAATGTCATGTCAAATATAGTGTGTGGACACAAAGGCAACTAGGAGCCAGTCCCTGTTGAACAGTGTAGTTAAACACAAGTGTAGACCCTTCAGCCTCTTCTTCCTGAACAGACTTTTCTTCCTGAGCTGCATAAACTAATTAAAAGAAATGACTACTTAAATATCCTTGCATTGCTTTTTTTGTTCTTGACTTGCACAACTTCAAAGCATACATATATTGTTTAACAAAAGAAAAAGGAATGAGTTTGTATTTGAGCTTCAAGTACAACAAATGTGTCTCTCTACAGCAATCTTTGTAATGTCTCGTATAGAATGGTACGGATTCTGGGTTTGTCTGTCACAGTAATTCCATTCAACCGCCATACAAAGATTATTCTCAGCTTCTATTATAGTTTTGCTAATGTATATTTTTTTAGAGTCTAGCTTTGTAAATATTCTACTTAAACAGCTAATGAAGACAATCTCAATGTTTGCTAAATGAATCAAACTTCACCTCGGTGATCTATATAGGACCTATTAACGTTATAACTACCACATAAAGCCAAATAAAAACACTTAACAAGACCACCAAGCTTAACTTCTATGTAACAACCAACATAGTATGTCAACACATATTCATACACGCGACGTTTCGCAGTGATAGCTAGCTAGCTAATTGGCTACTTAGCGACCCAAAATACTTTTACTTTTAGTTAGCCAGCAAGCTAGTCGACTTGCATGCAAACATTACATGCAACTAGTCATTTCGATTGATGGTTTTAAAACTACTCAGTATATACAACAACGTATTTTATTGATTTAAGTCGAAGGTCTGACAAACAGTGGAAATATTAGCTAGTTAGCTTGCAATCTAAATTGTTAGCCATAGCTAATCAGTACACACAATGATGCTACTTGAGCCAGCTAATACGCAGTACTACTACGTCTGGACCACATTTTGTTAGCTAGTTGTCTATTCACTGATTAAGAGCCTGTCGAAAGCCAGTAAAACTAATCTATTTAGAAAACCCAGGAAAATTTAGTCATTCAAAAACAAGCAGCAATACGTGAATGCGAGAGCTTACCATGAAGCCTCTGGACTTGCTAGAGTAGCTATAAAGCCAAGCTAATGTGCTCCAGGTTGAGGACAAGCTAGCTAACTAGCTCAGTAGCTACCACCGATTAACATGTCAAAACATAAATGAACCGTCCCAAATTGTGTAAACACATGATCCAATGACTCGATCAACATATGCGCGTAAACCATTAAAGACAACAGTTGGACATATTAAAGGAAGCGAAACGATTAACGTGAACACTTTGAATGAGGACATAAACTATTAGCATTATGGTTAAAACTACTAGCTTCTTGCTAGCTAGCAACACACATAAACACGCTCGCGCAGGGTCTATTTGACACATTTCGGTTACCCTACAGAGGCCCTAAATAGCCCAGGAGGACATCCGTTTATAGCCATATCGAGCAGAGAAAGGATACTCAGAGTTAACATCTTGGTCTGGTAATCAAATGCCACAACCTCTCCTTGCAAACGTTGGCCCAAACAGGTGAGGCAAGAGACATGGCTCCCAACACTAAAATACTCCCCCGGTCCAGGAGCCGCCATCTTCTCCGCCAGGGAAACCGGAGCGACAGCTTTACGTAAACGTATGCGACGGCGTGACTCCGAGGAAAACTGGGCGTGTCAGGTGACGGACAGTACAAAGACATTTTTACCGTTGAACTCTTGGTTCAGACTATCAAATATTAGCAAATATGTACCTGGTGTGGTTTTTAATAGGCTTTTAGTATCAGGAAGGCCAACAATAAAATTTATCCCTCAGTCCGGTACTTTGAAGTAGATTAAATGATTATTTTTCTGCATGAATGGCTCCTGAAATGTGACTTCTTGAAGTCACTTTAAATAAAGATTGAATAAAGTCTTATTTAACAAACAACACACAAACTTTCCATTTCCTTTTAAGAGATTTAAACCATTCAGGTCACTGAAGGGAAAAGTATGCTACTAGGAAAATGACCTCTAAGATGGTTAATTGGAGTAATGTGTTGAAATCAGTTCAGGTTGGGGTCAGACTATAATAATAATTAAAAACACTATGGCAACATGTTCTTCTAGATTCTGTTACAATCTGAACAAAGCAATGTAATGCATGCACGACTGGTCATCTGCAGGAATCCCAAGGTAGTTATGGTTCAAGTGTAAGAAAAGCATTGAACAAGAATGATGTTTAGTGGGTGCTTACCACAGAGTAAACCAAAAAAAAAAACATCACTGCCCCTTTAAGTTTGCAAAAGACCACCCAGACATTTCACATTACTATTAAAGCAATGTTTTGAACTGATCTGAACAGTTTGATAATGAAGTTTGGAATTACATTATTAATGTTATTAACACTTTCTATCTGTAATAGGTATGGAAAGAGTTACATATACATGTAAAGCTCTAAATTTAAATATAAAGATTCACATTTAAGGCATTTATCCAGAGCGACTTCCCAAAGTGCTTTGCTGTTGGCTCACAGAATGTATCCTAGCCAGCAAGTAGGATATAATTCAATGTACCTCGAATACTGCTAAAATACAGGAATCAATGCTGATCCAAGTATAAGCTTTGTTAGAGAATGATGGGTGCAGTAATAAACAGTAACTAATAAGTGCTAGAATTGAAGATACTCAGCAGTAGTGTAGAGTTCAATACATTCTGGCTCAAAGGTTAAAAACTCTGCAAGTAGATGAGTCTTCAGTCTGTGTTTGAAGACTGTGTTTGAAGACTGGGACTCTGCTGTCTGGACAGCCAGCGGAAGTTCATTCTACCATCTTGGAGCCAGGACAGAGAATAACCTAGAAGCTTGTCTTCCATGGGATTGAACCATGCTGTTTCAAGCTGAGCTGTACTTAAGGTATGAAGTACTCAAAATACAGATCAGGATTTGGCCGTTCTCATCATGTAGAAAGGGGTTGGTCCATTTTTGTCTTTGCAACAGGGTTTTAAATTTGATTCGGGTGACTACAGAGATGCAATACTGTAGTACACAGACTATACATCTTCATCCAAATATAGTAAATTCATTAAACAGGTGTTACCTGTACAAAGTGCAAAGTGCAAGAATTAATTTGCCATTCTCTTTCATTGTTTAAGGAAAAGCAAAGAGAACAATTTTGGTCTTCCATATGCAATGAACTTTCAGAATATTCAAGCAAACAATTCCAATTTCACATCCATACCCTTCTACACAGTTGGTATACGTCCCTCTTTTCTTAATGTTCACAAGAAATTATTCAAAACATTCTGCTGCTAGCAAAAAAAAGTATCCTGATTAAGTAGGTTGAAGACAATACTTCTGCTAAAAATTGTACGATTCTAATAAAGCATCTAATATTTGTAGATAAATCTCAAAAGCAAACTTAATCTCTTTATTAAAATATGGGAAGGACCTCTTAAGGATTGAGAAGATTCTGGATTGGCCACTTTATTAGGTACACCTGTTGAACTGCTCATTAATGCAAATGTCGAATCATCACATGGCAGCAACTCAATGCATTTAGGCATGTAGACATGACCAAGACAATCTGCTGCAGTTCAAACCAAGCATCAGAATGAGGAAGAAAGGTGATTTAAGTGACTTTGAATGTGGCATGGTTGTTGGTGCCAGACGGGCTGGACTGAATATTTCAGAAACTGCTGATCTACTGGGATTTTCACACACAACCATCTCTAGGGTTTACAGAGAATGGTCAAAAAAAAAAAAATATCCAGTGAGTGGCAGTTCTGTGTGCGCAAATGCCTTAATGATGCCAGAGGTCAGAGGAGAATGGTCAGACTGGTTCGAGCAGATAGAACGGCAACAGTAACTCAAATAACCAGTCGTTACAATTGAGGCATGCAGAAGCGCACCTTGTTGAATCTATGCCACAAAGGATTAAGGAACTTCTGAAGACAAAAGGGGGTCCAACCCGGTACTAGCAAGGTGTACCTAATAAAGTGGCTGGTGAGTGTATAATACCTTGTCATGAAGTATGCTAATAAATGCTGTAATTACATATTCATGCCCATATCAAAATAAGGTATGTTTAATGTTTTCACATTAAAAATGGGGATTTAAAAGGGTTAAAAAGCACATTTAGAGTACTCAAATTTGATTAAGATGCCAGAATGCTAAAACTAAATCATGGCTGGACCTTCCAGCAGGATAACAATCCAAAGCATGAAATGGGAACTGAGAATCACACAAATAAAGGGTATATTCTATGAGCTAATTTAAAAACTATTTCTTATTTACCGCCAATGCCACATAAAATGTGTGCTGGAAGAAAGGCATGCTGACGATTTTGAAATTTTACCTCATTTTCCTCCACAGTTCTTCTTTCTGAGGCTTGTGTCAAGACATTTTCTCTGGGTATTTGTAATGCATCAACTATAGTGTTGTTTTAATAGTTCTGGTGCAGCAGATGTAGGCCTGCATTGCTATAGGTTCTTTAGTGTACTTATTTTTACACCAAAGTAATCAACGATATTCTTTATGAAAATGGATTTTCTTCGTAGATATACCTATAGCCCTAAACAATTGCTTTAAATGTCTAAATTAACCTATTTCATGCAGCTTGTAGTCAGTTGTTCAATATGAGACAGAAAATGTGATCGTCTTTTTATATTTTTTACCTATATTTGCATTTCCTGTCTGATACTACTTTAATCCATGATTGTTGTTCATTCAGCAAATTGTTGTGTTTTATTGTTCTACACTGGATTTTGTTTGATCTTCGGTATATCTCATGATTCAAAATTCAAAAGTTTATAGCCTAGCAAATGCAATTTCTGTAAGGTTTAAAACACTGTCCCAGTTTTGTGGATAAACTCTCTCACTAGTCATCTACTTTTTAAATGAATTATTATTTTCACATCTTCTTTGATCTTGTCCAACGTCGTGACTGATTCACTCACAACTCAAGGTTTCACTCAGATACAGTGAAGCGGATGGATGAATCCTAACTGGATTAAGGGGCACTGAAGTTCTCTTCCGGGCTCTCGTGATGTTTGTCCCACGGTGGCGCTCGTAACGATACATAGAAACGGAGAAATAAAAACAGATGCTGACTGAGTGAGGTCAAGGCACTGTCCGTTCTTAGCTACTTGTGGTAAATAGTTTGGGGAGTGTATGCTTGGCAACCCCCAGATACGTTATCAAGCTACTAATTTTAAACTTCCCATATCAATGTAGAAGACTACACGTCACACCGGTATTTATCTAGCTAGCTAACAACGTTAGTACGCTAGGCGGCTAACTAGCAGCTTGCTATTTTGTTTGCTAAGTCAACGTTACTAGTCAGGTACGGTTACATCTTATTAAGCCTTATTAAAATGGAGACATTATATATCTACGGTATTTGGATGGCGGAGGCTCTTCAGTTGAAAACGAGAAATTATGAGGACATTTGGCTGATTGCCACTCACATGGGAGACCCCAAAGCAGCATTTCTTCTTGTTTTCCCACTAGCATTCTACCTACATCGACGAACTGGCATCGCGGTTATCTGGGTAGCTGCGATATCGGAATGGCTCAATTTGGTGTTTAAATGGTAAGGGTTGTGTTGGTGCGGTGATTTGCACCGTCACTGTCATAGACGTGGTTGTACGCTTGCATTTTAAAACTGCCAGTGGGTTTTACGCCTTCACAAAATGTATGCAGTTAGCTATGAGGTTTTTTTTTAAGTGAATTGCTTCACACCACTGGATTACTTGCCAGTTCAAATCGTACATCAAGCATAGCTTTACATTCAAAACGTAGCTAACTTCGTTATGTCCAGAACCTGATCTTTAACGCCATAAAGATTGCTGCAGTAGTTTGCATTTGAGACTACAGCGGAGCCGCTCTATGTTGAACTTGATATTAAGTATTTCGTATGAACTTTAGGGGAAAAACTGGGTTTTTCAGTGAAGGCCAATAGCATGATGCTCCTGTATTATCTCTTCTGTAGGATCCTGTTTGGAGAGAGGCCGTACTGGTGGATAGGGGAATCCCGTTTATTTGCGAAAAACAGACCTCAGGTCAAACAGTTCCAGTCCACTTGTGAGACAGGACCAGGTTAGGAAACATATTTTTAAAATCTTCTACACTACTTGTGATTAAATATTTTTAAATTAAGTGTGTTTGACACACCATCAAGAAATTGTCATTTTAGAGGGCATGCATCACTGATGTCATGACCAAACTCATTACAATTGAAATATAAAGACTGTAATCCTTTATTATTCTGTACTGGTATGTGACTCCACCAACCCAAGCCACAGCCTATTGCTGCTTGGCATACAGTACAAAAGCATAAAACCAGCACCAGCTGGTTCCAACACAGCTTCTTTCAATCATAAGTTCTGGTGTTTCAGCCACATCAATTGCTAAAGTATATAAAATCAAGCACATAGCTATGCAATCTTCATAGACAGGCATTTGCAGTAGGGCAGGTTGTACTGACGAGCTCAGTCACTTTAAACATGCACCGTCACAGGATTCCACATTCTTTTAACATTTCTGCCCCCATAAACTGCAAGTATTGTGAAATGGAAGCTTCACACAGCCCAGTCACAAAGCAGTAGGCTGGAGAGAGTAACATGTAAGAATCACCGTTTCTGTGTAGCATCACTCAACACCATCAGCACAAGTATTGTGGGACGGCAGAGGGTTTGACAAATGCCTGGAGAACCTGCTGGAATCTACTGCTACCTACTGGAATGCATACAGGTGCTGGTCATAAAATTAGAAAAAAAATTGGTGCCAAGTCCTGTTGGAAAATGAAATCTGCATCTCTATAAAGATGGTCAGCAGCAGGAAGCATGAAGTGCTCTAAAACTTCCTGGTAGATGGCTGTGTTGACCTTGAACCTCAGAAAACACAATGGACCAACACCAGCAGGTGACATAGCACCCAAAGCATCACTGACTGTGGAAACTTTACACTGAACCTCAAGTACAGAACAGGCACACAGGCACAGAACAGGATTCTGTGCCTCTCCTTTCTTCCTCCAGACTCTGGGACCTTGATTTCCAAAAGAAATGCAAAATTTACTTTCAGCAGAGAACATAACTTTCGACCACTCAGCAGCAGTCCAGTCCTTTTTGTGTTTAGCCCAGGCAAGACGTTTCTGACGCTGTCTCTTGTTCAAGAGTGACTTGACAAAAGGACTCCAGCTGTAGTCCACTCTTTGTGAATCTCTCACACATTTTTGAATGGGTTTTGTTTAACAATCCTCTCCAGGGTGTGGTTATCCCTATTGCTTGTACACTTATACCATATCTTTTCCTTCCATTTGCTTCTCTATTAATGTGCTTGGACACAGAGCTCTGTGAACAGAAGCTCTTTAGCAATGACCTTTTGTGTCTTGCCCTCCTTGTACAAGGTGACGGTGGTTGTCTTTTGGACAACTGTCAAGTCAGCAGTCTTCCCCATGATTGTGTAGCCTACAAAACTAGACTAAGAGACCTTTGCAGAGACCTTAAAAGCGTTTGCAGGTGTTTTGAGTTAATTAGCTGATTACAGTGTGGCACCAGGTGTCTTCAATATTGAACCTTTTCACAATAT
>JAOXYF010000012.1:14241170-14251387 GCA_028565775.1 Sternarchorhynchus goeldii | reverse complement strand
TGATCCTGTCCTCTCTTGCATTTGTCTTTCGTGGGTGACCAGCCTTCTTGGGGGACTTGAATGAGTTTGTGATGTTGCAAAGGAACGGCTCACCATTTTTGCAAAGTCAGTGAAAACTGGAAAGTTTGGCTGCCAGTTAAATGGGGTTGTCAGATAATTAAGGAAATTAGCACCAGATGCCAGATTAACACCAATAACTTGCAGGTATCTGAACATGTTCTACAATTTTTATCAGTGTTCTTCAATTATATCATGTCATGGTGGCCGCCCAGGCCTGTGTGTTGTTCTCTAAATTTGATCTCTAAATTTGATTTTGAGGTTTCTAGGATGACCTTGTATCTAGACTGGTAAAGACACAAGCACTGAAGTGTCTGGACATAACAAATATTAGCTTTCAGCAATAAGGCTGATTCATTCATAAGTAACAAATGACCTTATCCTGATGGCTTATGTCATATGATTTGTGAAAATACTTGATATTTATCAAATAACCTTTTATTTTATATAAAAAAAGACTTGGTATCATGAAAAAGTTTGGTATCAAGTTATATGGTGTGTGCTGTGACAAATTATGTTTAGGATATTAGATGACTAATTATTTACGACTTATTTGGGTATTAGATGACTGACAGCTATTAATGAACAAAAATAGGTACTTCTAAAGGGTTCACTGCTTCTCTAATAATTGTAATGTTGATCATTTATGACAAATCATAACAGAATAATGACAAATCATAACAGGATAGTTGTAATCCTCAGTGCCCTATGTTCTTGGGCTGTAACAAGGAAAAAAACCGTTTCCTTTCACACACATCGTCATTCACACACATCGTCATTGCATCAATGTTAACTGATTTATTCTGCTGTCTAGCTTCATGCTACCCTGAAAGCTAATTTAAGGACAATAATATCTTGCATTATTAATCTAGGCTGTGCTTATCTAGCATGGATTTCACTATCAGCTTTAACATTTGGAAGACTACCACTCCCACAAGCCTCTTGGTGGTCTTAAACCTACTCCATTAGGTGACTGTTTGGAAAAAAAAACTGATAAATCCATCAAAATTGTAGGCATTAATATAGAATTGGGACAAATGAAGATTGTAATTGTCTAAAATGTCTTTGTATGCCGGTACAGTAACCGAAACTAAGGGCTCTAACCCAAACCCTGAAAAACAATCTGAGACTATCATCTGTTCTCCACCAGTGTTACTGTTGGCACAACACATTTGCATATGTACTGTAGAGGGTTCTGGCTTCCACCAAACCCAGATTCATTCATCAACCTGCCAGAATACATGACATCCTATGGCAGTGCCATGTTTAAAGTGACTGAGCTCAGCAGTACAATCCATCCTACTGCAAATGTCAATGGGGATTGCTAAACTATGAGCTTGAGTTATATATACATTAGTGTAATTAATGGATGTCCACACACTCGAGGGACATCCCTGCTACTGGGCATATAATGAATGATATATAAAAATAAGCAAACTCCCAAACCATCAAGGTCTATTCTGGGGCTTCGGAATATGTTTCTAATATCACCTCCTTGGACTTCCCCAAAGTTTAAACCCAGTGTGAAACTGCAGAGAAATCAGCAGGAAACAGTGTCAGCAGGAAGCCCTGACAGGAAGTGGATTGTCACTACTAAAGTTACTGGTGAGATTGTTGCATATGATGAGAATGTAATTCTTATAACTTACATGGGTTTAAAAACAGCAAACTGTCCTTTTAAGAGGTGGACAATGCAACTGTGCAAAGGACTGTTGATAGTGGGAGAGTTGCAGCAGCAGGCAAACATTCTGCTGTCATTGTCATACTGCTGTGGAGTTGACAGAGACCCAGAGAAAAGAAAACTGTTAAAAGTGTTGCATAAACTACAAGCTTAGGGACCATAAGATAACAGGAACAGGAAAAACTTGTCTGAATAACGGGGGGGGTCTTAAAGCCATGTGCTCAAGAAAGATAAAGCTGTAAAATACTGTTTTAAGACCAGAATTACTTGTCATACTGACCCATGTATAGATAACGTACATTTTAGGAGTAATTAATGCAGAAATTTAGGTCATTCAAACCAACATTTTTTTCTTACATCTTTATCATTTTTTAGATGGAATACAATAGACTAGAGCCATGGCAATAGAGACATCATTAAAGCACAAAACATTCAGAGCGTGTAACCATGAATGAACCAAATGGTTATTCATCTTTCTCTCTCACGCGTTCTGCTCAGTATTCACATTAATGATTTGCTATCTGAGGGCCGCAAAACAGATCACAGTTCCCAGTAGATAAAAACACATTCTGTTTTATTGTAGTCATTGACCTTTGTCACAGCGCTCGGAAAGCTCACATTTACATACAAGAGAACTCAGCTCAGCAAGCAAGTACAATAAAATGAACTTAAAAGCAAATTAAAAGACCAGTTCAACCCTTTAGAGGTCTGAATTGTGTTTCTTCATTAACGTTTTAGGATAAATGAGAGGTTGGAGTGAATTATTTGGGCACCAGTGTCAGTCTTCACTTGTGATTAATTTCTCCTGTCTGTGCCCCTGAAATCAGCCTATGCTTGATGATAAAGCATTCATCTACATTTGCAGTATCAGAATCTTCACTGAAAACAACCCATAGAGAGAAAACGTTATACTCCTCTGATCCTTTTAGATGTACAAGTTACTCCCAAAACCTGACAGTTAGACACCTCTTGATTCTAGCAAGTCTGAACAAGCAGTAGCTGGAAGAAATCTTTCAAATCTGTGGTTCATGCTCTAGACAGTAGCTGTCCAGAGTTCATTGTTGAGAAGACAGTAGCTGTCCAGAGTTCATTGTTGAGAACATCTGACCAAAGGCTATACTGCATCCCATTACAAAAAAACTACTTTTTTTGTTATTATTATTTATGTAATTCCTGTGTAATTTTTCGATTTTTTAACTTATGGAAAAATTCAAGAATGCCCAACTTTTTGAGTTGTGCCTTTTTTGGATTGTTAAAGATGCTACTGGACCCTGATCGCCTGTGTTTGAAACTTGAGGCTTCAAGTCACATCCTTCCACATATTTGTTATTGTTATACACTGGCATCTCCATAATGGCTGCCATAACCCTGGAGTAGTAAAGAATTAGCTATTGAGGGAGAGCTGAATTAACTATTGAGGGAGAGCTGAATTAACTATTGAGGGAGAGCTGAATTGGTTCATATACATAAACACATTTGGCCAGTATATACAGCAAATACAATGCACTCTATAAATGCTATTATATACATGTTTTCATATCTTTTTTATAAACATAGTTTTGCTCTTTTTAAATTACTGCTTACTCATTTGCTCAAGAAATAAAATCAGAATTGCACCAAGGACAAGGACTCCTATTTTGTTTTTTCTAGTAGGACAACTAATTCACAAATAATTTTCCAGTGTTTACCCTATGTATTTTAGTGAACATGTTCCATTTGAAACCGACAATCCATCCCCTCCCCTTCTAAAAGATTCACAATCATCAAAATTAAATAAAGTGCTCTCTTTCTCCAGGACTTTCACAGGCAGACAGTGCAGCAAAAAAAGGAATAAAACTTTCACTGAAAGGTTCAAGGTTAAAACAAATAAACTGTAGATAAATATACTAATGTTTTTTTCATATCTGAGAACAATACAGTTGAAACAGATTGAAAATACAACTGTCAGAACAATCCGAAAATAAAAAAAGAAATCTATTTCTACCATCAATCACCTTTCAGCAACCCCTGAAACACTGTATGTGGAGCGGGGCATGTACAACCTCTGAGACTAATGAGATGTTCCGTTTACTACAATTCTGACAGTTTATAAGAAAACAATGTGTTGTAAGATAGAACAGTATGATTGGCAAAGCTAATTTTCCAGTTCTTCGGTCTATTGAGCACTTGTTCTAAGAACAATTTGAACAAATGATTACTTCAGCTTCAGTTTCTAGTAATTAGTTAAAACGTTCAGAGACAACAAACATATTCTTAAACCAGGCAGGTTATTTCTGGATAAGCTCATTAAGCATTAACACATTGTTACTGTAAGCTAAGCAATTGTAAATCCATGATATTACTCTTGTAAGGAAGCTTTGAAAGAAGCATTTTATAAGTGTACATTCTATAAGTGTACATTCCCCACTCTAAGTCCATAAACTCTGAATCTGCATTTCCCAAAATAATATATACCGCTTTTCCAAAAAACAGAAGATACAAAAATAAAGACAACTCAAAATAAAACAAACACAGGAACTATGTTTATACTTTAATATTTCTATGTTATCTAACTCAGTTATAAATATTCCTTTAATTTCCCTCTGCAACTATAGCTTAGTGGTTAGTTATTTTTGTCAGAATTTAGGAGTTCTTTGTCTTTATAGCATTGAACAATCCAACATTACATACTATGGAAGGCCTAGCAGTTCTCCTTTTGGATTGCCTGGTAGAGAGAGGAAACAAGTTGAGTGCGCAGATTCACGTAGAGTCCCTGACTCACACAGTTTTGTCCACCATTCCAGATGCTTCATTTACTCTCATATGGAATGTGAAAACATTCCTCAATCTGTGTGCGCAATTGTGGCTTCAAATCAGGGGAGGTTCAGAAATGTGCTTTCACATATTGTGCAGAACTGTAAAGAACATTCAGTCATTAATATCATCTTCAGGTGATTCTGAAATCCCAGTGTCTTTTACTAACCTTCACCTCAGAACTAAAACAAACGTGTGCCCCATGTGAATCAGGCACAGATAAGAGCATCAGCAATTTCTTCCATGAAGCTCTAATGCATCACTCTCCCTGGTTTGGTAAGTTTCAAATATTGACTTATATTTGCCTGTTTTTACCGTGACGCATCAAAACATATAAAATAAAAAAAAACAACAACAAAAAAAAAAACCACACTCATTCCTTCATAACACAACCTCTGTGCTCTACAGGCCTCTGTTACACGTTTGACTCCACAAAGGGTCTCTTTGGTTTGATGGGCGATGTGGGGCCTTGCCGGGCATCACGTGAGAGTTGGCGATACATGTTCTCCTGATATGCCTGTGCCACGGGCATCGTCCGCGCCACCTTCACATCCTGGTACGTGGGCACCTGGCTGACCCGCTCCAGGAGGTCTCGGTCGCGGGCCCCTCCGTTGGCCAGCTTTCCCAGGGATGAAGGCTGGGGCTGGCCGTAGTACTCGTCCTCCAACATGTGGCCGTTCTGGGCGTTGTTGGTCTTGTTGTAGTAGGCGATGTTGCCGAGCGAGGTGGGTGGGCTGTAGGAGGTGGCAGTGGATGCCTGGTGCATCAGGCTCCCAGGCGACGTTGGGCTGGTGATGACGTTGTCGATTGCCGTGATGGGCCAGGCACGCGATGGCTGGTGCAGGTACTGCTGCTGAGTCCGCGCCGTCTTGTCGATGATGCCCATAAAGGGCGTGGTGCGGGAGCGGGCAGGCTCGCTGGGGTACAGGCCGCTCTGCGAGGGAGACAGGGAGGACGGCTCATCGAAGCTGCGCTCGTACGCCGCCTGCAGGGGGATCTCCATCTGGGCCATGGAGGAGGAAGGCCGGAAGCCTGGGGGTAGATTAGCGCCAGAGCCCGACGAGATGTTACTGCTGGAGGGGGAGAAGCGCAGGCCCACGCTTTGTGAGTGGATCAAGGGCCTGGGTGTGGGCACATGCTGCTTCAGGTCACCCGTGTTGGCACTGATGGGCCGGCGCCCCAGGTGCGGGATCTCGGGTGAACCCAGCTGGCAGGGCGGCATGGAGGACGCAGCCACGGCCCTTTCCAGCTCGTGCTTGGAGACGGGGTAGTACGCTGCCGATTGGCTGCGGCTAATCTGCGGCGTCTGGCTGAAGCGCATTCCCCCCGGACCCCCGGTGGCAGAGCGGTAGGCCGAGGCAGGTCGCTGAGGGACGTCGTCTTTTCCTAGGGTGGGCTCCAGGACGCCGCCTTGCCCACCTCGCCCGCCGTGCTGGCACAGGGCCCCCACACTGAGGCTGGACTGCACCTGAGACATGGCCCTCCCGTCAAGGGAGGGCTGGTACACCAGGCGGGGTTCGCGCTCCACATCCATGGAGCTGCCCTGATACCTGCTGCTGAGCGGATGGGCCAGCTGTCCGTAGATGCCTCCAGTGGGCTGGTTGGTGCGCACAATCTGGGCCACAGAAGGCTGCAGCCGCAATCCTTGGGCCTGGTGGTGCTGCGACGGCTGGGACTGCAGCTGGAAGGAGCGCTGGCTGCTCATCTTGGATAGGGGAGATTTGGGACGGCTGGGCATGGGTTCCTGCTGGTAGCGGACTGGTGATCCTGACTGGGAGCGGTACAGGCACACACTCTCCAAGGGGGGGCTGGCTCTGTATGGTGTCCCACGACGAAGAGGGGAAGGTGGGGGGCTCTGGTAGTCCATTCCCTGCCCCCCGCCACCCATAGGAGGAGGGCTAAAGTGGTAAGAAGCCTGGTGTGCAGGAGAGGTGTGTGGAGGACTATGACGGTAATGGGAGTTCTGGTGTGTGGGAGAGACGCAAGGTGAGGTGGACTGATAGGTTTGGTGAGTTGGCGACGACATGGAGGTGGTGTTTGGATGGAACTCGAAGGCCTGGCCTCCGGATAAGTAGGCAGCCTCCTGAGGGATGGGGGAGAGGGGAGGGCTGTGGATGATTGGCAGGCTGGATGGGTTGATACGTGACTCCAGGGGAAGGCTGATGGACACTCCCTCCAGCTCCTGCTCCAGGAAGTCGTCATCCTCAAACAGGTCCTGAACAGGTTCCATGTCATCCAGTCTTGGTTCAGGGGGTGGGGTATGATGGGGTGGCTCCTCCTCCTCTTCCACAGGTAAAGGGGATGGGGGAGGGGATGGCGGAGGCTCGAGCTCAGGTTCCTCTCTCTGGGTGACTTGTCTGCACTCTTCCTCCACACGTTGCAGGAGGCGCAGAATCTCCCGGTTGTTAGGACACAGCTTCATGGCTTCCCTGAGGTCTTCTAGAGCCTCCGAGAACTGCCTGCAGTGCAGAAGAAACAGGATAAATCACTCAAAACAACATTCATAATGAAGGCAAAGGGAATGCAGAAATCACTGAAAGAAGTTAATAAAGATACAGACCTAAGAATCCCGAGAGTCAAGTGAGGCTTTTCTCTAAACTTTTGAATGTGCAGCTACACCTGTACTAGTTAAAATGGAGCTGTAACTAAAATCTGTGGTGTTCTGCCACTACAAAGGTTTGCCACTTACAAAAAAAAAAAAAGTAACCCAAAGTTCAAAGGAAGAACAAGTGGGTAATTGGAGGTACTTTTTACAGCAAATTAAGAAGGTGACCTTACATCTGTCTGTTGTTTTTCTTCGTGTGTTCGCCCACGCAGACAAGAGTGAGAGCATACTGAAGTGACGCTGAGTCACCATACTAATTAAACCAACAGTGAGAGTCACCTGTAACCGATTACTTCTTGCTTTGAACTTTGGGTTACTTTTTGTGTGCTGTTAGATGTTAGATATGTTAGATGTTAGATAGGGGCTTTGGATAAATATTTTAGCCACATTTTTTCTAACTTAAAATATTATTAATCTTGTTAATAGCATTGCCCAGTAAGAAAACACTGACTTTCCCTACTTGTGAACAGAACTTTCAGCTACCTATTGAGGAATATTTCCCAGGTCTATGTAGTGAGGCATATTTCTCAGCGTTATGGTAAGTTAGTTACCTATAAAATATTTTATCAGTTCACTGCAGCCCAGCATTTCATTGGATGGGTATTCTAGTAAAGTCTTATATTCAGCCCTCCAGGAAAGTTGACATTTTTCTCTACAGTACGACACTCTTATGTCAGTCTTCCTATAATATGAGATTTATCTTCGTCCAAGTTGAATCCCATATCATTGACATTTATGTGAAATATCCTGTGTAGCGAACGCAAGTGGTGTGAGCACAGACTTGCCTTGTTGTTTTGTTTGGTACAGACCTGCAAATCCTGAGACAGAAGTAAAGACAGAAGTATAACGTGGAAGACGTCCTACCGGCTGCTGCGTTTAGCCCGAGCTCTAGCGTAATACGCTTCATAAGACTTGGGTTTCAGCTCCAGAGCTTTGGTGGCAAACTCTTCCGCCATTCCAAAGTCCTTGAAAGGAAAAAGAAAAGGACAGACAGCCTCTCATAAGCACTGCTGTGCCTTACTGTGTCTCTCAGGGACAGGGGTCTTCTGCAGTGCAGTCAACAGCCCTACTTGCCTACATCACGAGCTACAAAGTCCGTCAAATTTCCTCATTATTACCTACATTTGTATGTAATAGTCTGAACTGTTAATGTGTATGTATTTTGTCTTTGCTACATTAATCTTAATGAATACATATATAACATTGCTTAAGCATATACATGTATTTAATTTAATTTGCTGCTACTATAATTTCTATACTATTTATCTCCAGACAGATGTCTTATTACATTCAGTCAGTGCAATATTAATAAGGCCTCTAATTTCCAGTCCCTGTATTTTGTACACCTGACTATATTATGTTTGCATGGTCCATTTAGCTATTTAAAAATTATTCAGCAGTTTTTTAAAGTATTAAATGAGTTGCCATCATTTATAATCACTATTATCACCAACAATCTCATCAACAGCTTTAGAATCGAGAAACTTATCAATCTCATCAATAGCTTTAGTACTGAGAAACTTCGGGTCCCTTTAAAGCTGTAGATTTGAAGGCTTAAACACAGTTAAACAGGGTCTTCAACAATCCTGCTCAAAAACAGGAACCTCAAAGAATAGCCACAAGCAGTTTCTTTACATAATAATTTTACCAAACTTGAGAAAACAGCTTGCAGCCGATGACTAGCAGAGTCTGATCACTGTTCCTAAAGATGGGATGGCAGTTATTTTCAGATATCATCGGTTATTTACAGCAAGGCAGTACATTAGATGCCTATGAATACTATGATAAATACAAAAAATCTTCAAAATGCAATCATGAAGTCCTTTTCTTGCCCATTAACATTACTTTTTTCATTTTAAAAAGATTATTTGCTAAAAAGTTGTGTATGTCTGCAACATCTAAATGCATAAAAATATTCCCTCTGTTGTACTTATAGTTTTAAGAGGCAGATTTTTGATCTGTTATCATTTTGAAGAACTATTTGAACGCACGTTCATTTTCCTTCGGCAGCGAGACAGGTTCAGGAACAGAGACACTTTGAGCTCCCGGAACGTCTTCAAGTCTTCACTGAAACCTTCACGAGGGAATTTCTTCAGAGCACACTGATAACGTTGGGCTGCCTCCTTCACTCTGCCTCTCTGGACAACACACACGTGCAAGTAAGTAAAAATGTCCTGCTTTGTAAACAGTTTACAAAAATATTCTAAAATCCCTCATATCGTATTATGTAAATGGTAAAATGTGCTGTAACTGGACCTTGTAGAAGCCGTCCCCTTCCTCGATAAGCTTTCTCAGCAGTATCATCATGATGTCTGGTTTCGAGGTCGCCATTGCCCAAGTAGCTGGACCTAAGGTCAACAGAATGTATGATGGGTAAAACTGAAAAATAAAGTGCTTGAGAGAGACAGAGAGCGACTGGGGAGAGGAGACAGCAAGGACGCTTGTGAGATACGGTAAACACACAACAACGTGGACTACCAACAACAAGGACGACCAGACACAAGATGAGGAAAGGAACATATGCCTTCTGCACAGAGTCACTTTTCTTTTGACCTTGAACCTTATTTGTCATAGAGAGAATACCATTTGACAACAACACAAAATGGTAAACAACGAATCAAAAATCTGTAAAAATCAACAAAAAAATCCATAAAGTAGAATCAATGATACATTAAAAAGTGACACAGGGAAACGTTCAATAACCAAAAAAAGGAAATGGCCTTTTAAAAGGTTTTTAAGATACATGTTTTAGTACAGAAGATGCATTTCCTGTACAGAAAGAGCTGGGAAGTGTTTTCCTGTGTCATAGACCGTGACAGTCACTTGAATCAAAACAGAAGCTGGAGAGGATGGAGACAGCTGCAGCAGGCACACACACTAACCGCAACAACACTGACAGACAGGCAGGTCTGGCTTTGCTGTAACTGAACTGAACCCCAAAATCCCATGATTCCTACCCTGTAACTGAACCCCAAAACCCCATGATTCCTACCCTGTAACTGAACCCCAAACCCCCATGATTCCTACCCTGTAACTGAATACCCCAAAACCCCATGATTCCTACCCTGTAACTGAACACCC
>JAOXYF010000012.1:14185086-14198887 GCA_028565775.1 Sternarchorhynchus goeldii | reverse complement strand
ACATAATTATATTGCTCAGGTACAAGTAAATAATACCCTAAATGATCCATCTTTCTACACATGTCCTAGAAGCTTGTAAGCCACACTGATGAAGTCATATCAGGAAGCACTTAGCTCTTTAAAACAAGACTGCAATGGCCTTAATTACTTGCTGTATTTATGGGAATCTGAATATCAGTTGGTTTACTGACAACACTAGGCCTTGTAAGGTTGGGCCAATGCCAAGATTTTGAGATTCTGACAACTATAACTATACCAATTCCTTATCATTCATCATCAAAAAATCTAATGCACCTAATTACATATATATATATATATGTAATATATATATATATATTATTGTTAATCTAATCTTAAGGATGTGAGTGGTTAAGGCACTTGACTAGTAGTCAGGAGGTTGCTGGTTCAAGCCCCACCTCTGCCAAGTTGCCACTGTTGGGCCCCTGGGCAAAGCCCTTAACCCTCAACTGCTCAAAAAGATGTATTCTATCACAATATGAATTTGGATGAAAGCGTCAGCCAAATGCCATAAATGTCTTATCCATAGGTCCAAAATAATACCAAAACCAGTGAGCACCAGTTGTAAATTACAGCATTAGATGTATGGGCCCTTGTTATCCACAAACACGAGCCAAAATGAACTATAACAACTGGGATATAGCTATCACTGCTCAAACAGTTGTCTTTTTGAAGTCCAAAACTAGTCACAGTTCCAGTTGTGAGGGCTTGTGCCATAATCTACAACAGTCAATATTTTGTTGAGATCAAACTGGTTACAGGAAAAATGTTCTAAATATGTAAATGACCTGAGTTATACTGCAGTGTCCATCGAAGACATTTTGGATGTGACTCACTGGACAGAAATAGTAAACCCTATAGCAAACTGCACTCCGTTGCGCTGATGCAGCATTTAAGACAAAAGTGAGAGATATTTCTCAGCAGAAACCATTGGCTAAATATAAAATAAAAAGAAATAAAAATACTCTTCTCCATGAATGAATATAATTTAACAGAAAGGAAGAGTGAAATCTTCATTGTAAGTGATTATAGTTGATTAGCTTCTATTATCTATAGCTTTGTGAGTAATATTCAATGAACTGATGGTAGAGTCTTTCATAGAAAACTATTTTTAATGATTTTTTCTGTTGTTTTCTTCTGTTGAATTTAAGTAGGACTAACTTCAGCATATATGTCTTCAGGTCTGTCAATCAATCAGAGCTAGTGAAAACTACATCACCATCCTCCCTCTGCCATCATCAATTATCATGCCATCTGACACGCTCAGTTGTTTGGGGTTATGGAACATTTAGCTATTATTAAATTGCATTAGTACATATACAGTACTAAAAGCCTCAGGCCACCATTAGATTTGCATTTGTTG
The DNA here is from genome assembly GCA_028565775.1 of Sternarchorhynchus goeldii. NCBI lineage: Eukaryota > Metazoa > Chordata > Actinopteri > Gymnotiformes > Apteronotidae > Sternarchorhynchus > Sternarchorhynchus goeldii. The sequence goes on along the minus strand of JAOXYF010000012.1, from coordinate 14,197,506 downwards.
TTTTAGCAATGATATAATGACCATATATAATTATTTCTCAGTCTGTTATTTATTGGAACACAACCAGAAAATAAAGGAAATTTTGTATTCAGTATAAAAAAAGCACAAAAAAAACAGCTTTTTTAGGCTGCAGTCACAAGATTTAATGTGACCTCTCATACACATAAGCAAGAGCAGCAACCTGGATGTCTTTTGAAGTCTTTTAAATCCTTGTATAATATTCCAGAAGATTACTTCAGAAAACTTCAGGACATTCTCCTCAAAAGAGTTGAAGATGTGCTTAGTACCAAGGGAAGTCACACTAAATACTTTTGCCTATAGAAGCCAATATGTTTGTGTGTGTGTGTGTGTCGATATTTCCTGTATTTTCTGTTTGTATCTTAATAAAGAGACTGAGAATAATTATATGTGGTCATTATTCTATTGCTAAAACAACAAATGTAAAGCCCTCTGCACAGTACTGTCCATTTCTTGAATATAACATTGGTAAACACTTATTCCAATGCATAAATTTACTATCAGTAGAACTGTTGTGAAAACAACAACTATGTGAAAACAAGTTTACAGTGGCTTTAAAGCTATTGGGTCCTAAATTAGGACTAATGGTCATCTGGTACCAGAGTGGAAGTCAAGGGGGAAAGTTCACAGGTTAAACACCAAGCTGAGCTTGGTAAACCTTAGCAAGTGTATCACTTGCAATTAAAACATTTTTTGAATTCTGAGTGCTTCAAACCAAAATGATTGATTGACGAGTCTTTTTGTCAACAACAGTGACATCACAAATACAGGAAGAAGCAGGATTTGAGGTTTTATCAGGAGAAAGAAACAAATAGTTTTTTCAGTGTTAAAAAATGCAGTGTTAAAAAATGCAGTGAATCTCATAAATACCTCGTTACTGTCCACAGTGAGCAGCTTTTATAATACTATTATAATTTTATAAGAACTTCTTCACTCATGCACTAAATGGTTAATACGTGCATAATACTAATTATATAATTATATATAAGTACTATAAGTAAAATTTTACATGTATTCACTCTATTTTTGCTTTTTATCAACACCATTAAACAAACACAGAAAAGACATTACTGTAGTTATTAGGGTGATAAGAAGCTGGACATCATGCCATTGTATGTTTGATCATAATGTGCAATGAATCATAACATCTGTCACAGACACACACAAGATACCATTTGCCATCCCAAATGGTAAAAACAGAAAAACCAATCTACACATATATAGTGTAATAAACTCAATCACACACACACACACACACACACACACACACCCGCACACATACACATATGCACACACACACACTCACACACACATACACATACATGCACACGCACACACACCAACGCAAACACACACACACACACACCCCTCACTACCACTAGCATTAGCTGAAGAGATAGATGTAACACACTGGTAATCCCATTGCTCTGTTTTGTAAGCAAGTCATTATCAAGTCTATTAATAGAACACTGCAGGGCTCTCTCTCTCTGTCTCTGTCCCTCTGTCTCTCTATCTGTCTCTCTCTCTGTCTCTCTATCCGTCTCTCTCTCTGTGTCTCTCTCTCTCTGTCTCTCTATCTGTCCCTCTCTCTCTGTCTTTCTCTCTCTCTCTGTGTCTATCTGTCTCTCTCTCTCTGTCTTTCTCTTTCTGTCTTTCTCCCTCTCTCTCTTTGTCTCTCTGTGTCTGTCTCTCTTTCTCACTTGAAATTCCTAAAAGTGGTGAGCCATCATTTCATGAGGACTTTTAGGACTTTTACATGTTCTCTGTTCTCCAAAAATGATGACTGGAGGTTCCTGATTATGCTCATACATAGTGTACATAGGAGAACATTACCGATAACAAGCCATTTTAAAGTAAAATTGAGGGAGAAGAGAAAAGCCTGATTAATAAAGGATTTTTGTAATCAGTACTAGTATCAGAATTACTAGGAAGGCCTACATAATTCATTACAAATACACTTGTTAATGTTTTGATGAAGCTAGAATATGTAGAATTGTTAAAAATAGGGTTATGCATATTTAACACTGTATTGACACTTTAACACACTGTATATAGCAATCTGAACATGCACTGACATGTCATACTGTTGCTTGTATAAGTTGTATTTTTACTAACTAAATTTTAAACTTTAAAAAAAGAATTGGGTTTAAAGAAGGAAAAACAGAAGGGTGTGTGCATATCTGCCATTCAACTAATAGACCTAAACTATTGTTTTCCCATACGTGCCATAATCTGACAATTTCTTACACAACCGCCTAGAAATCTTTTTTTTTTTCCAAAGTACTGCAGTGCACAGAGAAGCATTTTATTTGTATTTGACTTCATTGACGAAATTCCGACATTCTTCTTCTGTAGAGCGTATTAGGCAAGAAATGATCTCATCTGAAATCAGATCAAGGAGATGTATTGACTGCTTGTTCCACTGTCCAGACATGGATGTGGATGCAGGAACATGTGAGAAAAAAGGCAGACCAGCACTGCACAAAACAAACAGGAATGTTTACAACAAAACCTGTCATAACTGCAGGTATGTGGCAACTATATAGCAGTTATGCAGCAACTGATGAAACACGCTAAAATGAGGCAGTTTCAGTTCACTTTTCAACTTCTTTAAAGAAAGTAATGTATCATTTCGTTCATGTTTAATTTCTGCAGTTCCTTTCTGCAGTACTGACATATAAAGATAGTGACCATATTGTCCTCACTACAGAATTTCCTATTCCACACCCTTTAAGGTCCTGGGGAAGATGTGAATCAACTGAAAGCTAGTGAGCCGTCTCTTCATTTCTTCTGTACTTAGTTTAGAGTTTGGTCATGGCTTCTGGGTTTGGTTACTATCTTAACACTTAAGCTAAACACTGAATAAAATGGTAGCAAGTAAAACCATCATAAATTTGAAGAATATTAATTCAGTGACTTGTATATTAAACTTAAGGGACCATCTTGAATCTGTAAATGATATTGCACCCACATATGTCCTCTAGAGAGTGTAGTACAAACTAGCCTTACTGTAACTATTCTATCATACACTGGTGCATTTTATTTACCCTCACCTGTGGATCTGCACTTCTGACTTTATATTCAGCAAGTCGCCCCAGTAGAAGCAGCTTAGATATATTCTAACCACACATACAGGAACAAGAAAAAGAGCACCATTCAATAAATGCATCATCGATCAGCCCACATACAGCAAAGCACACAGGGTTAAACATCCCTCCAACTATACACACACACACATACACCACACAAAAAGCAAAAACACACTGCTCACCCACTCTTAATTCTGATTCATCTGGAGCAAATTGAATACAAGTCTGCGCTGGATGGAGTGTGCAGCGCGGCCACACACTACACCTCCCACAGGTTCTTCAGGGAGCATCACTTGGTTTATGCCCTGTCACTTATGCAGGCTGCTTTATAGATGCCCATCCAGCGATATGACTCCACTAGACTGTAGAAGATCAAAGGACTTGGATCAGCTGTTTGCAGTCATTTGCGACATTGTTTTTACATGGCCTAGAAATTTCTGTGTGACCAAAAGGCTACACGGAGCCCACAGTATTTCAAACCAGCAACACTCTTTAGTCCCCTAAGCTGCTTGAGAAAGGTAAAGGAAAAAACAACTCCAAAGGCTGAATGAGAAAACGACAGGCAGAGAGGGTGGGGTTCAGCTCTTACCATGCTCATACCAGATCGGGCACTGGCCTGGCAGGCTGGCACAAGGCACCCGCTTGCCACCTTCTTCCTGTCTGTCCTGAGACACGCACAAGCCCTGCAAACGCCTCAGTGACGGCCAGCTCATCCACGAAGCCGCTCCGTGTGCCCACACAAACGCACACACGCCCCACAGTCCCGGAAGGGTGATCGCAGATCCAAAACCCCCGCCGGCAGGCTCGTCCGTGGACTTCAATGCTCAGTCTGAATGGGCCGGGAAATAGATCGGTGAAGGAGCGACTGGGAGGACGGGACGAACGGCGGAGGCGTCAGCGCAAAGGAGACATCTTCCCCCTGGGCTCCTCGGACGGAAAACCTCACGCATAAGGAGCAACGACGAGCAGACCGTGCTGGAGAGGCGGCGGGGGAGTGGCATGCTAACCTCAGCTCACGCTTTAGCCCTTCGCTCCATTGCCTGGACGCAGCCTCGAGCTGAACGCTCACTGCCTGAGGCTGCAGCACGTCTGCACGTTGTCGGAAATGCTGCTCTAGCACTGTGAAGCATGTGAAAGGAGAAACCCCACGACAGAGCAGGTGCTGTAGGATGGAACTGAGCATTTGAGGAGAAAAGTGAGGAGGGAGAGAGAGGCAGAGAGAGAGCGGGAGGGTGGGAGGGAGGGAGGGAGGGGGAGGGAGAGAGAGAGAGAGAGAGAGAGAGAGAGCACTCGTGTCTCTGCTATTACAGCCCTTGAATGGCGCAGTGCTGCTGTTGTCATGGAAACCAACAAGGGAGGAGGTTGAGAAAGGAATGAGAGAGAGAGAGGATAATATCATTGACTAGAGGAGAGAAAAAAAGGTTGGTTTTTTTTTTGCAGGGGTTCAGCAGTTGTGGGATGGCAAGTATTTGTATGGAGTGTGGACAGTAGCAGCTTAATAGAGCAGAGGCCTGCTATGAGAGGTCAGGTTATCTATCTATACCTCTGGCTACCACAACCTTGTTTTACCCTTGGAACCTTGAACCTGAGATTGCTTACCAACACCATGTAGTACATCTAATAGGTACCTGTTTCCTCTGTACGTCTAGTTTCTGTTCAATACTTCTATCAGTGTCTATGTACATCTAAACACACACCACCCATTAATCTAGATGTCAGCTAGATGGTTTCACAACCATCACTACATCCATCTCAAACAGAATCATTTAAGGGTTATGCTGATGACTAATCTGTCTTGCTGTTCATCATCATATTTAAATAAATAGATTATCTCATTGTATGCCAGGAAATGTATTGAAAAAGTTATTATTTAAATTTTCAGTTCTGGTGCTTTTTTCACTGCCCTGCTCTTTTTGTCTGGTGCTGGGAGATTAAAGGCTTGCTCCTCACACTTGGGTTCTGTTTGGAATTATAATGTGGAGCTCGGCAGCCATCGAAGTTTTTTATTGCCTTCTAATGTGATCAAAAATGACTCTCCCTCTACATTTGAAATTCTGCAATGCATCCCTAATGCTCGGTGTCAACATAATTGCTCTTCTGATGTTGATTTAAATAGGCAGGGCCATATATTTGATATTCAGATGCTGCAAATGATAGTCTGCTCTATGGCAAATGCCACTGATGGCAGAGCTACTTCTGAGAAAGTGTATGCAGCACAAAGTCTGGTCAGATTACATAGGTGAGTCCTGTTGCCCTCCATTTCCTAACCACCAGTGAACAGACACTGGCTTCATATGTCCACCTGTCATACAGCATCCACTGAAAGGAACTCTGATTCCCAGAATCAGACACATTCACCTCCTTCACCTACTGATCCAGCTCCCCCATCTACTGATTATCCTCACCTGTAATACATACAGTATCTCATAAAAGTGAGTACACCCCTCACATTTTTGTAAATATTTTATTTATCTTTTCATGGGACAACACTGAAGATATGACACTTTGATACAATGTAAAGTAGTCAATGTACAGCTTGCATAACAGTGTAAATTTGCTGTGCCCTCAAAATAATTCAACACACAGTCATTAATGTCTAAACTGCTGGAAATGAATGTGAGTACATCCCTAAGAGAGTACACCCCTAAGAGAGTACACCCCTAAGGCAAAATGGACAAATTGTGCCCACAGTATCAATATTTTGTGTCCACCATTATTTTCCAGTACTGCCTTAACTCTCTTGGGCATGGAGTTCACTAGAGCTTCACAGGTTGCCATTGCAATCCTCTTGCACTCCTCCATGATGACAACATGGAGCTGATGGATATTAGAAAACTTGTGCTCCTCCACCTTCCATTAGAGGATGACCCACAGATGTTCAATAGGGTTTAGGTCTGGAGACATGATTGGCCAGTCCAGCACCTTTACTTTAGTTTCTTTACTTTACTTTAGTTTTAGCAAGGCAGTGGTCATCTTGGAGGTGTGTTTGGGGTTGTTATGTTGGAATACTGCACTGCGGCCCAGTTTCCGAAGGGAGGGGATCATGCTCTGATTCAGTATGTCACAGTACATGTTGGCATTCATGGTTCCCTCAGTGAACTGTACTCCTCACCTGGTTGCCACCACACACGTTTGGCACCATCTTGTCTGAACCAAATAAGTTAAATATGTTAATCTTGGTCTCATCAAACGACAGGCCATGGTTCCAGTAATCCATGACCTTAGTCTACTTGTCTGTTTGCGGACTTTCTTGTGCATCATCTTTAGAAGAGGCTTCCTTCTGGGACAACAGCCATGCAGTCCAATTTGAGTACTGACAGGCTGACCCCCCCACACCTTTAACCTCTGCAGCAATGATGGCAGCACTCATACGTCTAATTTCAAAAGACCTCTGAATATTTTAATGAGCATGTGCACTCAGCTTCTTTGGTCGATCATGGCGAGGCCTGTTCTGAGTGGAATCTGTCCTATTAAGATGCTGTATGGTCTTGGCCACCATGCTGCAGCTCAGTTTCAGGGTGTTGGCAATCTTCTTATAGCCCAGGCCATCTTTATGTAGAGTAACAATTCTTTTTTACAGATCCTCAGAGAGTTCTTCGTCATGAAGTGCCATCTTGAACTTCCAGTGATCAGTATGAAAGAATGTGAGAGCAATAACACCAAATTTAACACAGCTGCTCCCCATTCACACCTGAGACCTTGTAACACTAATGAGTCACATGACACCAGGGGAGGGAAAATGGCTAATTGGGCACAATTTGGCCATTTTCACTGAGGGGTTTTACTCACTTTCGTTGACAGCGGTTTAGACATTAATGGCTGCTTATTGAGATATTTTCAGGGCACAGCAAATTTACAAGCATTCTATCAAAGTGTCAAATATTCAGTGTTGTCACATGAAACAATATAATTTACAAAAATGTGAGGTGTGTACTCACGTTTGTGAGATACTTCTCTGGTCTGTTACCCAGTTTATCACACTGGCTGGATTTGTTTTCACCTGTTTGTTTTGTCTGCTGGTTAGAATTCCTTTATCAAGTATTGACCTTCTGCCTGTTTCTCTGACTCTCCTGTTGCTTGTGGATTCATTTTGTTTGCCACTATTTTTAGATGCAAAGCACCTCATGGATTTAATTTGTAAGTCACATTTATAGGAGAAATAAACTTGTTCTCAAAGGGGCACCTCTTAGCACTAATTATACAAAATAGTTTTGGTGCATCGAATCAATGATACCTCCAACTCTGAAGTCTGTGGCAATTTGACTGAAGACTTTACAACACCGTGGTCACCACCACCATGGAGCTATCCAAACAGACTCAACTGTTATCCTCTCTTGGCCATATTGTAGCTGAGTGAACCAACCAGCTCTCATCATTTTCACAGATGAAGTTTACTACTTCATTCCCAGACTTTCTTCAGCAAGACTTTCCTGTTAAATATGATGGAAACCCGGCTGGCTGCACTGGCTTTCCACTACAATTCTCCCTCACATGTTCATAAATCATGTAAATATATTAGAGAACACTTTCAGGTACCTGCAAGTTATTGGTGGTAATCTGGCACCTGGTGCTAATTTCCTTAATTATCTGACAAACCCTATTTAACTGGCAGCCTAACTTTCCAGTTTTCGCTGACTTTGCAAAAATGGTGAGCTGATCAAACCTGTGAACTTGTGATTTTTTTCCTAATACTGTCCATTTTATACTCCTCCCTCTGCTTTGAGACTGCATCTTCTCCATCTGTAAAAGGTAAAGCAATTCCTTCAAACTGAAAACACTGAAACAATGAAATGGCCAGCTCAGAGTCTTGATCTAAACCCAATAGACAAATAGTTATGTTAATAGTTATGGCCAAAAAACCCACAACAGTCACAGAACTGTGGAACTGTGATGGGAAGAAGAGTGGACCAAAATCACACCAGAGGGGTGTGAGAGACTAGTGATGTCCTGTTGCCACAGATGTGCTGAAGTCATTCAAAGCAAAGGCCTATACACTTCCTACTGCTTACTGACTGTTGTAACAATGACTCTGTGCTACAGCCATTGCTGTTCTCTAATTATGATCACGTTTTTTGCAAAATAAAGGTTTCATGTTGATATACTTTGGTTATTTTGTAAAACATTGTTCTAGTGGCATGGTGTACCCCTTACAAAAAATCCTTCAAACATTGATCAATGTAGATTACATTATTTCTGAAAAAATCAAGTGTTCATATATTGTTCTCTAATTTTGATCTCCAGTGTATTTGTCATGGTTATATCATTGCTTAAAAGAGTAGTAGACTGAGCGATTGTCACAATATGAAAGTCACAATGCTAGGAGCTTTTAACTTTTATTACAGCCTCTTAAAGGTGGTGTTTGATCATCCCAGAGAAGGAAGGGTTTATGTCTCCTGCACAGGGTTCTCATTCATCAATGTAATACACCCTTGAGTTCCACAACGTTCTCAGTTGTCCACACAATACACCCTTGAGTTCCACAGGGTTCTCATTCATCCACATAATACACAGGCAGCCCGGTCATGTCCTCTGTGAATGCAAATAACTCTGGAAAGAGCATCATCAGGCTAGAGCTGCACAACATATTGTTTCAGCCTCATCATCACGTGAGACAGACTTCTCTTTAGATCACTCATGGAAAATAAGAATCATGTGAGATTTCCTTTTGCATCAAGTAGCAAAAAAATTGATTGATTAATGAGCACTATATGTTTGATTTAATTGGCCTTACATGGCATCACATGCTATGTGACTATTGCACTTGTCCACATCGTGAAGATGATACTGATTTTATATATAATGTGATAAATATCCAGGAAAAGTCAACATGGATGTAACTGTGGATGCATGATGGATGCACTTTTCATTTGGCCCTGATCTGGCTCTATAACAGAACTTCAGCAGTATAGCTTCACTTCTCACATCCTATTAAAATATAGACACAGGATACTTGTTTGGAATTCACAAAAAAGAGATCAAACACTCTGACCCCAAAGAGCCCTTGTGGTTGGGGTTGATATGTCAGGGGTGGGTGTAGGGGGACTACTGGTTAAACACAGCAATTCGTCTCCCAAATTGTTCTCTATGTACTATTTTTTAGAATCTTTCCACTGCTGAATGTAGGAACTCCTGGCTATAAAGATCACCCTCAAAGAATGATGTCACTGGATACAGAGTGATTCATCCATTTCACATTTTAAAAGATCCCGAGAATTTAGAATATCTGTTGAAGGTTGAGCATCTGAAGTCCAACAGTGGTGAACTGTTTTTTTTTCTAATACTGTCCATTTCATACTCCTCCCTCTGCTTTGAGACTGCATCTTCTCCATCCCTGAGGCCACTAATTCATCTACAAGGCTTGGCACGATTAATAGAAAACTGTGAGTTAATGTCATCTTAACTTCCATCTATCATCCAATCCATTGGGAGATTCTATTCATTCTATGGAATGGGCAATATTAGGGTCAATCCAGAGTTAGGAAAGTTCATGAGGATTTCCTGGCCAGACCACCAGACAGCAGAAGTGGACTATATATATATCTCAGGACCATATCTGGCAATCCACAGGCAACCTGCACTTTTCTGTAGGGTAAAATAAAGTAAAGCGTTAAAATCCATTATATTGTTCCTACTGAATGTCAAATTAATGATGTGACCTTCAAGCCCAAACTACCCTCACTACTGCATCTCCTGTTTCTTTCATTTCTCTCTATTAAAGCAACATTGCATTTCCCCATCTCAGCAGTGACATCCACTTCCTTCTCTTCGGATACTGAGGTGTTGGCATGTGTGTGCAATATACTGACTGCTGAACCAGTTACACCCATTACAAGTTGTGCATAATTATGAGGCAGCGTCTTTACCTCAGGAAAATGGGCCAAAAAAGATGGGCCAAAAACTAAGACTGAATAGTCCAAATTGTACATTGCATATGAGATGAATGAGCATAATGCCACATGCAAAACTATGAAGGTGTAACCACCGGACAATTAATTGTTTTGTTATGAATATTCAACAGGATCGAAAGAAAATGTGTGAAGAAAAGGCACAAGTTGACCCTAAGAAGACTAAAACACAAGATTATCATGGACACATTAACCTCCAGGGCCTGCATGGTGACAAGTGCTCAGAGACGTGTCTAAGGTAAAGACATTTATTCTGCACTGAATAAAAGTCATAAACCGAAGCATCCTGACTGGGCCAAAAAATACCTGAAGGCTATTTTCTCAAAGGTTTTATGGACAGATGGAATGAGAATTACACTAGATGGTCCAGATGGGTGAGCCTGTGAATGGGCACACAGTACCAGTTCAAACCAAGCAGGGTGGAGGAGGGGTGCTGCTGTGGGTTTGCGTCATGAATGATGAGCTGAAGATGGACTGAACGTCATCCCCAATATCTGCTGTCAGTTTCTAGAAGACATTTTATTCAAGCAGTGGTACAGAAAGAAGTCAGCACTATTCAATAAGGCCATGATCTTTATGCAGGACAATGCTCCATCGCATATATCAAGTTATTCCACTGCTTGGCTAGCAAGCAAAAACATCAAGGATGACAGAATGATGAACTGTCCCCCTTCCTCACCTGACATCAATCCTATTGAGAACTTCTAGGTCATTCCCAAGTGCAAGATTTACAGTGAAGGAAAACAAGTCACCTCTTTGAATAGTATTCGGGAGGCTGTGGTGGATGTGGTAGCTGTGGTTGGTTGTGGCTGTGGTTGGCTGTGGTTGGTTGTGGTTGGTTGTGGCACCTATGTGGTTGGTTGTGGCAGCTAGCTGTCTCAGCTGAAACTAATAAACGGATCAAGAATCTCACAGATTCAATGAATGGAAGGCTCATGGCAGTAACTGAAAAGATGATGGCTATATTCATCATTTTATTTCATCATATATTTCAATTGTTAAATAATATTTTAAGACTGAAGAATAAACAAGTAAAAATACATTTAAAGTATATGCAGACACTTTCATCCAGGGCAACTTACAATTTCAAACACTTTCAATACTTTTACTGAGGAAGTATTGTTACCCACTAAACTATACCAACAGTTCAAAGCCAGCTGCTTAATAATTTTGAATACTAAAAGTTGCCTAAACTTACTAATAATTTCTCCTAATGACAACTCTCATTTCTTTGTTAAAAAGATCAGCTGTGACCACTGTATTTGATCATGAATAAAATTAAGCTGAGAAATACAATTTGCCTAATAATTGTGCGTATAGTATAGTCTGCTTTCTTCCTGCGTTACCATGCTGTCTGTTATTCAGTGTGTTACCATGCTGTCTGTTATTCATTATTCAGTGACTCAATTACTCTGCTGTATTACAGTGCCACTACCATGTCAGTGTTCTGGAATGCACTTAGTATATACTTAAACAGTGATACTGAAGTCCAGCAGGGCCACCTGACTGAGATATGGGCGCGGATATGACATTTTAAAATGAAGCAGGAAGCCCTGGTTGGCAACTTAAAAAAAAACACCTTTGAGAAATGTCAGTCAGACGGTGGGTCTGAAATAACACACTGCTTACTGTTTAATGTTCTAATTAAAGTGTCAGCCATTTTGTGGCGATGTCAGCCATTTTGTGGTGATATCTGAACCCTCCGTTAGTAAATTTGGTCCATTGTACATTTGCTACAGCAATTGTTAATGCTGTATTTACTAGACTTGTTAGCATAACAGACATATTGGCAGATTGAGCCCAGGAGTAACAGACCTTTAGGAGCTCTGCACACATCACTGCACACACTACTGATATACGTCCAAGTTCATGTCAATCAGACTCTACACAACAGTGTTACTAATGGACCCAAGTAAATTATTTATCTAGAGTTTTAACCTTAGACTTGCCTTTGATTTCCATCTTCCATCTTGAGGAGTTGTGGGTAGTCCCTTAATGTAACACAGTGTCAATGTTGTGTTCAATGTTGAAAATGGTCTACACCCAAATAATAGCTGGAGAGCAGTGCTACTGTGGTCTGAATGTAACCAACATTAAACAGTGAGGGGGCAGATAAATTATATTTGGCATCAGATATGCAACAAGATCCTATATACAACACACCTACATACAAGTGTACCTCATAAAGATAGGTGTACCTCATAAAGTCATGTATACTTCATAAAGGTAGGTGTACCTCATAAAGATAGGTGTAGCTCATAAAGACAGGTATAGCTCATAAAGGTAGGTGTACCTCATAAAGATAGGTATACTTCATAAAGATAGGTGTACCTCATAAAGACAGGTATACTTCATAAAGATAGGTGTACCTCATAAAGATAGGTGTAGCTCATAAAGACAGGTATAGC
>JAOXYF010000012.1:14151828-14170455 GCA_028565775.1 Sternarchorhynchus goeldii | reverse complement strand
CACACACACACACACACACACACACACACACACACACACACACACACACACACACACACACACACACAAACACACCTTCCTTGGGAAACAGAATGTGTTTGGGTACCGCTTGGCAGACATTGAATGTTCCAACCAGGCAGCTGACAAATGCCCAGTAAAGTAGTACAGTACAGAGGAGTAGTGTGCATGGGGCAGACTGGCTATTATCAACATAATTATGATCCAACTGTTTCTGGATATTAATTAAAATGAGATCTATGGCAAGGTGAAACTGCAAGGTGAAGATACATGACTACTCTTCTGCAATCATATATTTATATATGCACACACCAGATAAGAAGATTTGGTTAGGTAAGAGAGTATAAAGATAATTTACAATAAAACCATTTTGCCTAAACACATTTTGACCAAAACATACACAGATGTTGTTAGGATGCAGCTTATGATCCAAAGAGATCATGCAAGAGATCATGCATTTGTGTCCATAATGTTTGACCCTCTGGTCATAGCTGCATCCATGTGGTCTGGTACCACAAGAGGCCCTTCTTCACCTCCTGTTTCTAGGCACTCCTATCTGCATTGACCGAATGTCAAGTGCTTGTTTGACGCCAAGGGCTTTGAGGTCCCATTTGCAGATATCTTAGTTGTGTAACTGGGGTCTTTTTGTTGCCCTCTTTTCAGATGCCAGTTCCCCGCAAAGGAGGCCCTTGGGCATCTGGCTATTGGCAATGCGTGAGATGTGAATCAGCCAGTACACAGTAAATATGTCACTGCTTCAGGAAGGTGAAGATGAAGGTGGTGCCAGCCTACTCTGATACTGTGTTGTTGGTGACATTGTCTCTCTGACTAATGCCAAGCATATCCAAATAGTCGATCTGCTGTTATTGTTTCATGAATGTCATCCAACTCTTACTGGCATATAGCAGGATGCTCAGCACACAGGCAATCTGGACTTTGGTGTCCACTTGGCGCTTGGTATTGGTATTTCTTGGTGAGTCCATAGAAGGGTGCAGCTGCCTTTTCAATATGCTATCATATGGCAGGTTGTTAAGCCCAATTTATCATTAAGCCCAGGTAAGTGAACTTCCAAGTTCCAGCCCATAGTCTGCAATTCTGATAGATGGTCCATTGTTAACATCTTGGGCCGTTGGACCTTCTTCAAGCTGATGGTGGGGCCAAACTCCTTGTAGTCTCCTTGCATGGAAAGTGTTTGTACTTCCATTTAAGAGTGGTAACAGATGAATCAGTAGCAAAAAATGTTCCTGAACTGTCTCATTTTACAACTTACTTTGTTGTGCCAAGCCTGGATAGTGTGAAGAGATTCCTGTGCAGAGATAAATACCTTACATCTCCTCTCCAAAGGCATACTTGAGCAGGACCGCAAAGAAGATCTCAAACATTGTTAGAACAAGTACTGCTTCACCCTGCGGAGTATATGGAAGGACTCTAATGTTGAACGTTCAAATAACATTCCCCTTCCCCTTCACGTCTTTGTGGAACCACTTGATAATGGTAAGCAGTGCTGAGGAGCAGCTGATTTTGGCCAGGATCTCAAAGAATCCCTTTCAGCTTAATGCAAATCAATTATAGAACACTTTTATAGAGCAAGTTTTACAACATACATTGTCACAAAGTAGCTTTACAAATGTTTCTGTTCAGATCGCTAATGAGCAAGCCATTGGTAACAGTGGCAAGAAAAAAAACTCTGGGTAGAATTCAAAAACCATGGGATTGTCACATCGAGTCCCGGAGAGCTGAAACAGACGAAGCCGGACTCCACGTGCGTTGGTGTAAAAAACAGTTTATTTTCGGAGTCATAAGAAACAAACGCTTACCACAGATGAGGAGTACGAACGACACGAACCATTCACGAACCACACATAGACCGACAAGGACCTAGTGACATGCACACGCTTACATACATGCACCCTGACGAGACACAGGTGATACGAGTAACGTTAACAATCACTCACGAATAACACTGACAAGCACTCACGGACATCGACGAACATTCATGAACATCCACATCACACCAATGACCACAGACACACCCATACACGGACAGAAACGAGACAGGGGAGGCGGCCAGGGTGGCCACCGTGACAGAGCCCCTCTCCAAGGGGCGCTTTCTCCCGGAGCGCCCAATGACCATGGACCGCCTCCCAGCCTCCACCACTGGTGCAGGACCGGAGGACGGGTACCACGGCCATCGACACGTCCCAGGAGCAGCCACCCCCCGTCGCAGGGCCCGTCCATGGTGCCACGCCCCTAAGCCACTCTCCCCGGGAACAGGGATGACACAGGGGGAACAAACACAGGAACAAACACAGTCAGAGGCACCGACACAGGTACAGAGACAGGCACAGGGACACACACAAACAGAAAAACAGGAACATGCACAAACACAGTCACATTAACAGTAAAGGGAATGGTGATCGGGACTTGGAGCAGGGGGCCACCGGCTCCCCCCATGGGCTTCGGCCCCCACAGTCCCCCGGTTCCCATGGGCCAGGGCCCAAAGCCGGGCAGCGGAGGGGTCCTCAAGCCTCCTGGGGTCTCCCCAGCTGGGGACCACGGCGTACCCTCCGGAGAGCGAGGCGTCTTGGGTTGGCTTGCCGGCTCTGGGGGCAGCTTCCGGGGCGTGCCCTCTGGCTTCCGGGGCCGACCCTTGGGCTTCCAGGGCTTGTCCTCCGGGTACCTCCTCCGGGCCCGAGACTGAAGAAACAGAGGTCCCGGCCGTCTTCTTCGGGGCTTTGCCCTGCATCTTCCTCCTTGCCTGGGAAGGGGGCTCCGGGTCTTCCTCCTCGGTCTCCCTCGCCGAGCCAGAAGAGGGGCCTCTTACGTCGCAAACTGGAGGGAACCCTGGGTACTGAGGAGCACCTCTGTGGAGGTGATCCAAGAGGGACTCCGCCGCCTCCGTCTCCATCTCAGACTCCGAGCCGGAGAGGTGGACTCGTGGGTGGCAGCCTGGAGGGGACTCCTCCTCGGTGTGGGGAGACTCTACCTCCATGCTGTCATCTGCCTCCTCGGGGTACAGGGCGCCAATCGCTAACCGGGTCACACGATACCTGGAGTCCCTTGGGGTGAAGATACCCTCTCCGTAGCAGGCCTGGCCTGCCTCCTCCGCCTCCCTGGTGTACAGGGTGACCACCGTCAACGGGGCTGCTGGGAAAACAGACTCTCTTGAGGAGTAGAGAGACCCCTGACTCACTCTCTCCTCCGCCTGGCTGGCTGGTTCCTCCACCTGGCTGGCATGCAGAGCGCCCGCCAACAACACGGTGTCTACTGGGCTGTCTGTGGCCATCTCCTGGGTGACAGGAGCCCACCGCGCTAGGTAGGCCTGTAGGATCCTCTCATCCTCAGAGGGGAGGGTCTCAGAGCGATGGGCACCCAGGAGAAGGGACTCCCTCGATGAGCAGAGAGACTCTGTACTACCCTCTTCCTCCGCGGGGAGATGAAGAGGGCCTTAGGGAGGACCCACACCTCCGGGGTGTGGGGACGCCTGGTCCTTCTCTTCACCTTTTTGCCGCGTTTTCCTCGCGGCCACGTCTTTAGCGGTCGGTCTATCTGTCACGTCGAGTCCCGGGGAGCTGAAACAGACGAAGCCGGACTCCATGTGCGTTGGTGTAAAAAAACGCTTATTTTCGGTTTTATTTAGAGTCATAAGAAACAAACGCTTACCACAGATGAGGAGTACGAACGACACGAACGATTCACGAACCACACATAGACCGACAAGGACCTAGTGACATGCACACGCTTACATATACACACCCTGACGAGACACAGGTGATACGAGTAACGTTAACAATCACTCACGAATAACACTGACAAGCACTCACGGACATCGACGCACATTCACGAACATCCACATCACACCAACGACCACAGACACACCCACACACGGACACACCCACACAGTAACGAGACAGGGGAGGCGGCCAGGGTGGCCACCATGACAGGGATAACCAAGATTCAAGAGGGAACCCATCCTCCTTGGAAGTAGTTCAAACAAAGTTGAGAACCGTGGTAATGTTGAAGAAGCTGAGGTACAGTATACAGTCTTCTGCTGTTCCCTATGTTGGAGATTTTAATATTCATGTCTGCTGTCCCGCAAAGCCGTTAGTTAAAGAGTTTTCAAATATTATTGATTCTTTTAATTTGTCGATAGCTGGTCATACATCAGGAGCATGGCCATACATTAGATCTTGTTTTATCACATGGTTTACCAGTTTAATATTGAGATAGGTGATGCAGTGTTCTCGGACCACATGCCGGTGTTATTCGAAACCTCTCCTCCTTGTGTTATCAAACCCTGTGTATTAGGTCGCTCATGTCGTGTTTTTAACCCCGCATCTGCCAAGCAGTTTTCGACTGCTTTTAAACGGGCGCAGGCAGATATTAACACAGAGGAATTAACCTATGAATTTTATCTATTATGTCAAAGTATCCTAGACATGGTTGCTCCTGTAAAAGGTATGCTCTTTAAATGCAAATCTGAGCCTCGGCTGAATAGTACAACCCGCATAGCTAGACAAGAATGTAGGAGAGCTGAGCGAAAATGGATGAAAGATTGATTGCAAGTGTCTTTAATCGTTTTAAAGAATTGTTTAGAAAAAATATCAGACAACTGTAAACACTTAAAAGACGAAATATTTTACTATTCTTGTTGCGAATAATGTTCATAAACCTTGAGTACTTTTTAATACCAAAAAAGTGAACGGTTGTGAACGGTTTTTACACTATTTTACCTAAAAAGTTGCTAATATTAGATCTTCTATTATGTTGCCCTTGTATGATCCTTCTATTACAGTTATGTGCTCTGCTCTTTTTAACCAGTTTCATTCAGAGAATGAGCCTGTTTCATTCTCTGTGCTTAAGAATATTATTACTCAGGTAAAATCTTCGGCTTCCCCCACAGATGCTGTTCCTCCACGTCTTCTTAAAGATATTATTGATACTGTTGGACCATATATTCATGCCATTGTGAATAGCAGCCAAACCTCAGCTGTTGTGCCAACTAATTTTAAACATGCCGTTATGCAACCCTTGATTAAAAAGTCAAATTTAGATCCCTTAGTGCTCTCAGATTTTAGACCCATCTCTAAGCTTCTGCTCTTTGCTAAGGTACTGGAGAAAGTTGTAATGTTGCAACTTTTAATGTAATGTTAACTTTTTTTTAGATAGAAACTGTATTTTAGAGGTGTTTTAGTCGGGTTTTAAGCATTTACATACCACTAAAACTGTCCTACTTAGAGTATATAATGATTTGATATTAATTACTGATTCAAGGGCTTCTGTAGTCCTTATGCTCTTAGACTTGACAGCTGCTTTTGATACGATAGACCATGGCATTGTCATGTCTCGAAATTAAGGTGTGGATGGCTCGTAACCTTTTAAGTCTTAATGAAAATAAAACTGAAGTGTTCATTTTTGGGCCTGGTACCACCACTAAAACCCTCCATAAGGATTTAAGTGTACTGGATATGTAAAATCTTTTGCCAAAAATCTCGGTGTCATGATGGATGAGGATTTTAAGTTAGATAATCAGATTAATTCTATTAGAAAGACCAGCTTCTTTCAGTTGAGGTGTTTAACTAAGATCAAACTGTTTCTTTTAAAGACTTTAGAAGGTTAAAGAAGCATGTATAAAGAAGGTTATACATGCTTTTATTTTTTCAAGACTTAATTATTGCAATGGGTTATATGCTGGTGTTGGTCAGGCCACTATTTCCAGGCTGCAACTGGTTCAAAACGCTGCTGTACGTCTCTTAACTAAATCGCATAAATGGGAACATATCAGGCCTATTTTGGCTACCCTGCATTGGCTTCCTGTTCGTTTTAGAGTTGATTTTAAGATTTTGCTTTTTGTTTATAAGTCATTGAACGGGGTAGCCCCAAGCTACCTTACTGAGCTCCTACAGCCTTATGTTCCATCTAGGTCTCTCAGATCAACTGATCAGCTTCTTCTGGTTCCTCCTAAGTCTAGGCTGAAGCATAGAGGCGATCGTGCCTTTGCAGTTTTGGCTCCCAAATTATGGCATGGGCTGCCATTAAATGTTAGGATATCCCCTTCACTGCTGATTTTTAAATCTTGGCTAAAGTCTCATTTTTATTCCATGGCTTTTAATGTTGTCTGATTGTTTACATTATGTTGGGTGATGTAGTGTGTTTTATATTGATTATTTATTACTGAACAGCACTTTGGTCAGCATTGTCAGAGAATCCGACCGCACCCAGGACCGCCAGAGGGAGCCGTCACCGGAATACTAACAGCACACCTGTACCCAATTAGCTCATTTACACCACGCTTCAAAAGGATTCTCCGAACACTTCATTGCGAAGTATTGCCAACTCTAGTTGCATACCGAGCGTTCTCTTTGTATTTGCTATACTGGTTTTTTGGATTGTTCTCTTGCCTGTTCTGTTTTCGTCTTTTTGCCTTGCCCTATTGTACTTCTGCCTGGTCTTGCTGTCTTCTTTGGTTTATCGACTCTCTGCCTGGTTTTTGGATACTCTTTTTGCCTTGCTTCTTTTGTACTGTTGCCCTTCGGGGTTGTCCCCTTGGGACCGCTGTCTATTGTATCTTTTTTACGTATTTCAGATATAATAAAAGAGATACATCTAACTGCATATGGATCCTTCTCTGCCTCCTATGTCACGTTCGTTACAGAATACTTCGCTTTCACCGGATCCAGCAGGAATATCGGCGCTTCAGACAGCCGTGATGAATCAGGGACACACGCTGGGAAGCCATGTTCAATTGCTGAACCAACTAGTGGCCACTGTTGACGGACTGTCCCATACGCTGCAAGGACTCTCCCTTTCCCCGACCCAGTCAGCAGCACCTCAACCACCACCGCCGCCTGCTCCCACTCCACCCATCCCTGATCCGAGTCTAGGTCACTCTGCCCCTGTGCGACTAGCAATCCCTCAAACACGGGTAGAGACCCAGGTGAGCAACTCCATCTCCGACTGGGAAGCTCTTCCGCCGCCGAGCACTCCCTGCAGTTCTGCACCCTCGCCGCAGCCAGTGGGTGGGATGAGAAGGCTTTGCTCACAGTCTATCGTCAGAGCCTAAACGACGCACTCCGGGCTGAACTGGCCTGTAAGGACGATGCACTCTCTTTGGACGAGTTCATTCGTCTCTCTATTAGGCTGGACAATCTGCTCGCAATGGAGTTCGACCACAGTTGCTTCGGCTCCCGTCTCCCCCTCACCTACTCAGCCTGAGCCCATGGAGGTGGGACGCGCTCGCCTGTCACCGTCTGAACGGTAACGCCGCCTCCGAGGAAAACTCTGCCTATACTGCGGCGAGTCGGGTCATTTCAAGTCAGACTGCCACTTCAAGTTGGAGGGGTGGGGAGTCGCCAGGTGAGTCCTATGACCACTCTGCCATACGACATACAGAAGTTAACTCTGCCTGTGAAAATAATGTGGGGTGTTTCTGCACCTATCGTTGCAGCACTGGTAGACTCCAGAGCAGCGGGGAATTTTATTGATCGTCAGTTCACGACCCACCTATCCATTCCACTGGTCTCTTGTGCTACTCCTCTCGGTATAAAAGGGATCGACAGTCAGCCTATTGGTTCGGGGGTAGTCACGGAACACACTATGCCTATCACTATACGGGTAGGGTTGTTTCACACAGAAACAGTCTCGCTCCACGTTATTCACGCTCCAGAGCATCCCATTGTCTTGGGATTTCCGTGGTTGGCCCAACATGATCCTACTATTTCATGGAGGACGGGGGAACTGGTTAAGTGGAGCGGGAGTTGTTATGAGCACTACCTACAGATGGCTGTAAGGACAACTAACATAGAAAGCCCGAACATACAGGAAACCGTGAGCCTCCCTCCCGAATACGCTGACTACACAGACGTTTTTAACAAAACGAACGCTGTGAAGCTACCTCCTCATCGCCCCTCTGATATTGCGATTGAGTTGCTTCCTGGAACTATTCCCCCCAAGAGCCGAGCCTATCCTTTACTGATCCCCGAAACAAGGGCTATGGAGGAATACGTGGCAGAAGCGTTAAAATTGGGTTACATTCGCCCCTCTGTGTGCCCTGCAGCAGCTGGTTTCTTTTTTGTGGAGAAAAAGGACGGTGGGATACGCCCCTGTATAGATTACCGCGGTTTAAATGCCGTGACGGTTAAAAACCCCTATCCGCTCCTGTTAGTACCTGCGGCAGTAGAACAGTTATGTCGAGCCACCATATTCACTAAACACGATCTGCGAAGTGCATATAATCTTGTACGTATCAGGGAGGGGGATGAATGGAAGACAGCATTCATCACTGCTAACGGACATTATGAATACTTGGTCATGCCGTACGGTTTGGCCAACGCCCCCTCCGTTTTCCAGGCATTCATGAATGACGTGTTCAGGGATTTACTGAATCTGTGTGTGATCGTCTATATCGATGACATTTTAATTTACTTGGAAACGCCGGAGAAACACGTGGGACACGTCAGGAAGGTTTTTCAGCTCCTGAGGGAGAACCGGTTATATGCTAAACTGGAAAAGTGTGCCTTCCATACAAAAGAGGTTCATTTCCTGGGCTACCATGTCTGTCAACAGGGTGTGGCTATGGATACGGGCAAGGTGGGGGACCTCCAAAGGTTTTTAGGGTTCGCCAACTTTTACAGGAGGTTTATTCGTAATTACAGTCTGGTTGCTACACCCCTCACCTCCTTGTTAAAAGGGACACCGAGAAGGCTACTGTGGACTCCGGAAGCTCAGAGGGCTTTTTCCCAGTTAAAGCTGAGGTTCAGCTCCTCCCCCATTCTGAAGCACCCCGATCCCGCACTCCCTTTCGTGGTGGAAGTAGACACCTCCGATACGGGCATCGGGGCCGTTCTGTCCCAATGCCATGGCTCACCTCCTAAGCTCCACCCCTGCACCTTCTACT
This sequence comes from Sternarchorhynchus goeldii, assembly GCA_028565775.1. Classification (NCBI taxonomy): domain Eukaryota; kingdom Metazoa; phylum Chordata; class Actinopteri; order Gymnotiformes; family Apteronotidae; genus Sternarchorhynchus; species Sternarchorhynchus goeldii. Next base: position 14,161,541 of record JAOXYF010000012.1, on the reverse strand, counting down.
CCCGGAAACTCACCTCGGCGGAACGGAATTATGACGTGGGAAATAAGGAACTGCTGGCTGTGAAGGCTGCATTGGAGGAATGGCGACATTGGCCAGAGGGGGCGGCACATCCCTTTTTGATCCTGACAGATCACAAGAACCTCAAGTATATCAAGGCAGCAAGGCGACTAAACGCACGCCAGGCAAGGTGGGCACTCTTTTTTACCTGTTTTAACTTTGTCATAACTTTCAGGCCGGGAACAAAGAACACTAAGGCGGATGCACTCTCCCGACTCTATGAGAAGGGTGAAACACCGGTACCTCCCAAGGCGATCATCCCATCCTCTGGTGGTTGCACCCGTTCAGTGGGACTTGGATAAACAGATCGAAGCAGCACACCATAGTGAACCTGCCCCGAGCATGTCTTACGGGTAAGACGTATGTCCCTTCTGTCCTCCGTCAGGAACTGTTACAGTGGGTGCACACGGCTCCAACTTCCGGACACCCTTCTCTGCCTTCTACGTCACGTTCGTTACAAGCATCTGTTTTAAAAGTGCTCTATAAATAAAGATTGTATTGTTGCATTGTATACTTTTTCTTGCAGCTACTTGAAAAAATCCATAAAAATAATGAGGCATTTTGCTCTGAACCCACATTAAGATTTGATGAGGAGGAGGTTTGTCTGCACCTCAAGCCTCCTCAAGGTGACCCAGGAAGAGCTTCCCCAAATACCTGAGAAGGTAAATGCCACAATGTTGCAATTGCTCGTTACCCTTTTTATTGTGCAATGTAAAAATATTGACATAACCTTATGTTGTGTGGTGCACTGCCTTCTCTCCAACACTGGCAGAGTATTCTGTGTATCTTTGAGTGTCTTTGGCACACTTCAGAACCTCTTTTGTGGGATATCAACTTTTCAAGGTGCTTTCCTGGAAGAGAGTGCTTTCAATGCCTCACTATGTTCCATGAGAGTGGGCTCTGCATAAAGTTTGGTAAAGATGAGCAAGTTCTCAACATTCAAGGATTCTTAGTAAAAACAGTTGCACAGCACTGATTAATGCTGTACCCAGCATTCCATCTGTTTGTTTGATCCTTTATGAGCAATCCTGATACCAACTTCAGTGTTATCTTGTTCTGTGGTGGTCCAATTGTTCTGTGGTTTGTTTGATCTCATTGTACCTCTCTCTGATCTTAGAGCAAAGGCACACAGCCTGGCAATCTGCTGAACCTTGTTTTGAGAAGTCTGTGGCATCTCCAGTGTCCTCTCACTTGGATAGGACTTACAAATGTCTATTGAGTTCCTCTTCTTCTTGATCAGAGAAAGCTCTTTAGAGTGGGCCTTGAACTAGCTGGCAGACCTGGCTTTTTCCCAAAGGTAGCCAAAGGTAATGTCTCTTGACGTTACACCTTGTAGGCTGCTATATCTGGTGCCAAAGTAGCAGAGTTGATCACTTTAATATGGGTATCAAAGGGATTTACAGTAAAGGGGAAAATAAAAATTTAAATGCACCTACAGAGTTGAAATACTCTCAACCCAATATATAATCATTTCAGATACATTCAGATAAAGTTAAGTGTCTCTAATCTAACTCATTTAATGGTAGTTCTGTACACTGTCTCTTCTGTCTGTAGTTCGAACATCAAAGAAAAACAACTGGTATTAAAGTAAAAATTAAACTCTCTCCTGTGAAGCAGAGCTGGAAAATTTTAAAAATCAAATCCACTTCTATTTCATATTCATAATTTCAACACATCACTACAAATTGTAACCGAAGAGCTAGAGCATGTATAGTCTGGCAGAATGAAGAAAAAACCAAAAGGTTATATACACAAAAGAGTTATACAGACAAAAGGAGAGAGCTAGCATATGTCAACGTAGAACTGTAGGATGAACTCTTAGCACCGGAAACTTGACAGTCGTATAGACAAGACAAGATAATGAAAGGACAGATCAACAGTTCAGTTGCACAGGCTGCTTATTGTACTGGGGCTTATCCTGAACTAATACTGGAACAGGAAACATAATCACAGGAAACTCCATTACTGTTGTTGCTTTTGTTATTATAAACAACCGGTTTCAAATCAGTTATACAAAATGTAGAAGTACCTTTGACAGGAAACAGAGACATGGAATCTTTACATAATCTGGAACTGAGTAAAGTATTTTCTAACAGTAAAGATGAATAACTCAAATATTTTAATTCCTAGTTTATTCTTTCATCTTTACACTTTCACTGGACATTGGTCATGATATAATACAAATAACAAAAAGCAACTGAATAAACGTCTTACTATTTTTGTTTACAATATTATACACTGACATTTTAAATGTTTTTAGATACTGTATATTGCTGCTAAGGTGTGCTAGTGAACACATATAGTGCAAGTTAATATTCATGTCCTGCATATATGTATTTGGTAAATGTTTTTGTCTTATAAACAAAAATAAAAAATAACCCCCTAGAAATAAGCATTTGATGGGTTAAATGCACAACAGAAAAATAAAATTAAATTACTATTTTTTACTGTCATACCAATAAAGGACTAATCAAATAAAAAGTCAGAGAGAAACATAATGCAGACATGTTTCTGCAAGTGAAAGAGATGGAAGGGCTTAAATCAATAAGATGAAGAGAAAGGAAGGAAGGATCAACATGGCAGCTGCTAGAAAAATGAAAAGGGTACAAACACAAAATCAAAAAAGAAGAGAAATAAAGAAAAGACAGGAAGAATAACTTAATATTTTAAATCTAAGCAGACAGACTGATGACTGGTGAAGGGGAAAAAACTCCAAATTAGTCTTAGTGTAACTGCATAAGTTAATTAATGGAAATTAAAGGATGATAAAGTAAAAAAAAACATGAATGATCTTACATTTATTCACTTGGTGAATTTTGAATCAGAATTTCATTTCACTATTTCAAAATTTCAAAGCCGATTGTCCTTAGGAGTGAAATGCCACTTTCCTCTTTAGCAATACTTCTTAGTATGGTTTCGTAGTATAGTTTCTTTTTAGAAATCTTTTTGAAGCTCCAGAACAGTCTCTAAAAAGCATATTCTTCTAAAACTAAAACTTAATTAGCCGTATCTCATATCTGAGATTAAAAAATGAATCATAATGGCATTAATGATACTATTACTACCCACTCAACGATATACAGTGAAATTTTCATGCTTTAGAGAGTTTTATTTTTCTGTAAGGTTCCACTGAATATGTTAATCTAAGATCTGATGAGAAAAGAAATATTTAAAATGTGCTTAATGTGGTTCTAAACAAGATCAGTAATTCTATGTGTTTGACAATAACCAACAAAAAGGATATAAATCACAATCATTTGATTCAGTCAATGAAAATTCTTTTTGTATTTGACAGATGCAGTGGAGTGACCAAAGTTCCACATGGAGCATCTCCCCAGTAAACTTTCTTAACTGGAAATCATTGATAACATGGAGCATCTCTCCAGTAAACATTGTTAACTGGAAAAATCAAGGCTACTGGGAAAGTGAGGAAGCATCTCCACTTGTGTTTACTTTTACCATTTTGTGACACTTTCCACTTGGGCACATAACTACATAGTTTTCAGGGTCCTTGCAGTAATACCACTGATTCTCTCTCTACCCACCATGGACAAAACTGAACTATCCAAACTATAAATCCCACAGTATGCTCTCTCTCTCCCCTGTCTCTTCAAATTTTGCATTACACAGTACAAGATGTGAGTAGATGGGGAACAAACGTGGAAGAATAAAAATCAGGCATAACTTAAATCTAATACACTGACCATACCACCTCCCTACAAGCACATGGTCTCTTCTGCTCTATATGTAGAGGCAAAGTTACGACAGACACACAATGTTCATGCTGGCTGCCTGAGTAATAGAACATGTTTGAAATCATCAATCAAGCCAGATTTTATATATGTAGTATAATCTCATCCATTATAAATAATGAGCCAATCCTAGGAGAGATCACATCATGCAGTATTAATGTAGAGGATGGTAGCACGTCTGAGAAAACCACTAAAAGTGGTGAATATTAAGTGTAGCGAACCGTACTGACTTACAAATGAATGAATGAATAATCACCTACTCATTAACATTCTCATGTAACATTCTTACATGCATGTAACATCCCATCATGAATGAGGTTCACACACACACACACACACACACACATCAATAACACAGGTCATCATCTATAAATTTTGAGCATATTTTAAAAATAAAGTGGAAGACAATGCTGCACAAACTGACATTCTAGGGCACCTATCCAATGTATACAAAATATAAATACTGATGTCTCAGGTCTTTGAGAGCAAATCAGTAATACGATTATAGTACATCACTGTATTTAATCTGCCCTGTCAAATTAATCATAACCTCAGTAGATCTGTGGCTGTGGTTAGGTCGGCCTGTCCGGTGGCTCACCTCTGTCTGTGACGGACTGTGGCCACAGCAGTTCAAATTGTTATACGTGAAGCATCTGTGCAATTCCCACATAAAAACCCACAAAGCAGGAAAGAGGGACGGAGGAGAGGGACGATGATGGAAGGACAAGGAAGGAATGGTGATGAAAAGAGAAAAAAAGCAAAGAAGAGAAAGGCAAGAAGGAAAAAGAAAAAGAGAGACAGAAGTCTAGACAGAGAGAGACAGAGGAGTCTAGACAGAGAGAGACAGAGGAGTCTAGACAGAGAGAGACAGAGGAGTCTAGACAGAGAGAGAGCACTTTCAGGAGTCTGAGGTGTGTGGAAGGGAAGTGCCACTTGCATGTGTGGCGCACACACACACACACACACACACACAGACATAGGCCCTTTCCCCTCAGGGTTCTATGTCTTCTTTTTTCTATTTTCTCTCCTTCACAGATATGCCACACTGAATATTACTAGACACTGAAGCTCTTCATTTCTATGATTCCATCGGCTCATTTTTCACAGACAAATCAGAATATCCATGCCTTCATATTGCCATTTTCACAGTTGACAAAAGAGGCCACTCAAACACCCCCGACCTCACTCATAAACGCACATCCTCTGTCTTCTGCTGAGTGCTCATTTCATCCTTTGCACTCACATATACTCAGTATTGGTCCTATCAGTTATCAAATATACTCAGTGCTGGTCCTATCAGTTATCAAATATTCTCAGTGCTGGTCCTATCAGTTATGATTATGGTGCAAGGTGCCCCACCCTACATCCCACAGGCCCATTGTCTTTCTCTCTGTATCTCTCTCTGTCTGTCTTTCACACACACACACACACACACACACACACACACTTCTCTCAGAAAGGTGTGGCCGATGCAACTTGACTGTCTAAGTAGTCTGAGCTAAAAGCTTTCACCAGGATGTAGTCTCCCAGGAACTATTACACAAAAATACCCAGTAATGTGTACCACACTTATTGCTTTTAAGCTTCAGACCAAAACATCTGCATGTCCCCAAACGGTCCCAACCAATGCTGCTTGTTCGGTTGCCCTAGCAAAAGAGCACACACTGGTGAAAGGCAGAGAGACACAGACAGACAGAGATTAGACGGTGACAAACAGTGAATTACAGTCAAATAAATGAGTAAGTGAGGAGGCGTTCAGGCAGCCAGGCCATCAACTGTGTCTGGGATAAAAGTGTGGAACTCACAAGAGTGGAACACTGAAGTGGCACTTTCACAAAACACATAGAGAAAAAGAGAGCAGGGGAGTGAGAGAGGACAAGAGAGTGTCACTGAGAGAGAACTTAAAATGTCACTGCCTCTAAGTGAGATTATGGCGAGATCAACAAACATGCTCCTCTTATCTCACCACTACCATGGCAACGCCAGTGACAATGTATCTAAACTTGAGTGATTCGCTGCACTTTTGTCATGAGCACTCGATGATGAGATCACAGCCTGGGCAGAGATGAGGTCATAACAAAGCTGCATGGTATTTTTGTGCACCCACTTTCCACAAAGTGAACAAAGAAAAGTTTGACCTGGTTTCATCCCAGACCATTGTTATCTTAGTGGCTCAGAGACACGCTGTAGGGGAGCTATTGATGTGGTCATATGTTCTTAGAAATGTCACTAACTACACTGACCCAGCTTGAACACAGTTTTGTTACAGTGGGATCCAAGCATGAGGTAAGAATGGCACACATTTCAGACAGAAAAGGGTAAACTTTAGCAAACAGATACATGTCTCCAGCAACGCTTTATAAGTAACTTACATAACTGCATTTAATGGTAAAATCCTTGCATTCCAAAAGCACTGGATTTGACTTTCAAAGCAATATGGCTGGTACAGTATGACAAACTGTTTTGGCCAACAGAGCTCAGACAAAGCAGCCTGTTCACACTGTTGTTCTGATCCACTCTGCATGGTCTGGTGTACCAAACGCAGCACACATACATGGCCTTAATTCTTGCACCACTCAGTCTTTTCATCTGAAATAGCTGAAATGGAAGCGTACTAAACCCACAGCATAATCTCCAGCTGTGCCTGAAAGGAGAGTCAGCAAGCGTGGACTCAGGGGGCCCTGGGCGAAAAGTGGAGCTATCTAAGACTGCCAGGATCTGGTGGGAGCACAGATCTGTTGGATTGAGAGCGCCGTGTTTGCATGAGGGGGCCAAGCACCATGGGCGGAGAGGAGCACTGTGCATCGACAGCCACTGCACGGCCCACTGGAAATGGAGAAGTCCACAAGCGTGATGCCATTTTTACTGCCTACGGTCCGGATGGACACTTTATAAGAGACACCCATCAAATACACCGCTGGACCTTTTTTGGTCTTCAGAACCACAGCAATCCTTCACAGAAAAGATTCCACTAGCTGTTGAAATCTTGAACCAACTGCTTCTCACAGTTGCAAAAATTAGATGGTATTGACATGCTCTGAACAGCCAATTCAACCTCATTCCAGAGATGCTCTGATTAAGATTTAGGGACTGTGAAGTCCTGAGAAGCAACAAAAAACTTACCATCATATTTCTGGAACCAATCTATGACTAGATGACTCTTGTGGTGTGGTGCGTATTCCTGCTGAAAGTGTTCTTCTGTCATAGTGTAAAGAGCTTGGGCATGTAGAGATTGAACTTGGTCACAATGCTATGATAATCCCTAATGTCCTGATACCCATTATCCTTTCATGTACTTATTTAGTCAGAAGTGGGGTACAGTCATTTATTAAAGACATCAAATGTGGGGTACAGTCAGTTATTAAAGACATCAGACGTGGGGTACAGTCAGTTATTAAAGACATCAGACGTGGGGTACAGTCATTTATTCAAGACATCAGACGTGGGGTACAGTCAGTCATTAAAGACATCAGACGTGGGGTACAGTCAGTCATTAAAGACATCAGACGTCGGGTACAGTCATTTATTAAAGACATCAGACGTGGGGTACAGTCAGTCATTAAAGACATCAGACGTGGGGTACAGTCAGTCATTAAAGACATCAGACGTCGGGTACAGTCATTTATTAAAGACATCAGACGTGGGGTACAGTCAGTCATTAAAGACATCAGACGTCGGGTACAGTCAGTCATTAAAGACATCAGATGTGGGGTACAGTCATTTAAAGACATCTGAAGAAAGACTCGATGCTGAAACTGACATCCAAGTTTTGTGCAAAAAATAAAACAAAATAATAACAAAAGACCTGTGATTGCTCACTACTCTTAAGAAACATATAAAACAATGGTGTATAAAACAATGGTTTCAATGGAAATCCCACAAACTGGGCCCAACTTATCTTTGCTAGGTAACAGTGTATAACCTTGGGACACCATAAATCAAACTTTATACAGATAAAGTGGCTTGCAAGGTTCAAGTCTTATTTTTATTTAACTTCAGCTTTTTATTAAGGAAATTGCTTCCTCTTCTCAGAGTGTAAAGTGCACTTCTATAGAGATTCTATACACTGCAGTGGAGGAACAATTACAGTGCTTTTCCATACCCTTTACAAGCATAAGCTAGTTTTCAGTGCAAACTAAACTAAAAAATGAATGTCCTTTTTCAGAAGAACATTTATAATATTGCTGAATATAAATAGATTGGTATATGCCTGGATGATAAACATATTTTTAAGATATCATATCAGTAAGTTTGTTAGTGAACTAAGGCAAAAAACCTTGAATTTCAATATTGAAGTAAACTGTGCCTCCTGATGCATTCTAGAAAAAGAATCATAGAAGCAAGTTTGTGATCTACATTTGAAATATGTTGCTGTAATTTACAGAGATCTGCAAACAGGCTCAAACCCTGTCACTCTGCTCTTAGATTCATCATTGGCAATCCTTACACCACCTTATGAAAAAGTTGGTTGGCTTTCTGTGGTTGTGCAGAAGGAAGTCATTTATTTATAAGTCACTTACTGGCCAAATGCTATCATACATCACCTCAGTGTTCTCTGTAAATAAGGAACATTATCTATTGATTAGCCTTTGGGTCTCTATAGCTTTTACTGAAATACAAAAACGTTTTATAGCTACAGTGCACCAGCGATCTGAGAATTACAACAAGATTCACTATAGCTACAGATATTTCTCAATCATTTTAAAGGATGAATAAGTCATTGTTCTTCATATTATGAAACATCCATATAGACACCTAGTGGCCTGGATGTTTAAGAGATTCTATACTAAAACTATTTTTGAACATGGCTACCTCCGTATGGGAAATGTGCCCTATGGATCATGATCTGCTTTGAGGACTACAAAGCAATTTAATTCTTCTCCTCATCTGAACTACATCTTAGAAATAAGAAATAATCACTTTGCTGTTAATACTGTTTGCTCATTTTTGGTGGTAAAAATTATTTCCTTTAAACTTTTACCTTCAGTCTGTAATTTTTGGGGTGATTTTAGTTAGTTTTAATAAGTTAATAATGATCTCACCTGTCATTCTTGGATGATTTTAGTTGATCATTTTTCACTTCAGTTGTTTGTTAAATATACCATGCTGACCTGCAGGCATCAGCACTGTCAGCAACGCACAGAGCAAGCTAGAAAGGAGGTGTGGTCAAAAGGAAGCTAGGGTCAACAGAAGAAAGGAGGTGTGGTCAAAAGGAAGCTAGGGTCAACAGAAGAAAGGGGGTGTGGTCAAAAGTAAAACAGCATCAAAGGAAGAAAGAGGGTGTGGTCAAAAGTAAAGCAGCGTCAACGGAAGAAAGGGGGTGTGGTCAAAAGTAAAATAGCGTCAACGGAAGAAAGGGGGTGTGGTCAAAAGTAAAATAGCGTCAACGGAAGAAAGGGGGTGTGGTCAAAAGCAAGCTAGCAACAACGGAAAAAAGGGGTGTGTTCACAAGCAATCTCTCTCTCTCTCTCGTTTTCCCTTCACCAAAGTCCGTCAACTTCCGTCTCTCTCTTCATCTGCACCACATGGACAGTTAACTACAAACTGCTGAAAAGCATTCTTTAATTAACATTAGAGTTAATAATGATAATAATAATAATAATGATAATCCTGATAATCGCGGAAACAGTTTAACTGACAAACATAATGAGTATAGTTGAACGCTATATCAATGTTTGTATTAGATTAATGCTTAGATAATCCTAATCAATATTTGTACACTCTGGACATACATGGTAAATCATCTTGCTTTCCCAAGGCTCATACACACCACTGACTTTAGCAAAAACAGCTACATTTCTGTTTGTTCTGTGTACAAATTAATTGATTGAACGCTATATCAATGTTTGTATTAGATTAATGCTTAGATAATCCTAATCAATATTTGTACACTCTGGACATACA
>JAOXYF010000012.1:14107393-14133641 GCA_028565775.1 Sternarchorhynchus goeldii | reverse complement strand
ACTGAACTCCTGAAACCTGACCCCTAACTGAGGAGAGGACAGCTGATACTGAACTCCTGAAACCTGACCCCTAACTGAGGAGAGGACAGCTGATACTGAACTCCTGAAACCTGACCCCTAACTGCATTCATATTGCCGTTCAGAGCTTATGAAACTATTAATGGCTATTATAAATCTCCATTACATTCACCACTGCCACTGTTCGTTCAGCCAACCTGCCTGCCTGCTAACCCGAAGCTTTTACCCCAGTCACTTCCTGTTCACCCAGGCTGTTTTAAGATTCCTAACTCGTATCATTTCCATTCAACACACTTTACTAGCTTTATTGTTGCAGCTAGGCCTTTGTCTCTATTACTCTTTAGGAAGACCAAATCATAACTGAAATGTTTGTCCAGTTCCTAACTCTCTTACATATCCCATATCCCACATTCTCCCTTTGGATGTCATTTTCCATATAAGATATAAGATAATACTTGACTGATCCCAAAGGAAAATGCATGTCCAGCGTGACTTTGTCCACCTCTGTTCATCCCTTTTTAAAGTTTCTTTTTTATTCCTTCATTCATTTATGTTGCTAATCCTGAACATGGTTCTGGCTTCACTCTAATTACTGGGTCACTTCTCTCAAGGACTGCTCATGGGAAACACTCTCCCCTGGATACGAGTGGATAAAACCATCCAAAAAGAAAACCGTGACTATGTTTGCAGAGTAGCTAGCACAGTTTGCATGGTCTGCCAACCTACATGTGACATGCTAAAATACCTCAGATCAGTCTCAGCATAACATTTGGGTGTTTTATTAGGTTCTGAAATACTCGTGGTCAGAGTGTGCATGTATTAACAGACCTGAGGAGTGACAGACCCAAAGTAGAGCTGTAGAATGCTATGTGTGTACACACACACACACACATACACACACACACATTAGATTACTGTCATGGATACTTATAACCCAAAAGAAAGGTGTTTGAAAGACCTTTTACTCATGCATGAGACTGAAGACAGGAACAAGTGACAGACATCAACTGTTCTCTCATCAACTGCAATGAGTCACTTAAAACTGATGCAACCCAAACATCAATTCATCACACAAGAGAGAGAGACAGAGAGAGAGAGACAGAGAGAGAGACATAGACATAGACAGAGAGACATAGACAGAGAGAGAGACAGAGAGAGAGAGACATAGACAGAGAGAGAGAGAGAGAGAGAGAGAGAGAGACATAGACAGAGAGAGAGAGACAGAGAGAGAGAGAGAGAGAGAGAGGTGCAGTTAAAAACTGAACTGGGTTGAATAATGAAAAAATCCTTCAGACTAAACAATCCCTTAGCATACAGTGACTCACCCCTTCCCTGATAACAGCCACTATGAGAAATTTTAGACACACTTAAAACTCATTATAATCCTTGTATTAAGAGCCAGCAGACACAAATGACTCACCTTAGCATGTCGTACGTGTGGTAACACACTCTATCTATAGAATTGGACTCTGAATGCAAGTGCGTGAATACAGCAATGAATCACAATGCGGCCACACTGTTCCCAGAACAGTAGCAAGGGAGGCGAGCGCAGAGCTCTCCACAAAAACTGAACATTAGCAGCGCTGGAGTCATGCATCTTGGGTTGGGTTGACTTGAGTTGTTCCAAGACAAAAAACACTAATTTGCAAAGCAAATGATCAGGACATAGAAAATGCTGGCCTCTGGTCACACCCACAGTGACTACATCAACTATGGATTTATCAACAACATATTCATTATGTACCACAATAACCAATCTACAGTTCTTCAAATGATGTCTTGCATACACAAACGGTGAATGAAAGTCCTTCCATTGGATCAAACACCATTTTTTCTGTATGTCCATGTTCTTTGCAATGTATTGTTTCATTTGTGCTAAAAGACCAGTCACACTCTTTTCTCAATGGTTCGGCTGTCGACTCCAACACCCACTCCAAATACCAACCCAGTGAGACAAAGATAGTGACGAAGGGAAACGTGGAATGCCACAGCCAGACAAAGGCACCCTTCAAACTCAACTCAAACATGCCCTTCAAACTCAACTCAAACCCTCCACGTAAAAAAGCCAACCATTAAGCCTCTTCTCTAGTACACACACACACACTAACACATGCATACATCATTTACTATGTATGATCATTTGTCCAGAGGGACATTCCAATTTAGAAGGCGTTTTGTCTTCATAGCTAAGAGAAGTTTATTGTAGCTCTAGCCTACATTCAGAGACTAATGATGAGTAACGGCCAAACCTGGCAGCCTGACTTGCTCTTGTTGATGGTAACTTTGTGCTAAAGACAGTACTAACTTTAAAGTCATGATCCAAAGGCAACGTTCTGACAGAGTGAACACAAGCAATTTTGAATAGTTGTCAACACTAGTTCTAGTTACACCTCTCCTCAAAAAGCAGAAAACAGAAAGCATCATATACTATGTATGTTGAACATGTTGACCAATACCAACACTTGTTCAGTGCTCTGACATCACACATTCATTATGAAGTCATCAGTTCCTCAGTTACATTTATTGTTACATTTTGTCTTTTTCCATCTTGTGCCAATATTTCACCAAACGTTTGTTCCATATAATTTGTCTATCTGCAAATTATATTGTCCAATATATAAGTCACATGTAAAACTGTGATGGGTTACATATGCAGTTTTACAATAGAAGATAATAGTGCGAATGGAATTTGATAAAGAGGAACCATATATAAAGCCATAAAGAGGTCTCATGAGGTCTGTGCAATCAATAACATAATAAAGCATAATAAATCAAAATTCTGATCATCCTTCTAGATGTTAACCTTTTTATTTTTCAAGGTGACACCACAGAGTTGCCAATTCTAATAATCATATCAATATCACCTCTCACAGTTAAAGGTTAATATGTCTTTTTTTATTATTGTTGTCATCATCATCTACACACAGAATGTATAAGCTGTTACATGCAGTTCTCAGTTATATCTCAGTGAAGCCTACATGAAGATGAGCTTCTCATTTCAAGCATCATCATATTCTTCCTCCATGGAGAGGCGTGTGAGGTGTGATATCATCCTGCAGGCAGACCGACAGATCTAAGGGTGGTTAATATCTGGACTGTGATAATGCCACTGTCTTTTTCACTGAATCCCACCTAAAAACACTCACATCATGTCTTTCCTATGATTCCACACTGCTCTTTATTTTCTTCTCCATTTACAAAAGACTCCTTTTGTGTTCTTTTTGATAAATGCAGTATTTTAGTACAAGCATTTAATTTAAAGTGCAAGCATTAAAAATGTATTTCAAAATCCCAAAGCATTCTTAATAACAAAGACTTGACTAACCCTTACCCTTGAGTTGTACTTACAATTTGGAATTCTCTCCTTCAAATGGTTTAACTGAGTAAGATCAGATGGGGAGGAATAAAACTGGATAAAACCATCAACCAATTACATTCATTAGAAGCAGTTGCTATTCTGCAACCCTTGGGATGTGTAAAGTCTTCTGAACAGCTTGAAATCTGACCACAAATGTCACACTGACCAACTGCCAAATTACTGACATTCTAACAAAAAATGCAAAGTTTTTTTAAACTTGCTGAGCACTATGAAATATATTGTAAAACTTAGGGGGGAGAATCATGCAAAACATTTTATTTTCTGAATGTTATGTATCTCCAGAGATTCCACCCCTTACTCTCCTTTTCAGCCAAACATTCTCTTTGTGGACCTCATTTTGACTTAAACTCACAGTTCACGTGACATCTGGCATAGACCACTAAAGGTTCATAACATTAGGCAATGTAAAGGGGAACAGCTAATTTACCTGTATACTAACAATATTTCCAATATACACATAATGCCTTACAGAATTATTTTGCTCTTTAAAGGTTTTTGCTCTTTAAAGTCAGCTCAGCATTTCTAATGAACCATCTAATTGGTGATACACAAAGAAGGAACATAAACTCACTGACAAAGCACAATTACAAACATTTCCTGTTCATATTTGACTACAATTGGAGAAAGTAATAGTAAGTAACTTTTATTTATAGAGCAAATTTCTATAACTGTTGTTGATCCAAAGTGCTGCATAAATAATGACAGACTTTAGATAAATTAGATAAAGCTATTTGAAAATATATGTTAAAATGGTCACAAGACCTAAAACTATATTTCCTAGGACAGATCATGTCATCAGTCTCCAAAGGCTAGTACATACAAGTATGTTGTGAGCATAATTATAAAATTATACTCCACATTCAAGTAGAAGTAACTATTGCTTATTTAAATGGCACTATTACAGAACTATTAAATCTCTTGTCATGTTTGAACAATTTGAAAACTAATCTTAAAGCCATTACAAAATACTGTAGATTTTAAGAATCTTGTTATGAGTCTTGAAGTTGGTCATAAGATTTAATGAATATGGCCATTTCAATATAGACCTGATTAATTATTTAGCCCTACATCAGATGGGCTCCTGTTACATCCATAAAGTATACTTAGAAAGTAGGTGTGGCCTGTGAGTGTAGATATTAATTCTAAGGTATTTATTAATTTAAGGTAGATATTAATTCTAAACTTTGATCAGTGAATGTATAACGTGCTGTGTAATGTGACTGTAAGCAATTACAATTACTTTTATCAAGTATTATAATACTTTTGTCAAGTATAATTACTATTTTTCAAATAAATTAAGCATATAGTCAAGCTAAAAATTAACAATGTCATTTTTTGTATTCGTTTTTACCAAGGGGCTCATTAGCTCTAGAGACCACCGTACAAATAGACTCTCAGGCCAGCTAACTCTGAGCTCAGTCTGCGAACAGGTCAAAGGTCAAGCCTCAGGCATGAAAAATTCTCTGTCTCCATCTTTGTCTTCTGAAACCTTGGTTACTTCCATAGACACAACTACCCATAAAACCCCAAAGACTACTGAGCCAGTTTGTCAAGAGCCAAAGTCCCTCTCCTCAAAGGTTCCTTTACCTAGAAGACCCATTGTTTTTATAGCCCCTTCTTTTCGAAAAGACTGTATAGTCCATGTACAGAGGAGATTCAACTATCAGTGTCCATTTTAATGACCCACTTCACTGACAACAACAAAGAGCTATTGTGTAACACTGAATCTCACCATCCATATACTTAAGACCATATATCCATATATCCAGACTGGAGACCAGCCAGGACCAAGATCTGCCTTGATTTCAGCTTCATGTGAAAGTCGGTTACTTCAGCATTTGGGCTTCTGTGTAAGCCTTGAGCTCTCTCTTTCTCTCTGTTTCAACTCAACAGAACACATCCTGCATCATGTCACTTCTTTTATTCCTCACTTCATCCTCCAGGGAAATCAGGCAACTTCTTCAGAACAGCAGCCACCTTCCTCCACACCCTCATATCAGCCTGATCCAGCCTGTGTGGTTTCATGTTCAAGCCCATAATGAATATTCAGCACATCTAAACCAAGTCTCAGAGGGGTCACCTTCGATTTGCAGTTGAGGTCTGACTGACAGGGAGGTTAAAACAGCCCCATAAGTGCCCCACTCTGCAATTTTTTTAAACCGCACGAGTGCTCAAGTTATTATTTTCAGGGATCATAAAGTTGATAACCATCAAAAATGAACACAAAACACAGTTAACAGCAGTGAAAGTCAGAAAGGAGCACAGTGGGAACAATCACAATACCTTTGTGTAAAACGAACATGAAATTACAAGGTGACAAGACATTCAATTGCATGGGTACAGTGTAGAGAAATCAGGAAATTACAAAGATTTATTTTGGTTATTTTCAGGATACCTAAAGTAGGACTGAAATGAAAATTTCTGTATCATACACACACACACACACCGTAATTAAGACTTCAAATATATGACTTAATACAAAGGAAGTGTGGTGTTATTTGGAGCCTGCCCTGTGCCTCTACACTCACTGCATTGTATATTATAACCCACCTTGCCTGCTGTGCTCTCAAAACGCAGGGTTTCTTAGTTCCTAGAATTGAGCTTGACTACAGCCGGAGGCAGAGCCTTCTCTTTCAAAGCCCCTCAACTATGGAACAGTCTTACAGCTTCAACCTGAGATTCAGACACAGTTCCAATCTTTAAATCTAGGCTTAAGACTCACTTATTTAATCAAGCCTTCAGTAATCCACTGTATATGAAGGTGCAGAGGCTGGGGCCCCCAGTCATAGAGTCTTCTGGTAATCTGGGATGTCGATGCTGACATCCAGCCACGTCATGCATTCAGTTCTAGTTTGTGACAATGATTTGGGTAGACAACAGCTCAGTGAACCTCATGGCTGTAGTCATCTCCAGACTCTCCCTTTAGTTGTGCTGCTATAGATAAGCCTGCCGGAGCCACATGCTAATCACTGGCACATGTACTATGGGTGTTTAATTTGATGTTTACACATTTAACGTGCATTTTGTATCCTGCTTACATGTATCCTGTTTACATGTTTCTACAAAGACAATACCATAAAGCACCTAGAAAATGTTTGGAGATGCGTTGATGGCGATGCTCCCACCTACCTGAAGCTCAACATCCACTTTGGAGGAACTGCTCAGCCTAGACATTGTATTATTATTGCATTGGACTGCTACTAGGTGGGCCACCCAATGGAGGATGGGTTCCCTTCTGAGTCTTGGTCCTCCCAAGATTTCTTCCTAATCCCCTCTAGGGAGTTTTTCCTTGTCACTGTCACCCCTGGCTTGTTCATTAGGGACTTGGACCCATGTGTTTGTAAAGCATTTTACATTTGTTGTAAAAAGTGCTATAGAAATACATTTGACTTTGACTGTGTACGTGATGATCTGGCTTGAAGCAGTCAATTGGAGTGAGTCAGTCTGTCAGAGAGCTCTGGCACTTTGTGGGTGACCAAGAATACTAACGTGAAAGTGCCCAGTATAGCTCTACACCACAATACTGGCACCTTTTCACTCCACATCCACTCTCTTGACACAATTCTGCTTACGCAAACAGTCAGAGACCCAGTGACATGACATTCTAGAAAAAACACTTTCATAATAAACTCCTGAATTGGAAGTGAGGATTTTTTATGGAAATACTGCTCCATTATTTTGAAACTTTGAATTTAATGTAAAAGAAATAAGTGTTATTCAGTTGGTTCATGTGACCATGGAACCTCGTACAGACAACAAAGAGTAAGAGTGCTGGTAGATATGACTGCATGCACACATCAAATATGTATGAATCATATCCTGCTACCTGGGGAGACCAGAGCCAGGACACATCAAAAGCAGTATTTATGTTGACATCCTGACAGCCCACAACTGTTTCTTACTCTCTGTAGTTTTTAAAGGTAAAGAGGTATATATAACAGGTGAAGTAGCAGGTGAAAGAACACAACTGATGACCAAAGTCAGCACAACATGGAAAACAAAGAAATACAGAAGAAAATTAAGCATCTGCAAAATGTTTTTTAAGACATACTCTTTGACATACTTTCATGTCTCAACAAAAAGATGAATGGAATATATATAAAAGTAAAAATTCTTTCAATAACTCTAAGGTAATAGAAATTAAATTATAATGCATTTAACAAGTTCCAAAGTTACAATAATTAAATGATTAGAGTTAAACAGGACTTAATTTAGGTTTCCTCGTTTGCAGAGAAAGGCAAAACCACAAAGGTCATATTTCTATTCACTCATATGTGATCATCTTTCTCTCTGTCCTTCAGTCTGTCTTCTCCCCCCTTCTATTCGTCTGTTGTGGAGATTCCAGCAGGAATTCAGCAGGAGATCAATTAGGAGCTGCATGACCATTTTGTCTAAACTCCTCTGTTGGTTGAATCCAGAACACAGAGGACATGACCCCTGACCCCCTACAGAAGTGGCTTTCAGTTTACCTTTGTCTTTCACCCTTTTCATAAAAACAAAAAAATAACAAAACTCTTAATCTGTTGAATCTGGATTAGTAATGATACCACCAAATAAAACAATCCATATACAAGAAACTAAAACTAAATTAATTCTGTCTACATACCCACCAAGCCTTACATTAGTTTGAATTTTTGTGCTGTTATGCTGTCCTCTTTCTCCTTTTAGAGAAACCCAATTGGCCTGGGGGAAACCAAAGGAGATTACCCCACCACCACCCTAACTACCACCCAAACCTAGATCCTAACATCAAAGGAACAGCTTCTAAAATTCATACCCCCACAAATGGAATACTTGAAAAGAGCATTAAGATATTTCACAAGAATATCAAAGAGGCCAGTAACCACTAAGGCTGAGAAAATGGATTCTACGCTGACCTGTAATTGTATTACATGGGGAAGGATATTACTGAGCAATATCATTGCCAGAGAAAAATAAAATCCAACTTACAGGAAAAACACTAGATGACAACAAAACAGTACTGTGGTTAAGTGTAATACAGACTAGTTATGGTAAGTGAGATCAACAGAGAAAACAAATGTGATGGCATTTCTAGGGTTCTGGGTTGAATGTTTAAGCATTCATGTGTGTTCTGTATGTTCAGATGAGCGTGAGGCCAGAAGGTGACTGACATACAGTAAGATGAGATGCAGCTTCTGATCCCCCCTTTATGTTAATCGCCACAGTCTCTTACACATCACAGCCACCTTTCACCTGCCACTGCCACAGGAATTAATAAAAGCATATTAGACCAGGCAGGTTCTTTAGAGGCAGAATTTGAGTGTCTTCTGTGCCTTACTTCTGAGAAAAATGCCTCCATTCAAAAATGACAAAATATTAGTTTTTGTACACTAAAGCTGTTAGTTATAGCTAACAGTAATGTTAAACATAGTCATTTGCATTGCATTTCAGCAATGCATTTCAATACAATATTAATAATATAACATTGTTAAAAAAAAGATTCTAACATTACCTTTGAGATGATAATATAGGTTCTTCCTTCAAGTGCTTGCTATCAGTGGCAAAGAAATCATTAATGTTAATATGTGACTGATGTGTTATGTTACATAGCTAGCTAATAAATGATAAATGTAATAGTAGTTCTTGTGTACAACCACTATTCTTTCAACTCTCACATTTATGTTCTCACCGGTGGCTTGTAGATTAGCCTCATAGGAGCAATCACACTGTGATTTTTATCTAAATTTTCAGACGTTGCCAGGACACAACATCATGTTGCATAGTGCAGTCTAGGGCCACTGATCTTAACTCACAAAGACATTCTTACGCGATGCGCGATTTGGCCTACAACAGCAAAAATCAGGCCAATTTTCACAGTGGGCTTTATTTGATGTGTTGATTGATGTGCTTTGCATGATGCTGTTGACAAACAGTGGTGCTTTTGTAAATGACATGATTTCTGTCCTCATATAGTAGGATAATGGCAAAACTACAAAAAGGACTGCCATGCTAACTATTAAAATAAGGCAGTAGGTTCCATGTATTCAGGACTGATCTGAGCTTAATAATACTGTAATGTTTATGGGCATTGAGAATCATTTTTATAATCACATTACTAATTATTATTGTAATTGAATTGCAGTGTTGTGAAACATCCACAGTTATAACAGTAACACCAATAAAGAATGAACATGATACCCATTCATCAGTATGTCCATTAACAGTTGTAATGATCTCCAGGACCGACTGATGACAAGAAAGACATTTTAATATTAAACGATGGAAATGTTCATTGTTTATCCATCTGTGCAGTAATACTGCCGAAGCTGATAGTTTGGCTATACTGTCTATAGCCCTACCATTATGTTCCTTCTATACAAGGTATTTTAACATCTTTAATCTGAGTTCTAAAAGAAGAGGAAGATCTAGAATACTAGAAAAAAACACACAGTACATTTGCATATAATCAGTCATGTTTAAATAACTCAAAGAAGGCAATGACAGAAATGATTGTGGCATTTTAGACACGAAGCCTCAGGAAGGAGCAGAGGGTTGGATAAGAAAAGTGTAGTTGGTGAAAAATGAGAAATTTTCTCAAAAATGGCCATATTCTATACAGTCCTCTATACAAAGCCTACATCTTTATCCTCATCTCAACTAGCTAACAGTTAACAGGTTTGGTTGTATATTAATTTACAGTGTATTCTGTGTGGATTTAGAAAGTTATGTGCCTTTACATTTTAAATGAAATAATGACTAAGGTTGAAATACAGATTGGTAGCTTTAATTGGAGGATATTTTTCATTCATATGAGACATAAACTGTAGAAATCCCAGTCCTTTTTATATATAGTCCTCCCAATTCATGAGACCAAATGCAATGCGGTTTCTTGTTTGTGTCGTTGCATCCTGAGATCACAAGAGAGCTAAGAAAACACCTAGAATTGGTCCTTATTGTGGCATTTGACTCTCAACATGAGGGCAAAGATGTGTCAATACCAGCCGGTCATCATAGGCTAAAAATGGGAATAAAGAATCAGAATAATTCAAAGTGAGAGTTAAGAGTGTCAAAAACAACTGCTTTCAAACATTACTTAGAAGCAAGTAGTGGATTGCCAAAGAATATTTGAACTCCTTTTCAGCTATTGAACAAAACAAGGTCTTCAGAATGCAGGCACAGATGTGTCAGATGGTCATAAAGAGACTATTACATCATCATAACTTCAAATGAACCACCATAAGTTGCAAACCACAAATTACAGCTGACTACAAAGGCTGAAAAAAAATCCTCAGTTCTCTGAAAGTCTTCTAAAACTAAGATTACCCTGCACAAGAGGTACGAGAAAAGTGCTGCGGGAAAAGAAGGTATAATGCACATAATGCAAAGCATCTCGTGTGGAACAAGGTGCCACAGGCTCGTACGCTTCAGCGCACAGTGGAGCACTTTGCAGCGCGGTAATGACCTCAAATACACTGCTAAAGAAACTACAAAAATATCGCTAAAGAAACTACAAAAAACTTCTAAAGGAACTACAAATATACTGCTAAAGAAACAACAAATATACTGCTAAATGAACTACTTATCAGTGCCAAAATGTGGAACATTGAGCAAGCTCCTGAATTCCCTTGCATTGAACATGCATTGTAGAGCCTGAAGACAAAAGACAGTAAAGCAGGGAGAGACACGGTCTTACTGCTGTGTGCGCAAGTGTGAGAGACATAGTCTTACTGCTGTGTGCATACGTGTGAGAGATACAGTCTTACTGCTGTGTGCACATGTGTGAGAGACATAGTCTTACTGCTGTGTGCACACGTGTGAGAGATACAGTCTTATTGCTGTGTGCACAAGTGTGAGAGACATAGTCTTACTGCTGTGTGCACACGTGTGAGAGATACAGTCTTACTGCTGTGTGCACACGTGTGAGAGACAAAGTCTTACTGCTGTGTGCACACGTGTGAGAGATACAGTCTTACTGCTGTGTGCACATGTGTGAGAGACATAGTCTTACTGCTGTGTGCACACGTGTGAGAGATACAGTCTTATTGCTGTGTGCACAAGTGTGAGAGACATAGTCTTACTGCTGTGTGCACACGTGTGAGAGATACAGTCTTACTGCTGTGTGCACACGTGTGAGAGACAAAGTCTTACTGCTGTGTGCACACGTGTGAGAGATACAGTCTTACTGCTGTGTGCACACGTTCGAGAGACACAGTCTCCATCATGAGCATCTGGGTTACTTCACCAAAACCAAGGTCATGGTAAACAATAGCACTGCTAAAGGGTCAAAGGTCACAAAGAGTTGTTGAAGGTCTCAAAGATCTGTTGTGTAGTGGTCCAAGCATGCAGCCTACCACCTCTCGTTGGCTTTTAATCTCTGTTATGAGAAAAGGAGCCAACCTACTACTTTAGTTGCAGCACTGTTATGGCCCAGTCGAGGCTTGAACAAAAACAATAATAAAAAGCCACTTCTACAAAAGTCACTTCAGAAGCCCCATACAAAGCTTTCACACATATTACATGAAACAGAACAAAGTTTAATAGTAGGTAGGCTGAGAATGGCTATAGCCATGAACCAAGTGTAGAAAATAAAGGTTCTGCAGGGTTTTGTGCTTGGTACATCTTGAATTACATGTGAACAAAGACTCTAAAGCACACAGAGATAAACAAATATAAACACAATTTCACAACACCAGCTACTCTGATTAGCAGCTGGGCCAACACAGGCAGCTGGCTAATTGGCTAACAGGCAGGCTGGATATAAGATGAGAGCTTTACAGTGACGGTTTTATTGGACACGGTCATTTATCTCTCCTTCTTACTAATCAGAGCACAAGTGATCTTCCTCAAAAACACATTACATCATTAAACAGTATCCATGCACATATACAACATTTTAAATACATTGCTGAGCTCAGTTTAAAAGGAAACAATGTCGTTTGTATACATAGCTCCTCATTTAATAAATGGTCCAATAGCACAGTGGCCTGTTTGCCAGTTCAAAACAGCGATAAGGAGCCAAGTGATATAATGATGCAACTGAAGTCAGAAAAATCTTGTCAACCCTGGCTGTTAACCATGGCCGTTAACCTGGACCAGTATCAGAGTTATTCTCTTTCTGAACCCTTAAATGATAAAGCTCTGCTCTGCACACAGAGTGCAGATGGTTTGTTTGCACAGTTGGGTCACTCTTGATGGGTCAGTTAAAGGCAAAGTAAAAATAATCACGTCAAAAAAGAGGAGAGATTTTAATTTCACTTTGTGTTTTAATAGATCAATCAATCAATCTATCAATCTATCTATCTATCTATCTCAGAAGCATATGTGCACTGAAATGTAGCATTACTCCTCGTTACCCTGGGAATTGAAGCAGTATCAGAGAGAAAGGGACTGTGAACAATGCCAGGGGGCAATTGTTATTGTTTCTCATTAGGACAACTCACATCGAAACTGATTCATTGAACGAAGCAATTAGCTAATAGCAACAGGCTAGCCTCTCATACATTCACACCAGATTCTAGTTTGTCATGCTGAAAGACAACTGGGAGGTAGACATGGGAATATGTTGTAAAAGATTTTTTTTGCTTTTCAGCATTATTTTTTTAGAAACCTAATGACTGAAACAACAGTGAGATTGAACTTGAATAGAAAAACACGATAGAGTGGGGCAATGCAATCTGTGCAGACTTCTCTCTCTCGCTCTCTCTCTCTCTCTCAAAGCACATATCTAAAGCAATCCAACAACAAACCATCACACATTTACATACTGACTTGTAAAATAAGCTCATAAAACAAAAAACATGTAAATTCAATGTCAAAGAACCCCCTGACTACACCCAGTGAATGGCTGCTTATAATGAATTCCCTGTCTGTTACCATTGAGAGAAATGACTCAGCAATAGCCCATGAGACAGCACACCTTTGCCCACATTTCTGTCTTTTCTGACCATTTTCTCCTTTGATAGCATTTAGTCAAAGGTGGAGAGAGGTGGAGAGAGGTTGAGAAAGCAAAAATATGATGCAGAGGCGATGAAAACAAAACAGTAAGGGATAGGAACCACACATTTCAGAAGAGTCAGGACCAGCAGAAGCTGCCACTTCAAAGCTAGTCTAAACATTATTCAAGAAAACACACAGTCAAGGTCACAGTGAGTGTTTTTCTTTTTTTTAAGGATTGAAACATTTCTAGAAACAAAGCCAAAAAATAGTCCAAAACATTCCTGTCACTGTCAGCCTGGATAAATAATTTGCCATGTCTCTTGCTTTTGTCAAATCAAAATGTCACATAGAAAGAGAGTAAAGCATTTGTTATGCCCTCCTTAATGTATGTGTTATCACCATGCACCAGTTCCCATGCTGTTCCTGTTTGTCTGATGGAATGATGTCTGGCTGAGAGTGTGGAAACTGGACCCTGCCTCTCCTGTGTTAGGAGATAAAGCTTTAAGGACAACTTCCATAGCTAGTATTCAAGTTCTCATTATAGGAAAAAGTGTATGGTGTGTGTATTTGTGTATGTTTAGGAGGGGGAGGGAAGGTTGATATAAAGATGATCCTCTTTTATTGCGAAGGAACAGAGCTGCCAAACTACTGCATATTAACAGTATAAACAAACACACAGCAGCCTCTTATTTTACAATTCTAAATCTGTCACAACCATACCTTAAAGAATAACGATACACTAAAGCCTCTTAATAAGAAACACAGGACAGAGAGCGTTAGGTAGAACCTGCGGAAAACCATTCACTTAGCTTCACACCTCCATAAACTGCCTTCTGGTGGGATGATGGGTTAGTACGCAGTTAATGTGGTTTTTGAACCACGCGTTGAACTCTAGAGAGATTTACTGTGGATTGTGTCGGGAATGGACAACTGTGTCCATCATACCTGCTCTTTTTTTAGCAACTGGAAGCCAATTTTAATGCAACAACACGGTAACCTAGGCAATAACATTAGACATGAATGGAAATGGGCTCCACCATGCAAAGCTAAACAACCAGCGTTTAGAACTCCGCAATTCGCCAGCCATCCAAATATTAGGGCTATTTCAGGGACACAGGAGCAAGCTTACCTGAGCTAGTAGGCTAGTAATTACGCCCTGTGTTTATTAGACGTTAAGCAGTGACGATAACTCTGGGTTGCGTTCGTAACCCAGAGTTATCGTCACTGCTTAACGCACTGTACAGATGTCAACCTCTGCTTCATGTAATTTTGAGTTTTTAAATGCAAGCTGCGATCACCAACAATCGCATTCTCTAACCAAAGATCTGTCGATTTTAAGCAGGGAAAGCTGTTTCAGGCCGGTCGCTGCGAAATCTAACGGTATCCCATAAATTCAAATTCACGCTGGGTTTCGGTTTTCATCCTACCTTGACCCATGCCGACAATCCTTCGCTCGCGAGAGATCCGAACCCTACCTTTCTTATCTTCTACATTATAATCCTGCTTCCTGTCGCCGCGGTGCCACCAGTTTCCTTTACAGCTTTTCGCAGCTTAGCCTCTTGTGACCGTTTTCACATTCCTTCGCTCTTTACAACAGCTATCACCCAATAAAGCACGTTTCAATTTTACGTCTTCAATTCAGACTAAAGATTCTGAAGACTACACAAGCTATTCTTCATCGATTACTAAAATTATATTGACACTAGCGTTTTGCATACGGGAGTCCAAAGGGTCGAGAATGTTTGGTCTTATCCGAACAGTTCAAAACATTCTCCTCACGTCCCTACTGAGTATCTCACTCTAGTTCCCAAGTAAGCCTACACATTACAAACAAAATATCTATCTAGGAGACGCAGCAGCAAACACCAGTGTGTCTCCTGCTTTGACCAACTGTAGTGTTATGAATTATTCATAATCAAGGGCGGGATCAACGCGCGAGCAACTTCTTTGAGAAGAGGGTTGTTTGCAAGGTCGATGCCAGTTTATTCAGCCTTCGCAAGATGCAAGAGATGGAATTACAAGGGGCATAAGGGGTCTCCACCTGTTACTAGGAAAAATGTTTGGCATCATCAAAACTTAGGTCCATCTTTATCTCTACTCTCAGCATGGATTATTATCTCCTTTTGTTGCATTCATTAAGAAAATATTATCTTCTGAATTTTTAACCATGTCATGCCCTTTGTTTTGTTGGATTGCCTTTCTCTGTGCCCTACAAGTAACAAACGTAGAAGAAAAGATGATTTAGCAATGATTATGAGCTACATTATTCATATAATCCATCTGTTCATCCAGTCTCTCTTATGATACAAGCCATTAGCCCCTCACTCATTAAGTGCCAGTTTATTTTTCACATTGGTTGTCTAGGGATTGAAAACGAAAACCTCTGGTTGTTAAAATGTAAATAATCACTTAATCATGACTGGTCAAGCATCCAGGTGTGATATGAGTGACAGTATGAGCTGGGCTCTAAGCAGTCAGCCTCTGATCAGCTGCACTCACAAAGTTCTTCCTCTTATGATCAAGGGGAAAAACAGCAGACCTGATCAAAAATCAGACAATCCGATTTTTATGGTAATAATCAGGAGGAATAATTATACCCATCCTTCCTGTTCAGATCACATGCAAATATGAAAATAATCACGAATAAATGCTGAAGAATAATGAGATAAATGCAGTGATGGGAGCTTGCATCTTGTATAGTGATTTTCTTGGTGTATTACCATCTGAGAAGATGAAGTTTGTATTTGGAGTTAAGGTGAGAGTTAAGTTTGGCTGTCAGCTCCAACTTCATGGTGAGATGAGCCAAGACATACCAACAGGGAAAACCCTGTTCCCAAATCCACTCTTTAATCAAAGTAAACTCCCTTGTCCCAGGTCAGACCAGATTTCTCTGGTACAGTGCCTTCTCCATCTAAGCCAGCCACCACACTATCATATGGAGAAAAGTATACTATAATGATTCATCTATAAAGTTACATATATTGTGTATATTGATAGCACTTCATGATAGAATTTAATGAAATTTTACGTCTATAAAATGTGCCACTCATCCATAGTTAAATTTTGAGCAGTCAGCATCAACCGTCTATGAAATATGACAAAAAGTGAGGTCATTTGGCCAGGTTGCAAGTGTATCATAACACAGCATGATGTTATTTATATTTCACTGCAAGGATGAAACTAAGGGTCCATATGACAATTTACTGGATCCTTTTTCATAACAGGACACTGTCGTAAAATGCTACCAGAGGGGTTGTCCTGTGATTACCGCCAGGGAACAAAACGCAATATATCTGCACAATGTTCTCTCTCAGTGGGTGGTTGATTGCTAATTGTGCTTTTATTTATGTTTCTATAAAAAGAGGAGATGCATTTAGTAAAGGTGATTTAACACAGATAGGCAGTGTTTCTCCTCAGTGTTTCTCCTCACTGTTTCTCCAGTCTGTAAAACTGTCTGTTAATTAATGAGGAGACATTAAGGGGAAAGTTTGGCATCACCTTAACTGATGCAACATTTCCAGAGGTTGAATACCTGTGAACCCTTTGCACACTATATTAACATGGCAACTGTAGCAACCTAGCAACCGGTTGCTAGGAAGTGGCAAAAGGCAGGCCCCTCAAGAGCTGACTTGCTTACTTGGCAAGTGAGCTGTGCAAAAACGGAATTCCCCCGTGACTCATGAAAGGCCCAGGTTGCCATGGTGACTGCATGGAAGTGATGGAGCTTCTGTTTTTTCACCCCAAGCTGTGGGATTCCAATGGGAACATTAGCACCCACCCATGGCAGGACATACTGACTTCATACGAAGAATTCTCTACTATGAGCTACTATGTATAATGGGTTTATGTCAAGCTCATATATCAATATTATATTAGTTAGTTATAAAGTAAGTTACACAGTAAGATATTTTCATTCAAATGTTCTTTGGTTTAACGTCTCTTTGTACAAACGAGGCATCTTATATTCTTGTGAGTTTAGAATTAAAACTAGACTTACTGAGTCCTCACACCATCATGAATACACTGCTTGTATCCAGTACCCAGAGATTTCAAACAAGACATATTTCTAGGTTAATTTAAAATACATTCATATAAGAAATTTAGAGATCTCTGACGGCATGGGTTTGGCCATTCAATATTGTTGTTTACTTTGTAACATGACCACGTTCCCGTACAACTTGCCTAAACGCTGCCATGGAGACAAAGACGCAACAGGAAGTGGGAAGAAAATGCAACTGATCTACGTTGGTAAATTGATTAGATAGCTAGCTGTGTGTAGACTAGATGAAAAGATTCAATCTTAATTAATCAAATCAATCTGCAGAATTCACCCAATTAATCTTCTAGTTCCTTAAAAATGCCAAATAAACTACAGCAATTTTTTTCCATTGTCCTTGACTTAGGGAATTAGCTATCTAGCTAACTTAGCTAAATAGCAAAGTCATAGGTTAACTAACAGATCCAAAGAGATTTGACCAGAATCTATGTTTAATGGGTCTGTGGACTTCTGGTCTTATTCTCGCAAAAAGTCATTCTACAATGATGAACTATGCTGGGTAAACTATAAATAAGGGCTCCATAGGAAAATAAACAAACACATAAATAATACTACCAGGGACTACGGACTAAATATTACACAGCTGGAAAAGAAGAGAAATGTTACACAGCTGGGAAAGAAGAACTGAAGGTCACACCAATGCGTGACGCGAGACACAGGGCTGAAGTAGAATATCAGAACAATTACCATTTATCAAGAAGTTTACAATTTCACGTATTTTGTGAGTGGTTGTTATGGTTACTTGATTTTCTGTGCCTTTCTGGGCTGCCAGTTTTCTTTTCAATGTCTTGAAAATTCATATTTTTTGACTTAGGCTGTTAACCTTATTAATTCATTTATGTGTCAAATCGCAAATCTTAATTCATTTACATATTATCTGCAGATACCCCCAATTAGTTGAGTGGCTTGTGCTCAATGATGATTCATAAATGTTAATAATAAATACTAAAAAGTTTCAAAATTAAGAGGATGAGGAAGTATTCGAAGCAAGTAAGCCTTTGAGAGCAAGTAAGCCTGTCGTTGAACATTCCTTTGTGCGCGATCCACTCCATAATTGTCACACCTTTTGTCGCACCTCTATCCTACCACCATTCTGCATCAATAGCCTTCTAATCACCAGCACCTGTTCTCACTTTGTTGTGTTTAAGAATGTCTGGCTCTTTCTTGCCTTGCAACTTGCAGTCAAGGCAATTTTCTGGTTTTCTTATAGGTCTGTTTTCTTGTGTGATATTTTTTTACTCATCTTTTGTCATTTGCCTGGATTAATGAGCTAGAGTATCATGCCATTGAAACTTATTATAATGTACTGCTGCTTGTCAGCTTGCTTGTTTGCAGCTATACCTGTAAAGAGTTTTCTTGAGCTTGCATTTCATCTTCCTAGCGTGACCATTATAGTGCATAATCAATAAATGGAAAAAGCACATACAGCCCAGACAATGCTCATATCAAGCTGTGTGCAGAAAGTATTAATCCATTGCTTAAACATCACCACCTAGAGTTTGCAACAAATAGTGCAGCATAAGTAAAGAAAAACGCCCTGTATTCAGACAAGACAAAAATAGAAATACCCAAACAGCCACTGAATCCCAAAAAGAGTCTGTGACAAGTAAGAGTATTTTTGTCTACAAGTCTTGCCTAAGCAACCTGACTAAATGTAAGAGCAACAAGGAGTGGACTAAAAAAATCAAAGTTGCAAAACAGTTAGGTAGATGTCCTACTTATTCAAAAAGTATACAATTGTTATACAATTGTTGCCAAAAAGGCTTGTATAAAATATTGAGTAAATGAGCCTAATATCCATTCATGTCCATTTTCCTTCAGTTTTACTGTATTTATCAGATTGGTTTGATTAAATAAATTGACTAAATTGATTAAAAAGAATCAAGAGAGAGTAAATGTACCTAGCAAATATGAAAACTCACAGGCAAAAGAGTTCATTTTACTTTTGTTAATATTAGTGTATTTTTTGTGTAGGCTGCATGTGCAATATTTTCTGTCATTTATGTATTCCTTATGTATTTTAAAATGTTTGAATTTAACAAGCTTTTACTTCTAGTCCACATGCTTTAGCCTAGTCCAACCTGGCTTTGGTCCTTGAATTTAGGCTACATTTACTCTTCAGACACCATTCAGAGAGGTGTGCTTTACCATAACTCTCTCAGCCACACAGCAGAGTACTTCGATGCATGCAGTGGAGCATTATCCTGCATAAAAATCATGGTCTTCTTGAAAGATGCAGACTTTTTCCTGTACCGCTGCTCAAAGAATGGAATAAAGTCCAGCCTTTCTCGAGGGAGTCTGTTTTAGAGCCCATGCCTTGTGTTAAGGTGAGCCCAACTATATCTAGTTGGTACCTCTCAACCTGACATACCAGCTCAGGCTCCTTTCCTATCATAGAGATCATGTTCCATGTTACAAGAGCCAGTTTCAGTTTTCACGATTAGAATGGCAAGGCCTGGCTGGCTCGTGGCACTCCTGAGGCAATAGATATGTACTGAAGGGCCAAGTGTATGGGATTGGATGGTGGAAAAATACTTAGAGGATCTTCAGAACCTCTAAGAATCCCATCAGAACCCCTTCCTCACAGGAGGCAGAGCTTTGAAACCTGGGCAAGGGTTCATTCAGGCCAAGGTGACCAGGGTAGTTGGAAAACTCTTTGGTGGTAGGGCACCAGAGGTGGATGAAGTCTGCCCAGAGTTCCTTAAAGCTCTTCAAGTTTTCTCTGCAACATCATGTGGACATCGGGGGTGGTGCCCCTGGAATGGCAGACGGGGGTGGCAGTTCCTCTTTTCAAGAAAGGGGACTGGAAGGTATGTTCACACTCATCAGCCTGCCTGGCAAAGTCTCTGCAGGGGTATTGGAGACGAAAGTCCAGTTGATAGTTGAAGTTCAGTTACAGGAGGACCAATGCAGGTTCTACCCTGGTTGTGGAACACTGGACCAACTTTTTACCCTCAAGAAGCAGCTGGAGGGCGAGTGGGAGTTTGCCCAACCAGTCCGCATGTGCTTTGTGGATTTAGAGAAGGTATTTGACCACGTCCCTTAGGGTATCCTGGTGGAGGGTGCTCCTGGAGTGCAGGGTACAGGGCTGGCTGCTACAGGCCATTCAGTCCCTGTACAAATGGAGCAGGAGCTTTGTTCCCATGGGCAGCAGTAAGTCAGACTGGTTTCCAGTTGGGGTTGGACTCCACCAAGGCTGCCTTTTATCCCTGATTCTGTTCATAACTGTTATGTACAGAATTTCTTAGCACAGCCAAGTAGCAGAGGGAGTCTGGTATGGTGACCTCAGGATTTCACATTTGCTTTTTGCAGATCATGTAGTCCTGTTGGCATCATCAGGCCAGGACCTCCAGGTCTTGCTGTACCAATTTGCAGCTGTAAAGAAAGTGTCTTCTAAAAACTGGCAGTAGGTTTGAGAGTTGATTTTGGGTCCATCCTCAACTCAAAAACATCCAACTAGCTCATCTTTAACAATGCCTGCCCATAACAGTACCTCACCTCCACCTTGCCAGCATCCGTGTCAAAATCCATTACTGTGTCCATTACTGATCCAGCACATCTGCTGCGTCAAGAGTCACTCTCATCTCCACAGTTGATAAAACCTTTGAAAGATCTGTCTTCGGATAGTTATTGGCCCAGTCTTGACGTTTCAGTGGTGGTTGGGTTTCAGCCTTCATTACCTTGGCCTCTTGGTCTCTGAACATTTAACACGTACTTCTGCACAATCCAGGTAGATTTCAGTTCTAGAGTATGACAGCACAGGAAGATGAGCTCCTGGTAGCTTCATGTTTGATTCTTCTCAATTCTTTGGCAGTTAATTTATGTCTTTTTTTTCTCAGTGCTTTTCTTGCGACCCTGTTGACTGCAACAAAACATTTCATGGTTCTGTGTTCACGAGCCAATATCTTAGCAGTTTCTAGAGTGCTGCATCCCTCTGATAGGCTTTTTACAATTTGTGACTTTTCTGAACCAGATAAATCTCTTTTTTTGGTCCATTTTGCCTGAAGAAAAGCTGCTGCCTAACAGCTTTGCACACATTAATAAAAGGTGTTGATCTCCTTAGGCCACACCCTCCCTCATTGCACAAATACACATCTGCTTAAATCCAATAAATCCAAAATTTACCCAGCTTGGAGTTGGAAAATATGCATTAAAATGATATGGCCAAAATACTCACTTGCCTAATAATTGTGCACACAGAGTGTAGAATACATCACTGGAGTGTGCCTCAGGAGTGGTGCAGGTACTATAATGAATTTACTTGCTTATTAAAAAATATGCTTTTTTTTAGCTGTATATTGCCCTGTATCAGACTACTGTGACAGTAACGGCACGGAGGGAGGCCAGGAAACATTAAGAGAATCTTTATTCTCAATATGGCTCAACTCAAGCAAACAAAATAGGTTTGACAAAACCAGAAGCAATAACTCGCAGCACACCAATGGCAGATACCCATGGACTTAAAGAGTGAGGGGAAAACAAGAAACAGGTGACAGTAACAAACTAACAGGTGGATGATTATGAGTGGGGGCAGGTGCTGTATGAGTGTAAGCATGTGTGTGTGTGGGCGCATGTTTGTAGGAGTTGGCATGTGTCCTCTCCTGGGTGACCAGCACACACAACTACAAATAGTCAGGAAAAAGTCAACATTTGGTCATTTTACCTAACATGAATTTTATATTACCTGGTAAACTGTATGTTGTCTTATAGTTGAATATTCATAATACCTTGCAATTGATTTTTATTCAGTCAACATTTAAAATTATCTAAATATTTTATACTTATTATGCTGTTACCTATTAAGTAGTCAGGTTTTGCTCTTTTGCACCCTGAATTTAGACTACTTTTACTCCCACCTGAATCCTTTTTGTCCATTTATTTATATCATAGATATATTTATATCAGATGAATCTGATAAATAGAACAGAACTGACAGAAAATGGACACAATTGGATATTTATATTTACCTATCTATTTATTTATATTTACCTACCTATTTTGCATAGCAATTGTGATCTTCCTTTTCCATTCCTCATTGCTTACATTAATCACACAAAGTACACTGGGTTCCAATACATGTAATAAAGGTGCTGTATAAATAAATTGAGATTATTAGTAGTAGTATCTTATCATAAGTAATCTGATTGTAATCTCGGTATTATCATACGTAATCTGATTTCAGCAACAGCTCCGTAACAGAGAGAGTACAAGGGAAGACGCTGAGATGAAGAGACGGACACAGAGAGCTCCTTCATCACCTCAACCAAATAAGTTAAAACACCTTCCTATGACTGACCCTGGGCAGTATAAAAACAAGCTTCTGTAAAGGTAGTAGATCTTTGCATATAAAATACTTTTTATGTCTGCTGTGGAATAGAACACGTTATCCTACTGGCTTTACCTCAGACTTCATCTATTTCTGTTGAACCCAGCAGATCACATATACAACATTTTGCACATAGAAGCTCAGTGATCATCTGCGAGACATCAGTGGAGCAGAGAGCCACCCAACAGAGCTGAAGGCCTCAAAAACCACACCAAAAGCTCGCAACTCTTCAGTGCAATGCGGCATAACACTTAGAAAAAGATTGTACAAAATGAATATATGAACTGAGTAATTTATTATAAATAGCATATCAATTATTTCAGCTTGTGTATATTAAGTTGCATGAATAATGGCATTTAAAATGGTTTTTAATGCCTTTCACAGGTAAGAAAGAATCTTCTCAGAACATTCAGCCTCCATTAATGAATTCAAAGACCAGATCTCGTAAAATGCATCACAAAATGTTTCAGCAGAAAACATACTCTGTACCATTAGAACAATAAAGGACAGAAGCCAGTTCCTAGCACAACAGCTGCATAGGCACCTCAGGAAACGTCATACCTCATCAATAAACACATCACAGACAGTGAAAAAATAGGGAGTTGTTTCCTTTTAGGTCAGGACGTCTCTATCACATTTACAATCAACAAGGATGCATCATCAACAGTTCAAATAATGAAACACATGTCCTGATGTCAGAGCTGGTGCAGGCTGACTGTGTTGATGCATCAAGGAACTTATTTAGCATTAGTGTTAACAGAGGTATCTCCACTGGTCACCCCAACAACCATCTACCAGTCCTGGACTTAACTTCTCAGAGAATCTCTCCAGTTCTGTCATGTGAAGTGAGAAGGATGGAGACAATACTACTCCACAACAGAGGCCTCTGAAATTGCCACTGTTGCCACCGTAATGGAAGACAGAGAAAATGATTATAATGCAGTTAGAGGAACATCAGAAGCAGCATCCCAAGCAAGAATGACCAGCTTAATAGACCATTTGACCTCAGACCTGATGGGCCTCCATAACCTCCAGTGGGCTGGTTTACAGGACACAGGTTGCTCAAACAACCATCAATATAACAGTCAGTCAAGCGACCCTGACAGCCTGTATAGGATCACAACACAGTATGTATAGAGCAGACTTGCACTAAAATTGAAAACTTCAGATTTTATAGACCTGTAAATGGAACATAGGTTGTTATATCAAAATCCTAATATATACTTTTACATTACATTGTCAGTGCAAGGGTGTATCCACCACCAACCCTCTCCTCATCCCAACATTGTGATCTGACTCCAGTATGTCCACCATGACTGCATTGGATTCAGACCAAAATAAAGTCTGGTCAGTGGGAATTCCATAAATACAAGGCAATAGAAAAATATGTCCATGTTAGGAATTGCTTTGATATGCATGTATAATCTTTATGCAGGTGCCGAGTTATCAGAGGTAAAGACTTGTGAGCTTTGTAAGAAGACTCCGACACTGGATTTTGATGACTTTGATACTGAAATATCACCACCAGCACAGACAGACTCAAGTAAACAAATCATTAAACCTTAGGGTGTTGTGTACCAGTAGGACTTTTCATTTCTGAGGGAACAGACTGTCATACCACCACCATATTTTTGCTGTGCTTTTCTGTTGTCTAATAAATTTCTTCCTCATTCTCTTTCAGACTGAGCAGAACACCCTGGAGCCATTTTTGTTGCTGCTACTGCAGCAGAGGTTTTATGAGCCACTGCAGGTGACACATGGCAACACCATCACAAAGGTGATTAGTTTCACCCATTCACAAGTAATGTATGCAGCATAATACAGAGTACTAGATTTACTTAGTTTTGGCCATCAATATATTCCTCACGTCACATTTTCTAGATTGTTTGTGATCTAAATTACAGAAATTCACATGTAACACAATATACAAGTTTAAATATCACTTTTAAATAACACAAAGGTTTCTCAACACATTATGACGTCTACCTCTGACAAAAGAAAAAACACACACATAGATAGTAACGTACATTTATGCATCATACATTTATGTATCATCAAATAGTAATACATATTTTATTCTTATTACTCTTCTCACAGGTTTTGGGGCTGCAGGCAGGGCCTCTAGCCCTAAGATCCAGAGCCAGAAGGTGAGACCAGGTCTGAATAACCATGACAACTGTACTGACATAACAAAAGTATCCTCCTCTAGAGACTTCCTGTCTGAGGGTCCATCCATTACAAATTTACTAATGCTTTCTTCGGATTCATTCCATAAATTAAAAAATTATATAAAGTACAAAGCACAAATCCTTTGAATGAACACATATGAAATGTAGATCTTTAATGCAATGCACAAAATGAAAGACATTCTATTATATATTTAGAATACTGACTGTTTCAAACATTTTACTCTCTTAACTCCTAACTTGTCATCTCTGCATAATATAACTAATAAAAAATAAATAAAGTGCAGCACTTGCCATCCCACTATTACAAGTTCTACCTAGGTCTATGGATCTTCTTTACACAATGCCAAGACATTCAGAATAATTTAAGTTCTCAAGGGAATATTCTCAATTTGCAGCAGTTTTAGAAAAACATTACAATTATTCTGTGGTAAATTCATTTCACATTTCCAGGCATGTTCTATTATGGTGCTTTGCTCTCGGTAATGCACATTAGAGTTACATGGGCAAAGTCCATGATACTCTGTGTTGAAATACCTGTAATCAGAGTGAGCTCTTCAACAACCTATGGAACAAACCAGCATAAACATAGTGGGTTATAACTTTAATATATAGTCCATCTGAGTCAACAAGAAAACACTTTATTTGAATCTAATAGTCCTCTCGGATGCTGTGTGTGTATCCAAAAGCTCTATATTGAGAACCACTAACTGAGGCCTACTGAAGGTTTATACTGCTGTGTATGTGAACCTACACATGAAATCTTTACATTCACATCTGCTTTCTCCCTGCTAATCTACCACAGACCTCATAATTTATTACATTATTTATCCAGGCAATCCAGCAGACAGCCAATACACATAAGAATGGAGGACAAAAAAAATCTAAAAATGTGCTGTAAAAATCACATTTTCTTCTGTGAAGGCTTTCCATAAAACTTTGCAATATGTCTGTGGGAATGACTGCCCGTTCAGTCCAAAGTGCATTTTTGAGGTCAGGTTCAAATGTTATGCAAGATGGCCTTGCTTTTGTTCTAATTAATCCCAAAGGTTCACTGGGGTTCTGGTCCTTACCAGCACTATGCAAAACAATGAATTTCTACACAACAAACCTGTTGGAGCATATTCATGCTGCATGCCCCAAACTGTTGCCACAAAGTTGTAAGCATATAATTGCCTAACATGTTTTTGTATGCTGTAGCATTACCTTTCAATATTATTCCTCTGGCACCAAATTTAATGTTAGCACTGGTAGGTATTCTCCAAACCCAGACACATACAGTGAGGAAAATAAGTATTTTATCACCCTAAGTTCTCCCACTTAGAAATCATGGAGGGGTCTGAAATTTTCATCTTAGGTGCATGTCCACTGTGAGAGACATAATC
>JAOXYF010000012.1:14037078-14098365 GCA_028565775.1 Sternarchorhynchus goeldii | reverse complement strand
CTCTCTCTCTCTCTCTCTCTCTCTCTCTCTCACACACACACACACACACACACACACACACACACACACACACACAGAAAACACATGCCTGTTCAGCAGGTCTAACAGCTGCATATACAGGCAGTTTATTTTCAGAAGTGCAAAGGACATGGTCAGGACTGGGAGTCACTAATGAGCCACTGGTGAGCCATCAGAGAGAACCAACAAATCATTTTCACGTCACTAAGCTCACCA
The DNA here is from genome assembly GCA_028565775.1 of Sternarchorhynchus goeldii. Lineage (NCBI taxonomy): Eukaryota > Metazoa > Chordata > Actinopteri > Gymnotiformes > Apteronotidae > Sternarchorhynchus > Sternarchorhynchus goeldii. The sequence goes on along the minus strand of JAOXYF010000012.1, from coordinate 14,098,131 downwards.
TGGTAACACCAACTTCACCAACAGCATTGTCACAACAGCAGGGTTCTGGGTGGCAGTGGTGGAAGATAAGTACCTTACACTTCTTGTCCCAGCCCCAACAGAGGCATCTACATTAAAACAACAGCAAAGTATTGGTCTGTATTGCATATACTGGGAATATAGTCTACTTTGAACAGCAAAGTATGAATGAAAGTCAATGCAGGATTATTTAACAGTCGTTTCAGGAATGGATCTTCAGTTGGGTTGCAAGCTTGAGGCTCTAGGGGCTCCGATAGCATGAATGGAGGCGGGGACTGTGGCATAACCACGGTAACTGTCTGAACAGAAAGTGCCACTGACACTTGTTGTTCTATCAGCAGAGAAAGTCTCTTTGTCTATTGCAAGGTCTGTCTGTGTAAAGTCTTCTTTCTTCAGTAGGATGTGGGAGTGAACAGCAGCTGGATGAGGTAGTCTAAACTAGTTCTGCCAACAGGCTTGGCTATGTATTTTACTGTGAAAGGAGAGAGGAGAAAAAGAAGCTATTCAGAATTGGCTGCATGGAAGTGTCACATTCAAGAGTGGTCAACAAGAGAATTTATTAAGATGCTGAGTGTAAATACTGATCACTGATTCTTATACCTTAAAAAATTATAAGTCTTAAGTAATGTTTCAAGTCACTAATACTTAGTAAACAAGGGCATAGGTGTATGGTGAATGTTGACATCATATACATTTTCAATTACAAGCAAGTAATCAGTTTAGTTCAATCTTGGGGGAAAGTATATTTTGGACGCCTGTCTGGGGAACATATTTGCATATAATACATGCTATTAAGTGGAGCATACCATTCTTGTGAGGTCAGGGGCAAAGGTCACCCCTTTAGTAAGTCGCTCCTGTGAACTGCTGCTACTGCTGCTTCCACTCAGAGAGTTCTTCCTTATGATCCCTGTGGACCAATCACATCAGCATGTGGCTTCAGATATTTCACATGAATATTCCTGTCTTTTTGCTTTTGATTTTCAGTTAAGGGTGCAGCAGCTCAACCCACACCACCATGTCAGTCCACGTCAGAGGAGTTTTGTGAGAAAAGCAGGAACCAGACAGTTGTCAGATGTCTTTTCATGGTAATATGACATCTGACTAAATTTGGTCATTTTTTTCCACATAGTATCTCACGTTGAAGATGAACTCCAGTATACTGTAGTGTACGTTAACACTCAAATTTTCAAAGGATGTGTGGGTGTAGCCTGTATACATTGCCGAAGGATGTAATAACTGATATTCATAATTCATAAAGTTGTTGGGATGGTGCTGGAGAATTTTTTTGGGCAGAGGCCACTAAGCTTTGGATGGAACAAAAAGGACTTAGTGCAGCAAAACAGCCCTCAGCATAAACGATCAAACGGTGACATTCTGATCAAATTTACTAATAACTACACAGTTATTAGTAATATGTAGACATGGATTCTAGATGGGTGTGAAAGGCGTTATTTCTATACCAAGTTGTACCTGTTATGGGGAGAATGTCCAGTCTCTGCAGGCTGTTGCGGCGAGAGGAAGAAAAAGCCCCACTTTTCGAGAGCCGCCGCTGCCGAGTGGACAGCATTGCTGCTGGGGACATGATGCACGGTGGAGGAACCTTCCCCATGCGATTGTACAGCTCCTCGATCTCTTGCTTCTGCACAGCTTGCAGATTCTGCACTTCACAGAGGTGCCTTGAAGAGAAAGAGTGCAAGTTGTTTTTTTGTTGTTTTTTTGTAAATTGAACAGTTTGTTACCAGCAGTTCCCAAGTCAGCAATCACATGCTCACTTCTCCCTCAGCTCCTGGAGCTCGTCCCACATCTCATCATCTTCACTCTCCAGGTCATCACTGCTCATGTATGAGGAGGGGCGCGTGTGGCTCTGCATCGACAGACTGGGGAGCGGAGGGGCATACTGACTGCTGGTCACTCCATCCCACAGGCTCCCCTCTGCGTCCATGGCAACAGACAGGCCACTATCTACTGAGGTACCTGTGAGAGATTGGCCGGAGTCAAGTCTTTGGCCCTTCTTCACCAGTTGCTGCTGCTCTCCCTGGTCTTCATCATCCTCATCAGGCTCCTCTTTGCCACTCTGCTGCGATTCCTCTTTGCTCTCCTCAGTCCACATACTATTTTTTTCTTGCTGTGAAAGAGGTTCATGGAGTTGGGAGACATCATGAGGAACCTCCATCAAGAGAGTTTGCTGTTCCCTGAATGGCTGGTTTAACTTGTGAACAACATTCAAGGAGATGTGCTGGTCTTCAGAAACATCTGTGTGGAGATGCTGAGATGTGAAGGAGCTTGACAATGTAATTTCCATCCCCTCTGACCTTCTTTGGCCCTCAACTGGAGTCACATTCAAGGAGCGACTGGAAGAGGTGGCCAAGTGTATATGTGCTGTTGGTGCATCAGCAGAGACGTCTGCGGGTCCAACATTTGCAGTGGTTTTCTTCTCTGTTTGTGGAGCGGCTGGGAACTCTTTAGTGGGAGAAACCTGAAAGCGTCCAACCGTGACTATGGACTTTGGTTCTGTAAGAACAAAAAGGCATGACAATGAATATTCACTTGATAAAACACATGTCAAAATAAAGAAATATACACAAATGTATTCAACTAAAAAATAAATGCTGGCTTCTCTGGATTCTACCTTCATCTTTCAATCTGTTATTTTATTACATAAGTGGTAACACACCACAGTGAAATCTGCAACCCATTTTCTTTTGCATCAGCTATGTCATCTGTATTGGATGCTATGGGTTCTGAGCTGGATGTAAACACACATGTAACGGAGCTCGTGGAATGAAAAGTGTCAATTGTGGACTGTTTTGGTGTGGTTTAGGCAGCATTCACACCTATGGGCTGCATTCCATGGAACATTACAACCAGACATACTGGTTACGCAACACCTCCAAAGGAACAGTTAATGGACAATAATGTCTTCCAACACCAATGTGGGTGCATTTGCTGTGCCAAGTACAAACAAAGTATACAAAACTTACTGTGAGCAAGACATATGAGGACTTAGCTTGTCCCTCAAGTCATTACTTAACATTTATTTTGATCTAGTACATAATAAAACCACCTTATGTAAGGGAAAAAAGATTAGCTTGTTAGTGTGTGTGTATGAAAGAGAGAGAGGAGAGAGAGAGACAATCTTACCAGAGTGAACAGGGGATTCTTTAGGTTCACACATGCTAGTGTTGATCTCTGGGGCTGTTGGTGGGGAGAAGGATCTTGGACTGGAAGATGAAGTCTTGAGAAGCATAAGAACAACCTGATCAGTCTTGAATCATGGAAAATGAATTCATACCATATTCCAGTAATAGGATATGCGTGCATCTCAAACAACAATATACTTACCAGAGATTTACCAGATCTATCTTAACCATAAAGTCTTTCACACCTTAAAAAACTTTTACAATATCTTCTTTGCAAAACCAACTCTTCAATAGTAGTGTCAGGGGAATATGACTCACCATTCTCTCTGTGCTAGGTCTCATAGAGGATGACAATCCAGATGATAATGATGTATAGAGGCTTGACTGGTCTGGTGAAGGTCTGGGGAAAGTTTGTGTGTATCCCTGAGGCACAGAGTATTCCTTAGGATGTTGCTGGAGGGGTGGAGGGGGACTAACCTGAACCATCGCCTGGGGGACACTGCTGCCCATGGTCATGGTAGGGGTAGAACTGATCACGTTTGCATAAGTTGAGGTGGAATCTGTCCTCAAACTACATCTATATGCATCGTCCCAGTGGTTCGGGCAACAGTCGGGTTGGTCTCTGAGAACACCATGCGGGTGTGTAGCCTCTGGCTGCATGGCAAGTGGGTACTTGGGGGCGAATACTGAGGGATAACCAGACTGGGGTGTCATAGGATGGTTAAACTGCAGAGGAAAACCAGCCATGGAGGGCAGTGTCTGCCCAAGAGGGGAAGGCAGGCTGTGGGCAGGGATGAAGGAATGGGCCATACTCATGGCCATGGAGAGCACATTGGCCAGGGAGAAGAGGGGTGGAGTTTGAGGCGGCCACATGGCAGTTGAGTGACCTGGGAGGGCAGGGGAGGGCAGGGGGCTGACATCACTAAAAGGGTTCAGGACATCTGAGCCAAAAGGACTTGGGGAGGTGCAAGTGGAGGGAGGAGAGGAGGAAGGGTAGGAGGGGTTATTGGGGAGGTGAGAGAGAAGGGGGTGGGTGGGTTTGGGGGAGCCGGGGTGGGGCGGGTATGGGAAGGGGAAGTGGGTGGAGGTGCCCACATAGGGCACTGAATATTGCTGCAGGTGGGTGAGTTTAGAAAGAGAAGAGGCAGGGGTGGATTGCAATTGACGGGAAGTTCCTGAAAGATTGAGAAGAGAAAATGACATTATAAAGTGACAAAAAAATTTAAACTGACAGTAATTTCTTGAACTGCTTGAGTGTCCCAAAATGAACAGATTAACATGCCCTCTGTCAAGGTATGATAAATATCTGTGGGGTTCAAACTAGAAAAATATGGAAAATCTGTTATCTGGGCCCTTTAAGTAACTGCAGTGCTATTGGCTTCATGATATAATAAATGGAGTTGTTACAGGAAATTATAATGCAAAAGCATGTGAAGACTTCATACTGAGACAAATAAAAAATGTCATGGTTTCAAATATAAACAGCAACACGCTGTACTGTCAGCCAAACCAGATCCTCACAAACCCCCCAGAATCCCAGTGCTGTGTTGCAACTTCACTTGAAGTTCTGAAGAATTGATATTCTGCCACTTTTTTAATCTTTGCAATGCTCTTTTTAATATGACAGGATAATTTATCTCATAAAGATATCTACTGTTATGGCTGGTTTCCATGGCCTTGACTACAGTGTCGTCTCACTGTGTTTCCATGGCCTTGACTACAGTGTCGTCTCACTGTGTTTCCATGGCTTTGACTACAGTATCGTCTCACTGTGTTTCCATGGCCTTGACTACAGTGTCGTCTAAATGTGTTTCCATGGCTTTGACTACAGTGTCATCTCACTGTGTTTCCTTGGCTTTGACTACAGTGTCATCTCACTGTTTCCATGACCTTGACTACAGTGTCGTCTAACTGTGTTTCCATGGCTTTGACTACAGTGTCGTCTCACTGTGTTTCCATGGCCTTGACTACAGTGTCGTCTAACTGTGTTTCCATGGTTTTGACTACAGTGTAGTCTCACTGTGTTTCCATGGCTTTGACTACAGTGTCGTCTCACTGTGTTTCCATGACCTTGACTACAGTGTCGTCTCACTGTGTTTCCATGACCTTGACTACAGTGTCGTCTCACTGTGTTCAATGTACAAACATATAGTAAGGCAGTTAGGACCAAATGTTTTAATTGCAAGAGACAATTTTACAATGAGACTGTAGTTATAAACCAGATGGTTGCAGCTGAATGCAGAAAAGCCAACATTTGCACTGTAAACTCTAAAAAGCGGGGTGGAAATACACCACCCGGGCAAACACTCCATGGAAGGGGTTGATGGCCTAGAGGCAGCAGGACAGTGGCTCTGACAATAGAGATGAGGGCGGTGTGCTTTGGTGATGGAGTTGGGGGTGGTGTGCTCTGGTGATATAGATGGGCGTGGTGTGCTCTGGTGATATAGATGGGGGTGGTGTGCTCTGGTGATATAGATGGGGGTGGTGTGCTCTGGTGATAGAGGTGGGGGGGAATGTGCTCTGGTGATATAGTTGGGGGTGGTGTGCTCTGGTGATATAGATGCGCGGGGTGGTGTGCTCTGGTGATATAGATGGGTGTGTTGTGCTCTGGTGATATAGATGGGGGTGGTGTGCTCTGGTGACATAGATGGGGGTGGTGTGCTCTGGTGATATAGATGGGGGGAGTGTGCTCTGGTGATATAGTTGGGGGTGGTGTGCTCTGGTGATATAGATGCGCGGGGCGGTGTGCTCTGGTGATAGAGTTGGGGGTGGTGTGCTCTGGTTTTCATCTTTTTACAGACTCACTGCCTTTGGGGGGTCTCAGCTTTTCGATTTATTTTGCACTGTTGCCAGCGGGGTGGTGGTGGGAGGAGGGGTGCGAATGCTGAAGTGGGGAAGGAGAGAAAGATGGTGCACATTTTGTGGGGTGTCAGATGGCCGAGATTCCTCTCTCTCTCTCTCTTTCTCTTTCTCTCTCTCTCTCTAATTCTACAGCATTCATAAGCCACAAATGAGCAGCCTTCTAGAAGCTTGGGGCCAGAGCTGACACCACATACACTGAGACTCTGGGGCACAGTATGGGGAGAAGGCGCCGGCTAAAAGCCCAGTAATCATGTTCGTAGAGTGGCTGGTGCTCTGTATTTGCTGCCAGGTTGCATACATAGCCTGGAGGTGGAGCGGCGCTGGGGTGAGGGTGAGGGTGCACATTGAGGGTAGAGAGGAAGGTGGAGGGTATATGAGTTGCCACTTACCTGGTGTGTTGTGGAAGGACTGCGAGCGTAAAAGGGGTCTCACAGGTGAGGTAACGTCTCCACTCTGCCGTGGTGGTGAGCCACGCGCCACACTGCCTGGACCAAACTCTGGAATACATATCCACACGCAAACAAAATGTCAGACATCACAGCTTTACAGTGCTAGTAGACATAATTCGTGACATTGACAACTGAGCCACTTTGAACTGGGATTTATGAAATCTTACCTGGCAAAGAGGAGGAGGAATGTGTTCGAGCAAGACTATGGAGGTTTGGCTGAAAAAGGAAAAAATGCACTTTAAATGTTACAGTACAATTGTAGTAGACATCATTCATGATACTGGCAGTTTGGGTACTTTGAACTTTTATGAAATACGACTTAGCAGAGAAGAGAAGGAATGTGTCTGAGCAATGATTGTTTTTATATAATACTTTCAATTACGTGAAAATGAAATAGACCTCAGTGAAACAGTCCATTTATACAACTCTTAGATGGTTTAAAAACATTTTTTATCAAAGTGTAAAATAAATAAGGGTTATTAATAAAATGATATATGCAGATTAGGGTAGATACTTAAATCAGTTACAGCGATGATTTTACACTAAAGTTTATTTAATGCTGTAATCTGTAAGTTTGATTAAGACTGCAGATGTCTCGCTATCCTTAATCTCTTCCTACCCCGCAATCACACAACTGCCGGGAAGCACAAGGGTGACAGTCACTCCCTCTAAGTGCTTGAGACTACGTAGGTCATGACTGCCAACACTACAAAGACCCTCTCTAAGGCACAGCAGGAAAGCAAAATGAGTCTGACACAGAAAGGCAAACATGCTCGACAGTGCCTACGTGCGCCAACACACATATGGAGTGCAGTGTGTTCCTACACCCTGAGCACCACCCCCCAAGCTAGTTTAAATGGTCTGAACTGGGCTGTGGTTGGCCCTCGTACACCCCCCTCCGTCAGGCACTGGTTTGGACCAGTAAGGTGAAGGGGCTCGTGTAAGGAGTGGGCTCCAGAGACAGGGGGCGGAGCTAGAGAGATGGCCATGAGAAACAGCCCCTGCGAAGGGTGAGGGGAATATGGGCCACAGTTCTGCCGGAGTGCCTGGTTCTAATCAGAGAGCGACAGAGATCTCCTCCACAGTCTGATTGTAATTATAAAGCCCCTGGGGTGCCATGTGTGAAGGTTTGTGTGTGTGCACGCGCCCACATGTGTGAGTGTGTGTGTGTGCGTGTGCACGCGCCCGCATGTGTGAGTGTGTGTGTGTGTGTGTGTGTGTGTACAAGTGGCCGTGGTACAGATCTCTTTCTCTATATGAAACAGGCCATTGTTTCTCTCATCTCATTGTAGGATGTTTGAGATCAGTTAGGGTTAGTAAAGGTTATTCTGTCCATATTGTCCAGATAGGACATTAACTACAGCACCAAACATAACACCCAACAAAGAATACGTTTCCAATGCCAGTCCTTCCAATTACATCACCATATAGTGTTCCTATATATTCTGTTAGCAGAATTTCACAGACCGGATTAACAGCTATAAAGCTGTGGATACTGATGTTATGTGTACATCATGACACAATCATGTCTCATTCTTAGGGAACAGATTGTGAATGGAAGCCATTTTAAACAGCCAGTGGATAAAGGAGGCTTGTGAAGGGCATATCTCGCCTGTCTGTTTCTTATGGTTCACACATAAACAGGGAGATAAGCACCTACTTTTCTGCCCCTAACAGACACACACACACATACACACACGCATTACACCTTTAAAACAACTTGCTGACGCTGATGCTTTATCTGATGCTTTACTGTGTCCTTTTTAAACTGCCTTAAACTTCAGGGATCATAAAAAAATCACATTTATTCTCTCATTTAGACCATGGAAACACCAGAGATCATGTAGACTAAGAGGAAGAGCTGTTCATTAAAGGACCTGTCTTGGGAAGGAACTATGAATGGAACAGAATGGCCTAAGTGATTATTTAGAAGACTTTGGCAATTATATGCACACCGTACACATTGCTGCATACCATCACTGTTCCAAGAAAATTAGTTCTTTTAAGTGCTGGAAACTTCAGCCCTCACCTTTTTAAACTCTGCAGGCATTTTACAGCTGTAGGGCTTTAGAAGGCTTGAACATTTGCAGTCGTTATATAAAACACACAACGTTTTTAATCATCTCTTAAAAAGTTTACGTTTTGGAAGTCTTCTCCTTCTCTCCAATACATATGTATTCATACACATATACAGTGATACATACATACATACATACACACAGCAATAGACACATGCATACACATGCACAGTGGTACATACAGAAATACATACACATACAGCTCGACACGTATAGTTCTTGCAGACTTTACCTGTGAAACTGAAAGGCTGCTTGCACTGTTGAGGGGAGGGGAGTGGGATGCTCCCTGGTTGCCCTGGTGATCTGCTGCTTCTGTGCCCATTAGAGACTCTGCCCGTTTGATGATGTCACACATTCGGTAAATGAAACCCTCTTGCTCAGAGGGAAGGATGAACTCATTGTGGACCTGGAAAAAAACGATTCAGAAAATGTAGAAAAAAGTCACTGGTTTGTCCAGCATACAGGAAGATAATAGAGCTTCACTGGCTGTACATGTATCTGTACTATATCAGTAATTATGGGGGTTGCGATCTGAGGTTGTGCAATCCAGAATTCACTACACTGCTTCAGGGTATTCTTAGACATCCCACATAAGAGTGTGGTTGTTTATAAGCAGGTTCAAACTTGTACACACTTTTAATAGCAGGCAGTTTTTAATTCAATTCATTCGGTCTGTACTCCCATACACCACTAATAGCTGTGGGTGTACACGGTGTGACCAATAGCACTCCAGAAGAGACTGCACACTGCCAAGGCTCTCACACTGAACAAAGAGCTTCTGTATCTGAGAACAGGAGCATGCTCCACACTGGGTATATGTAGGCATCATACACAAGTGCACATACACACCCTAGCTGCTTATGTAAACGTATAGGCACATGCATGCATAGTCCCATACACACACACACACACACACACACACACACACACACACACAAGCAGGCACAAGTGATTACATTTACGCCCACACGTACAGAGCCATAAACCTCAACACACATTGAGATTGTGATGGAACAAAATGTCCTGCAGTGTGACGACAATCTTGTGTAGTGATGCAAACCCTGGTACATAAACATAGGAGAATGGTAGACACACGAGGTTTACGGGCTACGTCTTCATTAAGCACTATTACAACCGTTACACAATACACAACATTTTCCACAATACATAACGAGTCCTTCCATTTGGAAGGAAATGTCTACTTTTTCAACCACAGTTCCATTTTGGTGAGAATTTAAAAGTTGTAATATATTCAGGCTCAAGGGGGACTGGTGTGGCAGTGCCTCATTCCTAAGGTTCAAGAGATACAGAGGCAAAGGGGCACGTGTGAGTGTCTTATCTGTGACGCTGTTCTTCTTCCTGTTTCTGATAACCAGCTGATAACCAGCTGAACCAGCCTATGTCCAAAATACTTCTCAACATTTCAGTGGTACTTCATTGAGTTAATTCAGATATGTAATGTTTAATGTCACTGAGCTACATATAAGGGGAAAATATTCATAATCAGTAAATAATGAATTTAATATTTAGCACACACTTTAATATGACACTTAATATTTCATTTAATATGAATTTAATGTGTTTATGTGTGCAGCTCTTTAGGTATGAAACAGTGGTAGTGTGTGACGGAGAGAGAGGACCATCTGTCATTAGGATAGAGCTGATAAGAGCTCGAGCAGAGTGCTTGTATAAAGGTACACACCCGATTACTGGGCCACAGGGGTGGGTGCTATTCACATCGCCTACTGAGCAAAGCTCTCTCGTAGTGAAATGAGTGTTGTTTTTAAACCAACTGTACCAAACATGGTGCTGACATGTTTCTGTCACACAGTATTTCTGGGAGAATATGACACGTTTATTAGAGTAGTAGAGTGGGATGTGAATGTGTGTGTGTGTGTGTGTGTGTGTGTGTGTGTGTGTGTGTGTGTGTGTGTGTGTGTGTACGCAAATGATGTGGAGAGGACTAAATGGCATACCATAACTCCAGCAATGTCCTCAGGGCTGTCTCCATCAAGGTCAAATTTAAAGGTGACCATCTTATCATTGTGTGTTTGCAGCTGGCACTCGACCACCCGGTCCACTTCATCATTCAGCTGAGGAGTGGAGCACACAGCTGCTTATTTATATGACCCTCACAACCAGGGATGGTTCTCCAGGAGTCATGAAGAACTTCCCATATATGCTGAGCACTTGTAAACTGATGGACTATAGAATAATCCGCTCGCAACACTGACAGATTCTTTGTTGATTGTCACGGCAACAGCAGTCATACAGATTAGTACCTGCCCTTTAGTACCTGCCCTTTAGTACCTGCCCTTTAGTCATATTAATATACACACACAACTGGCATATTCAGAATTACTGCTAGGGTTATTAAATTACACTGTGTGTAATTAATTGGTCTATTTGCATTGACACCGCCCTGTATTTTACACCCTTAGGTAGAAATTACTGCATATTCATTACAGCAAACCTGCAAAACAGACCAAACGTGCTACCCTGCTCACTAAAACACACAATCTTCCGCAGATCCTGTTAGCAGATCAGCTTTTTTTTTTACAGGTTTTTACAACCTGTAAAAAAAGCTTTTATTGAATCAGAGCATATGTGAATATCTGCAATATCTTATGTGTTTGAGTGGCATGTTCTTTGTGTTCACTTGAATGTGTGGTTCACTGAGGATAAAAGAGCATGCTGGGTTTTAAATGAAAAACAGCCAATAAAAATATATTTTCAACAACCTCCACAGACTTGAGAACACAATGGTAACCTCATCCAACTAGCACAATAATGCTGTAATAACAAGAATAAATAAATGCATTCCAGACACAGTGTATTCCCAACAGAGATATTCTCAGTGATACAGATACAGATGAATGGACAGATGAATAATGAGACAGGCAGAGAGATGAATGGATGATCCATACCCCTGTGATACGCAGGCGCGACCAAGCGCTTCTCCTGAACAGTTTTCCTGGTGTTCTTCGAGCAGCTGATTTGCTGCCCTTCTCTGACTGGCCCTCACATCCATCACTCAAGCCCGAAGTTACATCTGAAGCATAGCTGCAGAGATTTCATACAGTTTTATTAAATAAACAAGCTTCATAGTTTCCTGATACACTTGTTAATTACCAAATAATAGTGAATCATTAGGAATCAGTATTAGAATCAGTGTGTTAAGGAATTCTTTGCCCAAAGCATCTTCCCCCTAAGTCAAGGATTAGCCTCAAACCACTCAAAGTTTCATTTCCATTGGAGGAGATGTGTGCAGGCTTTGGCTTTCCTGATTCACACTTCTCCCATGCGGTAGAGCTAAGGTGTCCTACACTGAGAATCAGCGACATCTAAATTTAGAAAATATACTAACATCTGAGGAATTCCTGTGATTCTCGGCAGGATCCCTTAGATAACATAAGTCATGCAGGGAGCAGTACATTTTAAAATCATTTGTTCCTTCTGTAATAATGTTTGCCTAGTTTTTAGAAAATAAACGTAATCCATTTCCTCATCATTTTATTTCATTTTTTGTTTTCTGGCTTTTGCTTTAGAGTTATAAACAAGCTGTGCATAGCACAGGGTTATGGGTTCTGAAGAGCAAAAACCTCATCCATGCCGCTTCAAAGACATGTTTCCTGCAAAACAAGGATATAGTTGTTCTTGAGAAGAAAAAAAATGAACTGGCATTACTCACTGTACTTTTAGACTCGAAACATATTGTTGAGCCATGCCATGGATATATACAGTTCATTCTGAAAGCAACTCAGAAAGTTAATTGTGTCTCGTAGCAGACTGGACACTATTGCATGTCCTCACCCTCCTACACACGCCCCAACATTTACGGGCAGCCTACTGCTTGGCAAACTCTGGTCTGCACTTTAAGTCCTTCTGGCTGCTGACACTCAAGATTTTATGGCGGTCGCTTGGATGTTTTTGGCTGGATTTAACAAACAACAAGCAGGACATAAGTGGAATGTGTTCTGTTATAGAAGATAAGGAGAGAAAACGAAGGTCTGAGGACAGGCCTGGAAAGCCCATTGTCTCAACACACACACACACACACACACACACACACGCATACACGCATACACACAACACACACACACACACACATACACAAACACAAGCCTGCAAACCATGAATAGCCAGGAGTCGTGAATCTGTTCTTTACAAAACACAGCAAACACGTGCCAGAGAACATTTAATGCCAAATCTAAACACAGACCTCAAAGTGCCTTTTGTTGGGTAAACAGAGACTCATAGCTGACTCTGATTTGTGGTTCTGTGGGAGGGGACATAACGGGCCCATGTAAGTGCTGAGGGAAGGGAGAGTTAAGAAGAGAGACACACATTGCAAGTTTTTACCTGTCCACAGGAGAGGAGAATGGACTTGGAAGTCTGGACACTCCTTTGTCAATATTACTAGACACAGCAATGCTCTGGGGTGGAAGGTTTTGGAAAAGTCTTTTAGACATTTAAACAACAGTTTCCAGCCACTAAAACTGTCATCAAAAGGAGCTACAGCATATATCAATAGAACCTTGTGCCAGGTGAATTAACTCATAAGTAATACGATGGCATGCTTAAGCTAAATATGACCTAAATCTCTCACAGTTTCTGTGAAGGAAATTTCTTGTAAGTACTCACTGAAGGAAATCGGAGTGCTGGTACTGGAGAGGTGGCGATGAGTGTGGCTACTGAGGGTGTGGCCAGGATAGTGGATGGGGAAGAAGGACTTCTCGTGTTACCCTTAGTAACATCGAGTGCATCCTGAAAGCTAGTGGGACTAAGACATCTTTCTGTCTCACAATCAGCTGGAGGGAAAGAAAATAAATAGCACAGTACATTTTCACTAAAGAACAATGTTTAGTTTCAAAGTTCTGGACAATACAAATTTCACATTGCTATGAGGACAAACCATAGTACCGAAACCTTTAGCATCTCACTGGAGCTCTAGGATCAACTGAACATTTAAGTTTAACCATTACCTCTAAGCTAAGTGCAGAGTCAGAGTCTCTATGCAAAAATATAGCTCAGTCACAAAAGGTTAAACGTAAAGGTTAAAACAAACAACCCTCCATTTCAGCTATTTATAACAAACTCCCTTCAGATGATCAAAACACTCCTGATGCCTTTGAGAACACACGAGCTGGAAATATGTCTGAATGAACTCCTGATGCCTTTGAGAACACACAAGCTGGAAATATGTCTGAATGAACTCCTGATGCCTTTGACAAGACATATGCTGAAAGTATGTCTGAATGAATGGCCGAAATGTGATATTATACTTGCTCACTGCCACTGTTCACACTCTTAACTGAAAACTGTTGGTCCTCTTTCCAAGTACACACAGAAAAGAAGTACATAGTGTTAGATCATGAGGGAGTGAATGAGTTAATCTCCCTGTTCAGATTTCTGTCAAGCTCCCACAGCGTCCTCCACACACACGGCATCACCAGGTCTACATGACACAGTTTGTCAAAGCCCCAATGAGCTGCACTGACACACAGCTGATTAAAAATAGCATACTGGTTCCCAGTATCAGAGCTGTTGGACTTAACATGCCATGAAGGACACTTCAAGGGAGATTTCACACATGCAGTTTGTGGTGACTGCACTATTGGAGAGAACTTCTAAGCAGTTAATGACTATGAGAGACATTGCTTGATTCAATACACATTACATCACGTGAAACAGGATTAGGGCTTGTTGGCAACTACTCCAATCTTTCCTCTTGGCTACATATCAGAATGCGTACAGCTAGACGTGCAATATGTTGTCCTGTTAACTGCTAACTGTGTTCTAAAATACTTGTTACATAATATAATACAACTGATACATAATGCAGTCTAAGTTCAGTAGTGCTCACAGGTTACTGAAGAGTAGCTCGTGTGCCGGGTGTGGAAGTGCTGGTCGGCCTCTGGTTCCTCTGGTTCTTCTGGCTCTGGTAAGAAGCCACATGTGACCCCATAATCTGGGGAATTAACTGGAGAGACAATATGGGGGTGGCAGAGGAGCTGAGTGGGGGGGATCTGCACCGGAGAAGATGTGGAGCTCTCGGATACCCGGTCAACAAGCTTAGGGGAGGGAGATTCAGGTTCCTCCTCAATGATTTCCTGTTTCCTTTTCTTCTGTTCCTCAGCCAGCCGGCGCTGCTTCTCCCGCTGACGTCTGATAGCTGTCACTCGGTCACGCATTGCCTTGGCGACCAACTTGTAGTCTGCCTCACACACAAATCCCAGAACCACCTGAGGTAGAAACAAGAACGATGATGAAAGCATTAATGAATGTAATGCTGTGAACTTTCATGAAGCAAATAAATAAAGTGCATCTATAAATATCAAGCCTGCTTCATCTAAGAAAAAAGAATCACATGCTTCAAATGCTTCATTTGATTTTAAAGTGTTAAATCTCCTCAGTATAAAAATATAAATAAATATAACATCAAAACTGACATGTTTACCAATATCACGACATAATCCCTCACATATTCCTAGGCTTGAGCTCTCTAATATATAATTAATGATATGGGTACACATATGGCCTGTTTGCTCTTATCTGCTAGTGATTCGCAGTCTTAGTCAAAATGACCCATAGTGCTTTCCAAGGTTATTGTTCTTTGCAATGACACATTTGATTCAGTACATATAGGCTTAATAGTTAGGTGAAGACTTAAAAGTGGTAAATTAGACCAGGTCAAATATGGAACTGGGGACCCCCCGAACTGGATCATGTATTCTGTCAATCTCTACATTCAGACCTAAGTGATCAATGAAAGAGGATGATTAACACGTATGACCGACACGTCTGACTGACACATATGACCGACAGAGATTTGAAGACACACGGGTCTGTGTTACATAATTCTTCTGGCTACATTTCCTCACAGATAATATAGGTCTATGTCACCGATCCTGAACTTTCTTTTATGCTAGGGATTCAAATTAAGGCAATAACCCAAAGTAAATCAGTAAATTTATTCTCGATGAAAGATGCACATGGTGAGGGAGACAGGAGGGATTGTGAACATTTTGGGATAATTAAGGGGAGCTCAGCATGGTCTGAAGGGAGAGGTGGAGGGTTGGGAGTAGGGAGTTGATTTGCAGCACGTGTCTGAAGTCATTTAAACATTATTCATGTGACCTCCTCTTCCTCCTGTGTCCTGCCTCTCAAATTACCAAAGTGATGAATAACTCGCAAAGCTGTGTCCTTGAACGCTGTTACACAACCCCACTGGCTCTCAGGCACACTGCACCTCTACCAGGCTCTGTGACTCCAGTTCAGAACATCGTAAATATTACTGGATAGGTTCCATACTACCATGAGACGTTCTGCTGAGGGAACATCCTACAGATAAACCCTAGCATATGTGTTTTATTGGAATAGAGGCTTATGGGCTAAAAAGGGCTGAGTGAAGGCAGACATTATGAATAGTACATTATGAGAGCTCTATGGCCAGTCAAAAAGAACCAAACTGACTGGCAACAGCAATTGGAATTCCACTTTTGGATCCTAGAATTGATTTCAATGTTGGTCACTAACATTCATGTTAAAAATTATTATCCGCCTTCTGAGCAGATTTGCATGTTGGCAGACCATAAGCATCAGCGTAATTAATAATACTTACCATCTCCTGTGCCACCTCCTCTGGTACATCCTTGTAGAGCTCAAACAAAAATTCAATTGCGTTGTTGTCCTTGTATTTGCCATGAAGCTTCTTGGTGTCATCCATGCGGAGCCAGAGCTTCAGGCTGGACTTCTCCATGTCGTCCTCCTCAGCCAACTCCACGTGGACACCATTGTTCTCCTGGAAGAATGTGTGTGCCAGCAGGTCCTGGATGGTGTACCTGGACATGGAGATGGATGTGAAGAAGTAGGATAACCACATTCTTCTGAAAGATGTTTGTCAGCTACTGTTAGGGGCAACAATATGTAGGGACGAGACTAAGAGGATGTTTAAACCCTAAACACCGGCACTGCCAGACAAAATGATTGATTTAATGTGAAAAATATATATACAACAAATTAAATTAAAGCTCTTTTCTTAGATACAAAGATTGTTATCTCAGAAAAAAATTTTCTTGTGTAAATGAATACATGAATCAAACTAATTAAATTGTATATTAATGGTTCAATATTTCAAAAGAATCTCATTACTTCATGGCTAACTTAAATAAAGGGGAAAAGAAATGGTAGCAGGTAGATAAACTGTTCATACAAGCAGTGAATCCTGGAAAATACAACACAGAGCAGTATATTTTGTCATGAATGAACTGTGATAGGTTAGATCAATTTTCATGTGTTACATTACAGTATACCTCTCATCTTTGTTCATACGTATGCATCCTTCAATAATCTCCTTCAGCTCAGGGACTTTTACTTTGTAGAAGCTGTCTGGCTTCATCCCCTGAGACACAAATGAAACATATCAAACATCAAACAGATCAATAATGGCCTAAGAGATCAGACAGATACACTTCAATTCATGTATATAATACCTGATCATTAACCAGCAGATCATGCAATAGTAAGATACTGCAGCAAAGTTATTGAGGTTTTAATAAGTATTGCATTTACATATAACAGTGCCATGTCAAGCTTATCTATTTAACTTATAATACATATAATGCAATATTATTCAACATAATACAATACAATATAATATTTGTATAATATTTGTAGGTTTCATGTTGTATAACAATTATAATGTGACTGGTGTGGACATGTACTGAAAGACAACTAGGCTTAGGAGAGCCATCTCTGTATATCAAATCAAATCAAAACAAGTTTTATTTATATAGCGCCTTTTACAACAGATGCTGTCTCAAAGCAGCTTTACAAGTGTCTGAGTCCAAGTTCCCAGTGACCAAGCCAAGGGTGACAGTGGCAAGGAAAAACTCCCTAAGAGCGTGAGGAAGAAACCTTGGGAGGAACCAAGACTCAAGGGGGGAGCCAATCATCTTCTGGCCGACACCGGTCACCATGACAACAAGATAAATATAAAGGAGGGAAAAACACACAGTAGTAAATAAGGGCAGGGGGGGGGGAACCGGGGTGCTGATGAGGGCCTCCATCCAGTTGATTAATACTTCATCTGCGTCTGGATGAGTAGGAGGTTGTTGGTCCATATGAAATGTACTGCACTGGTAAAAACTGGAAAAACTGGTATATAATTTTTCTAAATGTTTAAAACCACTTACTAGTACTGATAATATCATTTTGGTAAAACTTCTTCTTAATTCATAACTGTATAATGTTATCATGTTTTTCTTGTAAGCATGTTAAAATTGAGCCACATCATTTCTATAAGGTTACGCTCTGAACATGTACAGTTATGTAGCTGTAGCTCTGTGGCCAGTGCTGTTGCCCATTTAGTCTTAAATGTCTGATAGACATTGGACTGAATCTGCTGCCAGGTTTATCAGTTCATACTGTTTGCACATGGCCTTGTGTAACAGGTGTGGATCATGCACCATCATTAAGTGTTGGTCACAAATCACTGTTTGACAAACCTCTGGTTTTGTCATTCATACTCTACAGACCCAAGATCACTGCTACAGTCGCATCCAATCAGATCACTGCCACAGTCGCATACAATCAGATCAGTCAGATCCATTACCAGAAAGAGATCTTGCATTTAAAACACAGCTGAAATGATGACATTGAAATGTCACATTTCAAGTCCCAGTGAAATCATTTATGTGTAAATTTTCAGGAAAAGGTCATTTCTCTAATTATAAACAGTTCTGTATCCGAGTCGTTTTTAAGCTCAACTGTGACATTTCTGTAGCTTTGTACAGTTACATAACAGGAAAAAAGAAAGGAGTGTGATGATTCTCAAACAACAATGTGATCCTTGCAGGGACATTCCAGAATCCAAAAGCAAGTCCAAATCCAGTCATAAGAATAAATATTCGACCAAAAACCAATCAACTTGCAAGGAAATGAGAGAGAATAAGGAAGGAGAGGAAGAGAATGGACAGAAGTAGAGAGACACAGAGGGACATTGGGTCTTTTCATAATGGATTAAGGTTTTGAGCTCAGGCCAGTGCAGGGCTTAACCGTACTGAGGCCTGGCTAAGGACATCCAGATGGACGGAGGGTATGAGTGCTTATGTAAAGCATACTCACAGTTATGTAAAGCATACTCACAGTTATGTAAAGCATACTCACAGTTATGTAAAGCATACTCACAGTTACGTAAAGCATACTACAGTTATGTAAAGCATACTCTCGCTTATATAAAGCATACTCTCATTTATGTTAAGCATACTCTTGCTTATGTAAAACAGACTCACAGTTATACAAAGCACACTCACAGTTATACAAAGCATACTCTCAATTATGTAAAGCATACTCACAGTTATGTAAAGCATACTTTCACTTATGTAAAGCATACTTTCACTTATGTAAAGCATACTCACAGTTATGTAAAAGACTCTTATTTCTGTAAATCATACTCACAGTTATACAAAGCATACTCAGTTATGTAAAGCATACTCTCACGTATGTAAAGCATACTCCCAATTATGTAAACATACTCACAGTTATGTAAAGCAAACTCACTTATGTAACAATATGTAATCTCTCAATATGTGATCTATTTGATTCTTATGAACCAAAGTTGCTGATGATGCACCATTAATGTACATTTCAAATTCTATTCAGTCTGAGTATACAATATTTGTGACAGAATATGAAGACACTTGAATATGAAGTAGTTTGCAGAGCCACACAGAAAGTTTTTCAAAGCCAAAATTAAAAACAATAACAGAAGCCACTGTAGGAAATGTCCGTTAGTAGCTCTGATGTAAATCTTAGCTTTTGATGTTTAATTACCTTTCAATGGACAAAGAAAAATAACCCAGCTTGTATTTGCACACTTACACTGGTAACTTTGCGGTAGATCTGCGCTGCGTTCTGACACTCTGAGTATGGGTATTCTGAGGTGGTCATCTCTAAAATGCACATTCCAAATGCATACACATCAACTGCCTCATCATACTTCTCCTCATACATCTCTGGAGCCATAAATTCAGGGGTTCCTGAAAAAGCAAAAGATTAAAAAACTTTAATTACACTCCAAGGGCTTTTATGCTCAGAGGTACCATAACATATCACTAAGTGATTTCATTAATAAATGTGGTGTCAATCAATCTTTTGCCATCTACTTCTCACAATTCACCAAGGTGTCCACATTTTATGAACCAGTTGTGGCTCACCAATTACACTTTTGGCAAACGACGCTCTTTTTAGAGTGGCGAGCCCAAGGTCCCCAATCTTCACACTCCCTGTGGGGCCAGTAATGAAGATGTTATCACACTTCAGGTCCCGATGGATGATGGGAGGCGTGCGTGTGTGCAGGAAGTGAAGGCCTTTCAGGATTTGGCGACTCCAGCGTTGGAGGAGCTTCAGTTTCATCTCCTTAAATCGCTTCAGGTACCTGAGCGGTGGAGAGAACCTCAACCTCAAAAACATCCAGGAATGCCAGAAATAAACCCTGAATGCAAAAAACTAAATGCCATGAAAATAAATCTTTAAAAGAAAAAAATCTTTAAAAGCTGATAAAATACTTCTTTTTTATTAACCATTGTGCTGAACACTGATTATAAGACACAGACTGGGTTTTAAGGCACTTTTTGTTTAGTGCAAAGGTCAACACCTACGTTTTGAGAGTGCCTGAGGTCATGAGCTCTGTGACCAGCAGGATGCACTTGTGTCCTTTCACAGTGGACTTCCAGGAGTCGTAGAAGCGGACGATGTTTGGGTGCTGCAGACCCTTCAGCATCTCCACCTCTTCACTGAATCTCTGCCGCTCTGCTTTGCTTAGCTTCCGCGTCTGAACATAGATTTCAGGGTGGAAACAAAAACCAGAGCACAGTTTTCTAATGAGCACAGTTTCTAATTTACCACTTTTAATTCAGTTTGTAGAGCTGACAAATTTATGTTATTCTCATTTAAATTATATAGGCTTATTTATAGTCTCAACCAATTTATATATACTTATTTAAACTCTCATCCATATCCAAATAAATCCAAACAGTATCACTGCATACTACTAGAAATTCCTATTCCAAATTCCAAGCATCTAATAATATAGATAAGAAATAAAATAATAGAAACAAATGCAGACTTTGTGTTAATTTAAACTTTTGTCAACAATGATCTTTGGAGCAGAGAGCATGTGCACAGCATGTCTTTGTGGGAAAAAAAAACATTTTATGCAAAGATGAGTGAGAGTACAACAAGCACTTATTACCAAAATCATCATAGTGAACAGACCACGGTTCACCAGCAAATGGTCTATAATAATTTATAAATTTGAAAACTGCTTGGTCAGAACCAAGGCAAAAAGTGTGAACAGGGCAGAATGGGTCAGTAACATGAGCCAGCAGGGGAATCAACAGAGGAGAAATAAGAAATAAAAGGGTCAAAAACCCCTCGAAAAAGTGTTACATATAATGGTGTTACATACAAATGTGTCTGACAATGAGAGCATGGTAACTAGGTGGAGTGAGTCATAAGTAGGATGATAACACTGATCACGCTGGTAGAAGGTACCAGTAAGGGCGTAACAAATTCCCATGTTGACTACACAAAGCAGTGAATTTTGAGACACTGTTCTTGTAGATTGACATGCCTTAGACAAACCTTTTACAAAGTACTTCGTATTCAAAGCACTTGTCATGTCATATATCATTTTAAAAATGTCTGTTCAAACAGTCCTTAATCTGACAAAATTGCAAGATTAAATGAAATCAAATGAATAAAAACTGCTCTATATAAACAAGGATGTATCCAAACGGCAATGTATGTGTTTGTCTTGGCTCACAGACTAGTGAAGAGTAATGTCAAGGGACAAGTCAGTAATCCTATCAGAACAAAATAAAGTCACTACAGGCAAGCAAAGGCCTGTGCAGCAAATAGGATCCCTCACCTGTGTGAGAGAATGTCTTACATAATCATATTTGTCTGTTGTCACATATTCATAATGTGCTCCAAATCGATGTTTCCGAAAACCTTTAGTAACCTCACTGAATACACAACTTACAAGGCAACAAAGGCTTTTCTGTCCTTCCACGTGGTATGAAAGGTCTCACTTAGCTTGGGGCCTCATAAACAGGGCAGGTAGATGGAAAAGTCCCTCCGGTGAGGCCCGAGCAAGAACCATGAATCCTGCATTCAAGACGTTCATGGAAAAAGAGCACGTGCATGTACAAACCTGGAACACCCCGTGTGTGATGATGCTGTAGAGGTTAGCATCATCTAGTATTCCATCATCTAGTACTCCATCATCTAGTACTCCATCATCTAGTACTCCACAAATAGCTTCAGTAAGTAAGTTGGGGGATAAGAGTGTGTAGGTCTATCCAGCCCCTCAAGTGTATTTACGGCATGAGTGGTATCTTCTAGCATATCATCATATTCCTCAACCTCTCTTAGTCACATGAATTGCAGGAAAAAAACTTACATAAAATACATACACTATATAAAAAAACTTACATAAAATACATACACTATGTACACATGGTGCAGCATACATTTGAACTGAAAGTACAAGTTTTTTCAGTTAACGGAGAACACAATTATCCCCCTGATGAAAGACATGTTAACCACACATCGCAGACTCCAAATCACACCAGCACACTAATCTCTACCAAAACTGGGCCTTTATGTCCTTATATGTCCTAGAGAAAACAAAGTCTTCCCTTGGAGGTCCCTTATTGTCACTATAAACACTGTCTAATAACCCTTTTATTTACTCATTTATTTGTTTTTGTTTGTTTGTTGGACTGCCGGTTTTAACATGGACTACTTTATGCAAGTGAAGTATTTGTGCACTTTTCTACTGACAAAAGTTGAAAACATCAGAAAGCTTTTATTGAACTCATCTATGAGACTGTAAGTAATCATTTCACTCACTGGCCATATAAAGTGTCCTACATGGTGGTTAAATAAAAGAAAAATCATAAACCCAAGATTAAGTAAGTTTAAGTAAGAGGGTTTTCTCCTTTTTAACTTCATGGTAACATGATTTTGAAAGAACACCCCAGAGGAATTTGCAAATATTCAGTTCAGGAGCTGAAATGGTGTACACCCTGAGGGCAGTGAACCAGGTAAATACACAAGGTTCTGTAAATCCTAGCAGGGTCAGATGGGAGCGGAACAGCCTCGGGGCCCAGAGCAGGAATGATTACAAAATGACACATAAAAGGCAGCAGTTTACCATAATTGACCAAAAAGGGCTGCGGGTGAAGGGCTGTGTGTGGGTCTGGGGTACACACGTATGGAAAACATGACCCAACGTGAAAATATGTATTTTAAGTGACAGATAAAAGAGTAGCTGCTAAAGGCAAAGTCGATATGAATGTATGTGCGTGTGTACATTGGGAAAGATAGCAACACAGGTACAGGAAAACACATGTGTAGAATTAGTTCACCTCTGCAGGGGTTCACACACAGCTAAGCACTGGGCAGCTAAAACTCAAGGCTGAATGAACGCTCTAAGAGCCAATTCGCTCCAGAGCGTCTTGCGGTTTCCCCCTCTCTATACCTCATGTGCGTTTACCACACAGGATCTTCTAGGAAATCTATTCCCATAGTTTTATTCTGAAAACGAGAAAATCCATTTTTGGTTCAAATGTTTAGAAAGGCTGATGCGTGAAGGCATGTGTACTAATGCAACGTTCGTGGAAGGAGACAGTAGAATTAAATTACTCAACAGGCTTAGACCTGCTTTCATTTCTGGACAATTCTGTTTATTATGAGGTATAGGTTAAGAATTATGATGTCAATCAAAAGTACAAGATTAGATTTTTAACCAAATTAGCAACCAAATTAGCAATTAGTAGCAGAACAGCTACTGACAGCCCATTTATATTCATCAGTAAATGTCATTGATTTGGCATTCATGGATGAGTTTTAACCATAAACATGGATCTTTGATGCTTCTAGTGCAAACAACAGTGAACAACATATACATCTAGTGCAAACTGTACAACAGTAAACAACCCAAAGCCAAATCATTCATGGTCAAAAACTGAATTTTTTTTAATTTTTTATGTCATGCACAAAGATTATGTTTATTTATGGCTCGTCACATTTGCCACTCAAACACAATCACTTACAAAAAGGAAAAGTTCAGGCGAAATGCTTTTTTATCTTCATGATCTGCAAAACAACTGTTTTTTGAGCAGCTGTTAGCTATGGCCAAAGACCCAGCCATGCAGAATGTACGGCATGCTGTTCACAGGAAACAAGGCACCAAAAGGCTTGACTATAGACCACTTGACTTTCCTGTTATTAGATTATTGTGAATAGGAATACATCCTTATGACCAGTCCCATGTTAGTTTTCATAGATCATGGCGTCTGTGATGTTTACTGTTACAGCTCTATGGAAAAGTCATCATGAAATCACCCAGCAAGGGTCTTTAGTTACCTATTAAGTAAGATCTGCCCCATTCTAGCATCATGTATTAGGAAACATATGAGACATCCTTATAGGGTCTGTAGCAAGGGGCTGGGGAGACTAATGGTGGGGAAAGAGACCATGAATAGCAAGAGTCAGGCTGGAAATATTCTGGCTGGACCCCAAATAGAAAGATGTTATATAAGTATTCCTCATGGTAAAGAGTACTGGCTGGAACCAGCACAACCTGTCAGCAACTTTACTGTAACAAATACAGAAATGGGGGATGAGAGAAAGAGTCACAGACAAGGAGAGTGAGAGAAAGAGTGTTTATGCAGTGTCTGTACAGTATGTGTATGTGCTGGACCTGTGGGAGCAGGGCCAGTATCAGCACAAGCTCAGAGCATGTGGCCTACACAGCTCTGGGGTTCTCACAGCACCTCGCTGAGGGTTACAGGCCTGCACACATTCCTCTCTGTTACAGAAGAACAGATGGAGGAACAGGAGAGGTATTTTGCATTTCAAGTTACCAGTTAAAATCTACCAGTTAAAAATAAGAAGCTTGCACTAATGTGCTAGAGAAAGTGCAAACGCTAACCCTAACCCAAGTTTCACAGTCAGTGTGAATGAAGTGATTCACAGTTAGCATGAATTGATTTTTTTCTGCATGTCAGAAAAGCACCTTTAATACCTTTAAACCCTTATTGTTAACATCTCATGCAATTGTCCGTAGACACAACATTACTATAGAACAGTATAAAAATTCTAAATATATCTTCTAAGCATGTGAGTCTATTTAATTGACCTTGTGAAAGATACTGTTACAATCTCACTAAACTAAACACACTTTCAGTAAAGGCAAACAATCATCTTCTACTGACCCTTTAGGAAATGTAACCTCTGCAGAAGGGCGTTTACTAAACCAGTAGCACCACATTGCATGGACAGATCGAGACACGAGTGATGTGTGGGAGTGCTAAGAACCCCAGAGCTGTTTTGATGTGGTAACACTGTATCCAGGCACCCACCCAAGTTTTTCACTTGCACAGAAGTGAAAAACTTCAATCAAGAGTTTACTACTGCTGTGAGTGAACTTATCAAATAATATATTTACTTGAGGAAACAGTACAGAGATTAGAAGACAGTGATAAGAGTCAGAAGAACAAGCAACAATATTTGAATTGTTTAAATGAATGTATCTAGGATATGTTCGTACAAACTATAGTTTAAACTAGTTTGTTTCCATAGTAGAAAATACATGGTGTAACGTTCATCTCCATACAGTCTGCAGCCCATCATTCAGTCCAACTCGCCCCAGTACTTGAATGATCTTTTCTGTTATCTAATTGAATGTGCACGCTGGTGGGCCTGGAGGCCAACGTTTCAGAAAGGAAGAACCACTGTGAAGGAGTGCTGTGCATTCACTTCAGTGTTACAGGAAAGGTGAAATGTGGGGTGGAAGTGTTTCTTTTTGTTTACATTATCCACTTCATTAGGAATATTTCTAATAAGACATACCCTCGAGGTGTAAATTTAGAAACTGTAGTCCATCTACTACCATGTAAAATTTCTTAGCCACCCTCCAACTCTCAGTGGCTAGTTTCTGACCACAGTATGAGGGAAGGCTGAACAAAGAGGCCTGCCTGGGACTGATCTGTAATCCCACTCCCACTAGATTACATCATAGCTCTGCCTGCTACTGTGTGATACCATCCTGCTCCCTCAGAAAAGTTCACTTCCAAGACCCTTGGAAGCCCTGCTGTTGCAGGGTTTATATACTTGAACACTATTAATGCCAGGATACATTGTCTTAAACCAAAAAACAATAACAACAGTATAACAACAACAATAACCAGTATCTAATAATATCACATTTTAACAGCATAAATAAAAAATTAAATGCTATTAATTCTTAAAGAAATATCATCCTAAATTTTAGTTTGATGTCAAGGGTTTTGACTACTATTTTGATTCCTAGATATCTAGAGCATCACTAGTGTTGCTGAGTGTCACTGTTGTGATTATATTATGTCTATATTATATATTATATATTATGTCTATATGTCTATATTATATTATGTCTATACTGATAAGTGTAAATTTTTCATGCTTTCTGATATAAACAGTGATGAATGGTTTGGGCATTGAAATACACTATATTCCCAAAAGTATTCGCTCACCTTCCTTGACTCACATATGATCTTAAGCAACATCCCATTCCTAATCCATAGGGTTCAATATGACGTTGGTCCACCCTTTGCAACTAGAACAGCTTCAGCTCTTCTGGGAAGGCTGTCCACAAGGTTTAGGAGTGTGTTTATGGGGATTTTTGACCATTCTTCCAGAAGCACATTTGTGAGGTCACATACTGATGTTGGACGAGAAGGCCTAGCTCTCAGTCTCCGCTCTAATTCATCCCAAAGGTGTTCTATTGGGTTGAGGTCAGGACTCTGTGCAGGACAGTCAAGTTCATCCACACCAGACTCTGCCATCCATGTCTTTATGGATCTTGCTTTGTGCACTGGTGCAGTCATTTGGATGGGTGAGCAAATACTTTTGGCAATATAGTCTAGGTTGGTTATGGTCTGCAACTGGAGTACTTAATAAACTGGATAGTGAGTATGGGTGCAAGTCTTTATAATACTGCTTGATGAGTCTTTGTAATGAGTTTATTGCCTAAGAGAATTTTGGTGAAGGTCAATGTGAGTGCCCCAAGGGGGCAATTTGTTACATAGCCAGCAGTCATCAGTCATTAATCATCAGTAATAATCACACAACCCAAACCATAGACAAAACTATTTATACAGAAAAGCAGGTAATATCCAAAAGGCCAATAACAGTAGTGACAAATGAATTTTTCAATCTATTAATCCTGCTGTGAGAATAGTACAGCTGAAAATAATGAATTTATTTTAATTATTAAGAAGTCAGTACAGGCGGTTATTAAACAAGGCAGAGATGCTGATATCTTGTCACAAAAAAGAGCATTACACTGAATGGAGAAAACTGAGCATATGAATAGCCACTTTATTAGAGATACCTACCCTTTCATGACTGATGCTTCCCTGAATGAAAATTTGACATGACCCAGAGTCCAACATAAAATCAGGTGAACATGTGTTATATGGTTCAGTTTAAGCATAAATCCACGTTGGAATCAACCAAACTGAGCGACTTCGATCGTTTGGTCATCGGTGCTGGTCTACAAAGAACCACTGTGCTTTGAACAAGACCTTGAAATGCCAAAGCAATAGAAAGCTAGAATCATAGAAAGTGTCTTTGTCCCTATACATGTACATCAAAAACATGTAAAGCTTTCTTCCCAAACACAAAGGGTCCATATACATAGCATGTTCTTCCCAAACACAAAGGCCCCTGAGACACAGCTTTGTATTAAACTTCAAATGCTCCTTTACACAATCCCTTTTTGCTACCCCTAGTGTACTTATATTTTTAATGAGGAAAATAAAAGGTCACATTTTAACATACAGGCCAGTTTTTGCCTCATTTAACAGTTGGAATAATGCACTTTAATGTTGTTCTACTGAACCAACTCCTGTGTTTTGTGGAGTAAATTGCTGGGGGTCGATAAGTTTACAATTTAAATTGGATATGAAATTAATTTAAATGCTTTACCCCTAAAGCTTAAGGCTACTAATGATAAATAAAAACTATAGTGAGCAAACAAACACAACCCTGATGAATGGTTCCAGATAAAGCTCATTTGCTGTTAGCCACTTGAACACATTCTGTTCTCGTAACTCTCCTAACTTTTGAACATTTATGGAACATTGTAACTGCTGAGTGTTGATAAAGGTCATGTGATTTCTTAAGGTGAGACAAAGTGTTACTATAATAATGTGCACATAACTGACATTAATAATTGCTGTTCTCATGAGTTGGAAGACTGTGTTGGCTCTCAAGAATCAGTATTCAACAAGGTAAATCTTCATGCGTGCATTAATAGTAATTTTACAGCGTTGAGTTTTTATTACAGTTTGCATCCCATACTGCCTAATAAAGGCTATGAGACCTCAGAGGCTGTTCACCAACAAACACAATATTCTGCCATAGCCCATAAACTATCATAGGTCAGCATGCCAAGTTATTACACTGAGACATTTCCAGGTACACGTGATAGCTTTGAGCAACACCCCAGCTTAATAGCCTGGCATTTTACCTAGCACATTAATCCCAGCATGCTCATAAGTGAGTCATAACAAATCACATTCATATATAAAACGTAATTTTTCAAATCTGGCTACGGTAAGGTTTCATTAAATCATCAGTTCTGAGATGGACTTTACTGCAGATGAAACTCGTGTTCTGAGGCTCTGATGCTTTAATAATGCATCCAAACTATTAGTCTTGGTTTGTGTCAGCTCAACTTTTTTGTCAAGAATAATAAAATTTCTTGGTGCATTACTGTGCAATTCTAAACATTAATCAAATAAAGTAGAATTGGCACTGCAATTAATTTTTATTATTTAAAGCCATGTTCACTATTTTCTAAAGCCATTTTGTTTATACTGTACCATGTGTACAGCTAGTTTTGTTTAGGTATCTGCTCAGCTTTCTTAAGCAGTACATTGCAATAAACAAGAGCTTCATGCTTACAAATTATTATTATGTACACAAATAAACCACCATGACAAATGGTGAATCTATTGGGCTGCCTATATAAATTAACTAGGAAACAAAACACTTCCAGACCCTTCATTAAGCAGAGAAAGCTTAAGGCAGGGATATTCAAACCTTGACTTTGAATATGGTTTTCAATTGAACAGTTAATTTAACTCATTAGCCATTTATTAATTACACCCGACTCCAAGGGTGACAGAAAAATGTGTAGCACTTTGAAGGCTACAGCCACTAGTGGGATTACAAAAAAATCAGTGATATAATTAATACAATGCGAATAAAAATCAGGCTGTAGCAAAGTTTCCATATGAAATTTGCAGCCCATGTAACAGGAAACCTAAAATATTAACATGTATTCACCTCATAATTGTGCAACACCTCCAAAAAAGTAAACCGTGCATGGATCAAGGCAGACTCAAAACAAACAACATATTTAATTTTACCACTGTTCACACAATCCTGGCAGAGGGACATGAATACTGGCAGCTATTAGCTGTCACCAGGTTTATTGCTCTGTAAACCTTATTTTTGAAAAGCAAAACCAGAATGTCTATCACACCCCCCCACTCTCCCCTAAGCTTTTTATGAGTCGGGGGAGGGGGGAGGCCCTTAGTGTGTCTGAACAAAGCCAAATCATCTTAGAATAACCAGGGAGGGTGCCACAAATAACCAGTGACAAACCAAATGTCAACCACAAATTGCGTGATTATGATTGTATTATTTTATATAAATAAGGCTGAGAGAGCAAGACTCTGACATAAAGTGGCTTAGCTAACCATATCTAGTATAGTGTACAACAGGGGCATATCCATGTTCCTGGAGTCCTATGTTCCCCAGTTTAATATCCTGTTAACACTGATTAACCCTCCAACCCAACCCCTAACCCTAAACCCCAGGTCTGCTACACAGAGATCCATGTGGTATTACTGAGGAAAAGATATGATGCATTCGCACAATAATCCATATTATGCCATATTAAGCAAATACAGAGTTGGTAAACATTTTTTTCAGATTACCATTATGTGTAACATAGAGATCGGCACACAGTTATGTTAGGAACAGAGCACACAGCATGTTAGGAACAGAGCACACAGGATGTTAGGAACAGAGCACACAGGATGTTAGGAACAGAGCACACAGGATGTTAGGAACAGAGCACACAGGATGTTAGGAACAGAGCACACAGGATGCTAGGAAGCATGCCTCTTTATTATCTTCCCATAATGTGCTTTATACAATTGTGGAACATAGGAATACCATGGACAAACAGCAAGTACTATCACTACCATAAGAACAAAACAGCAAGAATGTTTAATGTGTGCAATCAGTGGACCCTGGAAACACCATGAAAGCACAGTGGCAAAGTAAATCACACCTTTAGCCTCATTACACCTTCAGCAACATCTTCCTTTTAGGAAGTGAACAAAACTTTCAAAACTCTCATCATTTAATAAGTTCAGAATTGAATTGCCTATGTGCTCTAATGGCACCAGGATAATGGGGTCAAAACACAACTAAAAGTTTCTAGTTTTTCTAAAAAAATCACTTTCTTTATGGGCTTATTTAAAGCTGAATCATGTTTTTTTTTATTCTTCAGTTCTTTTGAAGGACTCATCGTGCAAATATAAATCGTGAAGTTATTTCAACTACATACTTCTGTGGAACAGAAAAAAAAATTTTTTTGATCTATATACTATAATTTCATAAAGTCAGAGAAAAAATATTACTTTGGTTTAGATCTCACTTTGATCGTTATGAGTTTGTGAACATATTTAACATGTTGGGTGGATTTTTACATTTCTGTCACACATTTATGATTACCCTTTCTGTTATCCCTCCCCTTCCATGGAAACAAAATATATGCATCCAGGGAGCTGCTGATAAGACACTTGCAGATGTTCACAAGTTTCATAGTGAGATAGCTAACAAGTTTAATGTACTTTTGTTGCTGTCAAGATCAAAAGGTACATGTGAACATGTGTTGCCCAATTCACCAAGTGATCTGAGCTAAGAGGAAAGCTTTGTGTGAATGTGATTTGTATTCTTCATTGTATTCTTCACCATTTCATTCATGTAGCATTATAAAAGCACCCAGTTTCTGTCTGTTCCTAATGTGCTGGAGGAATTTTCCAGAGCCTAATATGCTGTTCTGCATGTGTTGATAAAAGCAAACCAGAGGCTTTACAGCACCACTCAGCACATTGTGGGCAAACACAGATCCACAGAAAGTACCCGTGTAGAAAACAGATCGCCAGGGCCCATCCACAAACAAGAGGGGTGAAGTTGGGACATGACAGTGCTGTTATGGCTAAATGTTTAAAGAAAAAGATTAGAATTTGAAAGCATTCCTGCCAACTCCCACAAATTACACATCTCTCAGTCATAGAACGGAAGTAGAATATAGACAGAATGGAGCATGTCGCATACAAAAGGGTACATCTTTAGCATATCTAACAGCCAAAATACTGAAGTTATTATAAGAGAAGAAATAGTCAAGAGATCTTGTATTACAAGGAGGGTGTTGCTTAGTAATTTTGGAAATGAACATACAGGAAAAATACCTAAGAATCTAGGAATCATAAATTGAGTTCCACAGATCATTCTAACAGGAGTTCTGAAGACTGACCTAAAATTTCAAGCAGAAGTTTCCTTTAACCCCATTAAAGCCCCATTTTACCCCATTAAAGTTATTCTTTAGAATCCCTTTGAAGAACAAATGATTTAACCATTAATCCTTCATTAACAAACATCTCATAACTGTGGAGAATCACAAATGGATGAGAACAAGAAGGTTAATGTCCAATTATTCATCAAAGATATAGGTACAGACTGATTGATCAGTTCATTTGAGGGAAATTGCCATCTAGGAAGTGTCATCACCCATAAGGTCTTGCAATTCAGGTCACTAGCTAAGAGAATATGGCCAGCAGTCACACGCCGGTCAGGCAGAGGCCATGTTCACCTGTGTACAAGAAGGTTATCCTTACTAGAATTATATTCAACTGAAAACAGGTAGGTTATCTTAAATTACGTATACTGATTGCTTCTGCTAAGATGACACCATTGTCATATTTTACATTACCAGTAGTTAAACTTGTCCATATAAAAAGTTTTTCATGTCAACAGTAAAATCTAGAAGGACTGATCCATCCATCTCCTTTCATTTTAGACATGTGATTAGGGGAACTCAGAAAGGTCGCTTCTGCATGGCAGATAATCTCTGAGATTTTAAATGATAACTGGGGTCAGGGTGGTGAAATGACATGCCATCATCAGAATGGGTACACAGGAGTGAGATGTGCAGTAAAAACCAGAATGACTTAGAGATATCCTTCTTGTAACAAGAGGGGCAATAAAGCAATGCATACACTGTACTCTCAAAATAAAAGACTGAAGACACTGTCCACTGCACATATAGACATGTGCAGTGGACAGATTAGAATGCTGAACATGGGTCCTGGTCATGTGATGGACCAAACATCCAGAAGGCTGGTGTTCTTTACGGTTCATACAAAGAGAGTTTCATATTGAATTTATCAAGTGCATTCTGTGGGTTAACCAACCACAGGGAGCACATACCACAGCTTGTTCTCAAACCCATGAGGACAATGCAACACCTTTACTGGGTAACGCTGAAGGTTGAGATACATGGTTTGGTAATGGTCTCATCAAACTTCACAAAGCTGCAGTACAATTAATGCGTTTAAACTAAGAAATCTAAAAAGTCCTACCTGTAACTCACACCACGCCACCTCCACTGTGGTCTCTGTGTCTAGACCTTTGTAGACTGTCTTGAACGACCCTCTCCCGATTTCGATATTGAACTTCAGGTACCTTCCATCAGGTGAAGTGGCCACAGCTTTAGTCTCAATGTCCTCTTTCTCGTCCTGTTCCCATCTGCTCTCTAGTTGGCGGCGGTGTACAGCTTTTTCGGACTTTATGACTTCAGTGTCCGAATCTGAACTAGCATCATGTGCAGCATTGGACGGAACCGAGGCGCCCCATGTTTCTGAAGATGAAGAAGGTTGTGGAGTAGACGCATCCGGACTTGAGACAGGAGACGGAGACGGAGGTGTGTCGACTTTCGGTTCCTCTGTCCTTCTCTCTGACAAAATATTCTCGGCAGACCATGACAATGTTTTTGAAATCGCTCCATTGTAGAACTGCGGCTCAATATCCACATTCAACTTGTGAAGCACATACGAGTTCCTTCTTGCGCTCAGTGGGTGCGTTCGGAGCATTGGCACTCTGGATAGACAGTCATTATCTATATCAACAGGTAAGTTTGGAAAGCTAAGTCCAGACAACTCAACTTCGGCATGTGCCATGCTGCGAGTTAATAAAACAACTGCAAGATGAACTTACATTCACTTTAGACCTATCTTATACCGGTAATTATTTGTGAAGCTGTAAGTTGTGTTCCATGCGAACATCTTGTTCTCGCTGCATTTATTTAATCTGTCCACGTTCCTTCACAAACGTCTTCAAAGAATTCTTGAGACGAAATCTAAGAAAGTCCAACAGGATATGTATTAAAAAATAAACACATTTTTGCAGGCTACATCATTTATGGCAGATCAATAAACAAAGTTTACTTTATTTGGTAAGATTAATGTGCAAACACTTACCTTATTTTGACGATTAACATTA
The DNA here is from genome assembly GCA_028565775.1 of Sternarchorhynchus goeldii. NCBI lineage: Eukaryota > Metazoa > Chordata > Actinopteri > Gymnotiformes > Apteronotidae > Sternarchorhynchus > Sternarchorhynchus goeldii. The sequence continues at coordinate 14,064,885 of JAOXYF010000012.1, read as the reverse complement.
CAAAAAAATGATTGTTCCACCGTTCAAAAGGCACACATTTCTTCCAGCATTAGTTTGTCCGAGTATGCTGGTCTGATAAGGCAAACCTCCAGGACCTTTCTACAGCCCTAATATCAGCACGAGCGGGAGACAAGCAACCACTGTGTGCACACGCGGCCTGACTCCTCCTCGTTTACCTGAAGGTCGCAGTATTAAGTTACACTAAGTTTCAAGCGGTTCGTCCGAAGACTAAAACGGGCTTTGTGGTATCATGATAGTTTTTTTGAAGCAGTAAACTGTATAACCTTCTCGCGTCTCGTCGATTCAACGAAACCAATTATTATTCTGTAAAATCAAAAATACAAAATAACATTTAGTGGAATGTCATTTTCACTACTGTGGGATGGGTCACTCTTCACAGAAACAATAGCTGATATGTTTACATTTTTACAATTAATGTATCCAAGAATTGTAATACATTTATGGTAATTTATGGTAAAATCTTTCTTACAAAAGGCGCTTTAGTTTTTAGTCGTTTGGTGACGCAATGGCTGTATAGCGTCTTCACACCTCATATATTTGGCCAGACCAAATACATGGAAATATGAGGTGGCAGTATATACGTGACCTCAGCTGGCAGCACAACATATATTTTTAAGTGATTTGGTTTACTTTGTTAGTGTTTTAATTGGTAAGATACTGCAACATCTCCGTACCTGTTATTTTTGCTGGATTTCTTTTTTTTTATTTAAATTTCTTGGAATATATAGCATAGTGTAAATATATAGTATAGTGTAAATGCTGACTGTATTATTTAAAATGTCTAAATAGTTTCACACAAAAGAACTACATTTAATGAAAAAACAATAACAAATACTGTTAGGACACTGTCACACCCTCACTCATGTTTTCCATACCCATCCCTTCATTTTCTATCTTAATTCTCTTTTGTCTCCTCAGCTGTTCCCTTGTTAAGGCTGTGAATAAAAAGTTTCTTAGGCATTAAGCAACTTAAATACAAAACAGAATTAAAGAGATGTGAGGCTAAGAGAAATATAATCAGTATGTGAAACAAACTACAAATGCAGCAATCATTTTTAGGGTATTGTTTACCCTTTTATAAGGAAGTAAAACATTTTAAAATGCAACGTACCCAATTGTAAACCCAATAGTTAATACAATAACATTAATATTAATATACATATATCTATTAAATTATGTAAGGAATAACATCTCGAATTCAAACATCTAGTTAATCTGCCAAATAAGGGGATTTCCTTCATTAACTCTCAAACATATCCTAGTTAATCTTTGTTTAATCAGTAAGCAGTTAAAATGACAAACAGTGGTGGTCAACCGTAAGGGTTCCATTGTAATTGAACAGAATCGCCATCGCACGTGTGTACAGCAGAGGGCGCCACAGGACATTTAATCATTATAGTAGGGCCGTATATTAAAAACACCTCGTTCCCTCGTTTTTATCGATACAAAGCTCCTAATTTTTCCAAGACAGTTGTGAACTAGTGTAAATATACACACTGCTTGCTTTATGTTCCAATATCAGCCAATATAAATACATATGGTGCTTATGGTAACCTGAAGTTATACTGAATATAGTAGGTATTATAAGAGTCATTCCCATCAATAGATAAATGTTCAACATGTGCACAAAATGCACCCTCTAAAAACAAAGATTGCATGTTTATAGTTTGTCATTTCATAGTAGTTAATTCATCATCTTTGATGTGTCTAACTCTTTGAATGCATGTGAAAACATTTCAAGGATTGCAACATAGAAAAATGAAAACCACTAATTTATTTATACACTTTTACATTTGTATAAAATGTGGTCAGAGACAGATACAGACAAGCAGAGTAATGCTACTGTGGAAATTCGGCAAACTGTTGTCATTAACCACATCACCACCGGTACCGGCACATTTACACAAGAACGCTTGGTTCATCTCTTCAGATGTCTTTGCCAGGAAGCATTGGAATATCCCCAAAATGTATTTTGGGTTTTGTGATAGCACAGAGAGGAGATATTCAAGTAGAACAAGTCTGCTGGGATTCATAGCACTACAAGGAACAAAATCAAAACCATTTGTACACCAAACAATGGACTTCGAATAGCATCTTTTTCAGAAGTCGGACCTCTTTTGATGTTTAAGTCATTTGCATGATATCTTGGAGTGAAATTCTATCTTGTTTTGCTAAATCGCTGAGTAATTCAGTTTGTCAGGTGTAAAACCACCGATTCAGAATAGTTCCAACAAGGAAATTGTGTATTCAAGGTTATCTACACAATAAAGACTTTAACTGCAATGATTAAGTCATTAACAGTGCTGATTTTCCAGTCAAATCTTAAGACAGAAATACTTAAATGGGATTCTTCAAAAATCCTGTTTAAAGTAGACTTAATCTATGCCAGGAAATCCAGCAACTACAGTCCATATTCCAAAGATCTGATCCCAGCAGATCAAAAAGATCAGTCTGGGATTAAATGAGCCCCAAAATCCCACCCTTCCTAAAGTTTGAATTAGAAAAGCATGACTTAGAAGAACTTGACTCCCTTTCCATCATCCAGCGTAATGATTTCTGCCTTTCCTTCAGCCTGTAGGGCCTGCAGTGAGCGCAACAGCATCCACTCCTCCAGTCCATGGAACTCTGGAAAATCAGCACTTTCTTTAGCTTGCATAGTTCTTCAGTAGAAATTATTTAAACAAGTACAGTAACGGAGTTTACAAGTGGTCACTGATAAACTTATTTTTTATAGAATTTTGTATAGTAACTAAATGCTTCTGTGAAATTTGTGGACCTAGTGTTTATGGCTTAAAGGCATTTGGTGTATGAATTCTGTTTTTTACTGATTTGGTGTATGAATTCTGTTTTTACTGATTTGGTGTATGAATTCTGTTTTTTCTGATGGAGCATGTTGCATACAAAAGGGTACACCTTTAGCTTATCTAATAGACACTCTGGTAAATACTTTAGAATTATTAGATCATTCTTAAAATAAAAAAACAAGCAAAAACAATTCATTTTGTGCTGTACAAATTGGTAAATTGTATTCAATTTTACCAATAATGCAGTGAAGCTCTTTACTCACAGAAAACACAAATTGCACCAAAGTACCTTCATTTTCTGTGTCATCACCATTAGAAAGTTCATAGAGTGTAAACACTGAGTTGACCATGCCATTTTTAGAGACCTAAACAAAAGACAGTAAAATACTGAAAATTCTTCAGTACAGTTTGGAGCATCTTTAGTCATTTTATATATTTATTCATTTATTTAGTCATTTATTTGTATTTTATAATGGCATTCATTAGCCATTATTTAATTAACATCTATATGAACACATGCAACTTTGACCACAAAACACAACTATTTATTACTGAAATCTGGCCAACCATTTTAAATATACTTTTATCATGGCTGCTTCTATGAATACTACAGCAACTCCAGAAAATAAGGAAAAAAAAAATCACCAATTTAATAATCACAAATTAAGAATTGTTTCTTCAGATTCAGAAGTTTTTACATACTGTTTTTAAAGGTACTATAACACTGTAAACACGTTGTTAGAATAGAAACTAAGCTCACCCATTGATAAATCAGTTTTCCCCATTCCTCAGGTCTTCGCCACATGATTAAACAGCGTGTTTTATTTTTGTCTATCCATTCCAGGTTCCCTGTTATCAAATCCAATAATAAAAATGGTATTTTTTTTAATAACCCCCTTGGATATAATAACCGTCCATGATAATATGGTGGCCTGAACTGAGGCAATATTTTAATAAATTGCAATTCAATAAATTTTTTTCATACCTTTTTTTCTCAGTTCCTCAAAGACAACTTGTATGGCCTCGACCGAGAGTTTTCCTGAATACCAGAGCTCAGAGACAATAAACAAGGCGTTTTACATTAATCAGCAAAATGAGGCTACATGAACCTTTTTTGAAGACAAGGTCTGACTAGAATAAGACTACGGCACTAATACTAATTGTAGGCTCAATTACGCAAATGAAGCACAACACATTCATTAAATGCATCCTAAAGTAGTATTGTAAGATTTTAAAACGTTATTACAAGCTTAATTTTACTTTTCTTTTCTTTTTTGCAGTGTCATTCATACATTGGGGATGTTTAAGTGGCGGCAGGGCTACCAACAAAGGATACTCTCGATCTTTTTGTTGTTGAATATGGGGCTTTCTTGCGCTTCGAGGACGTCCAAGGTGTACAGTTTTCGATTACGGCAATACGAAAGCGTGAGCGAACACCATGCCGCCAGCTGTTTCTGTCTGGTGTCAACATTTGGTTGTAATCTATAAAAGATTGAGCAGTCACTTTTTTCAAGAAGGTAGAAGCTTTGGCTAATTCCTCAACTGGCAAATTTTAATTCACCTAGCTAGCTATGGAAAATACACGTGAATTTGATGCATACATTGTCTTATATAATACGTAGATGCGTAGCAAAAATTACTATTAATAACAGCAGTAATTTCTTTTTCAACTGGTTTTCTGGGCATCTGTGCAGAAAAAGCCAGCTAGCTAGCTAACGTTGAATACTTCCTTAGCGCTACCTGGCTACTATACTCCCGGATACTAAAAAAGCACATTTACAAGACCAAAAATATTTAATGGGGATATTTCGTGTGATATTATACTCATTTGTACTGTTACAGTGTCATTGAAATACATGGACTCACGTGAAGAATGGGGGGAAATTGTACTGCCAAGGCCACTCAAAACTCATCTCCAGTACAAATTTTGTCAACTTGCGGTCTGTCGATATAATGTCAGAGGGGAACTGTTTCCGGTATGGCGGAGCGTAAAAAATCGCCTGTCAACTTAAAAGCCAAGTTAAATCGTACAAGACCATACATAACTTTCAGTGTTGCCAAGTGAATTATCCAAGGCACTTTCTTTTGGTCATTACTTTTTAAATAACTAAAAGAAGATCCAACAAAGGTAGTATTGGGATTTCGTGAGTTTATTCGGTGACTGTATGAGCTGTACGATTTTTGTGTTCAAGGTTTGAGAGTAGAGTATAATGCAGAGAGGAAATTGAATTGGACGTAAGAAGTGGACATTGGTCCTCCTATACACCAAGGGGGCGCTGTGTGCTGATGGCTGTTATAGACTTTCTCAGTGATATTTAGACGGCGGGAGTCTACTACCGAGATAAACATTGACAATGTTAAGAAATATTACTTTTAATTTAACTATGCACTGATGCTTTTTTATACTGTATAAGGTACTGCAAATTCTTCAAGTTATCCAAGAATATTTTTGTGTAAGCTTGGAGCAGCAACTATGCTATGAACTTTAATACGGTAATACACCCGCTAGGCCAGAGCTAGCTAGCTAGTCATGTAGTTGGCTACAATTATAGCGAACATAACAAGCATAGTATGCAGTCATGCTTCTTGAAAAGTAAAACGAAAAAATGATTTTGCGGACACCTTTGTTAAGTTACATGTTTTCCTTCACTGGGTACAGCAGAAACTAAGGGTAAAGTGATTGCAGTTAGCTAGATAGTTAATGATACATCTTGGCTATAAATGTTGATGGTAAATCCATTCGCCAACAAACTGGTGTTGACCGGAATGTTGTTTCAGTGGAACTAATTCACCGTTGCCATCTCTCAGTTGTCGCGATGCAGGCTGTCGAGGAAACGGATTCCTCGCTCGCAGACAGCGTAGAGTTGATGAGAGTGCGAGAGGAGGACAAAGCGAGGGAAGAAGAGGGAACGAAGGGAAAAGAGGGCGAAGAAGCAGCTGAAACTAATATGGAGACCATGGCGGAGGATGAAAAAGGTATAGAAGCAAGCAACCTTGATTTCTACTTTTTCTACATTTTGTTTATGTTAAATTGCTTTAAGGTTTAAGAAGAGGGATGGTAGACTGATTAAACGTAGTCTTGGACTAAACCCATGACTCTTCCACTGCTAAGATAAGGAGAAAAATGAAGAAATAGGTGAAGAGCAGAGGGAAGGAACGACAGAAGAAGAGACGAATGGAGGTGGACAGACAGTTCAGGTAGAGGAGGACTGGGAAATACCTTACAGTGATGAGGAGATGGAAGACCCCAAGAGCTGGATGCCTCCACCTGAGGAGATCAAACGCTTGTATGATCTCCTAGCTAATGGAGAGATGCTGGAGCTGAAGTGGGTCCCTCTGCCTCGAAGAGCACCCACTCCTCCATGCACACCTTCTCCAGAGAGAGATGGAGAAGACTCAGAAGAGACCAGGCAGGAGGAGTGTGAGCGCAAGTGCGTGGCTCTGTGTTCTGCTATTTTCTTACATGCACAGTGAAAGCAGATGAATTCAACTCAAAGTTTTTGAGAAGTGGGGGTTGTCTTGAGAAATGTAATAGAGTAAAACTAGTAAAGGTATGGTCAAGACATTTGCAATAAACAGTCTTGGTGTGGTTTTAGAATATTTGGTATTATTGTTAGACAGTTGCTTTTTTAGTTTGATACTTGCTGTTCAAGTTACCCAGAATAGTTGGTTTTACATCACTGAGCCTAAATGAAATATTCTTATCATGGGGCTTCTTGGCTGTTTCAGGGCTCCTACACCAACTGAGTTTGATTTTGATGAAGAGCAAACTATTATGACACCTAAGAATGCCTTTCTCAGCCGACGTAGAACACCAGGTATGACAATATAAGATGCACAGACCACACTCATGAGTATATCATTTGTTGGTATTTAGTTTCAAAGAAGCACTGTTGTATCTTGTGCCTTCTTAAGGTGTTTTCCTTCAGTCTCCCTGATTTTGCTCACTGGGTGACTGAACCTGCCTTAATGTAAAGCTCCTTTTATGACAAAAAAAAAGAACTGTTGTAAGGATTGCAATTAAAGCTTCTACCTCATCAGTTTTGTGTATTTGAGTTTCCAGAATAAATTGATGAACTGAAACCATCATACCCATCTGAAACTCATGTAGCCATCAGGCATAACAGGAAGGACACTTCTAGTTGAGCAAAATGATGTTACTGTTGTTTACTCCCTTTCTGTTTGTGCTCCTTTGCAGGTTCATCTGCCCGTTCCACAGTCAAGCGCGAGGCACGACTTGACAAGGTACTCTCTGATATGAAGCGACATCGTAAGATTGAGGAACAAATCCTAAGGACAGGTCGCGACCTTTTTAAAAGTGACCGACCCCCGGCCGGGCCACCCCCGCAGGAGAGACTGTCACCTACCAGCCAGAGAGAGCGTGAGAAAGAGAGAGAGAGAGACAGTGACCCTAGCACTGTCTTCAGCCCCAGACAGAGGAGATACTGAGAAAATGAGCATGCAGGACATTTCCGGCCAGACCCTCGTGTTTGTGCCTGTGGTTTAATTTAATTTTTAAGAACAATTTTGTTCACAATTATATATTGTTTTTTATTCCTCACAGCCAAATGTAAATGTGTGTGTGGATTTAAACATTACTGTCAAATGTGTGAAAGGCAATGTAAATTACTTTTTTTACTTGAATAAATGTTTTTTTTTTTTTATTTGTGTAGTCTTGCACAAAAAGGTATTGCTTGCCATAAAAGAGCTTTGCTGAAAATCTACATATATGTGTGTACTGTACTCAAACTGTCCACACGGATACAGTTTTCTTACAAGTAAAATAGATTCTTGTTCCTCTAACTGCTTTAAGTGGTCAGAGTACAATCAATCATGTATCACTGTAATTAAGAACTTTTTTATTTCTTGGTACATTTTGCATTTTACTGGGATACCCAAATACTTTATAATGTTTCTATTAATTATATGGGATACAGTAAAGTATAGTTGGATGGAACCAAAAGTCTCATAAACCAGGATGGGCCTAAATTAATACTCTTATGTTTGAGATTGTCTGTGAATATATCAGTTATTTAGTAATAGAAAATAATGTGTAATTAAAAAAAAGTATGAGACATTTGTTAAATGGTTATATAAGTGGAACATGGTGCAAACATGCTTATAGTTTTGCTCTCTAACAATGATTTTTTTAATTATGAGGTTAAAGACAAATAGTGCCTAATGTCAGTTTATGATTGGTTATGCAATACAGACATTAGACCTGTCGGACATGGAGAGCAAATATATATATATTTGCAATGAGAGGCTGAAGTACAACCGTGTTTTCATTTAAATGGGGAATACATATTTAACATCTTACACTACATACAAAGATGCAGTTATAACCAAAAGAAACAGTGCATATCCAACGCACAATTACTAAAATCCTTTGAATGTTTTTCAGTATTTGAGCCTGTATACTTGCATAAGATCACTTTGGCCTGATGCATATTCCATTATATGGGGTTCTAAAAGCACCACACAGTCACAAGTGTTTATTTTTAAATATGATTTAAAAATTAAAGTAAAAGTCAATTGATTTGATCTAATTAGGATATATGTGTTTAGTTCTGACAGGACAGTGGAACCAGCTTGGTTGTGTAGTTTTGCTACTATTAAACTAAAAGTCTGCAGGTTATTCCTTTGTCATTCCAGAAGTATATTAGTAAATTACAAGGAACAGAATATTTGCAAGCAGCTTATAAATACTACAGGGGAAGTATATCCTCATATCTGTGTTCATTTAGGAGTGAAAGGCAGGCTATGAATTTTAACATAAAATGTCACATTGTATTCAATATACAATTATATTCCAACAAAATGCGATACGTAATGGTTGGTATTTGTAACAAACAGGATGCTGTCAACAAAAAATAAATAAAATAAATAGGAAACAAAGTAAAAACATCAGTTCAGTTCTCAGTTATGTATATACTCACATTTGTATGAGATTTTCTTTGTATATACTCTTTTCTAGCCCAAAAGTAAATCAAACTAAAACTATACACAATTCCAAAAGGGATAAGGCAGCTTAATTTAATTCAGTAGTTGTTTTTTTAACACCCAAAGATTCAAGGTTGTCTCAGGGTTATATATACATACATAGATACACACATACACTCACATACACACACACACGCACACACAAACGTATATATATATATATATATATGAGAGTGTGTGGGTGCATGAGAAGGAGATAGATAGATATAGATAGATACAGATAGTGCTGGTAAAGAAGTACCTGAAAGTTCTGCCTTAAATTAAATGTACTGTTGTTCACATGGCTTTAAAGCAGGACATTTAAGTACAGTCTTACCATTAATGCATTGGTTAGTAGGTTTAGCTAGACAATCTATAAACAATATACTAGCATATACAAAATAATACATTCCAAACCCTTGTCCCCTCCCAGACAAATAGGGATTAGTTACATTTCATGGATTTCTTTTATTGAAACAGGAGAGGTTTACATTAACCTACCTGCTTTTTTATGAGAGGTCTTTCAAAGTTTTGTCAAATTCTTCTTTCCTTTAGAGGGTGTGATCTTGCTAATGAAAACAATATTTGTATTTCCACTAACTTTACATCTAAAGTATATGCATGTTTAGATACTGATTTTTCTATCAAAATTTCAAAATGGTTGATATCCATTAAATTTATTATTTCTTGCACACAACCATGACATGCCTATATAATCATCACTACAACTCCTTATGTGCCCTACTGCATTATAATGATGCATTATAATGATGCATTATAATGATGCATGTTATAATGATGCATGTTATAATGATGCATATTGCCTCAGTTGATCAAACATGTGCATTTGACACAGGCTGAACCATTGTGCAAACACTATTATGTCTTTTGTTACAATCTTTTTGCCAGAATAGATTTCATTCGTCTACTAAAGCTATCCTATATGGAGTACATAAGTCTGGGTGCTAATCATAGTTCTGTATTGTGTAATAGTATAATTATAGCACATCTATTACAGTTCCTGCACTGTAATAATGTCCTCAGATTGAGCTTTATCATTTTGCTTTGAATTAAATTAGTTATTTAACTAGTCCTTCAGGCTCATTTTGCCAACCATTTCATCTATAGCATGACTTCCGCTGTCGTCCATTCTCTCTCATTCCCTCTCTATTTTAAGGCCTGTCCCATTGCAGCCCCTCTGTTAGTGTGTCACAGCGGCAGGCATGTCTACAGCAGCCGCACCACTGCTGTAGCCATTGGCCTGCTGAGGCAAGTGGGCGTGTCTGTCCAGGCAGGGCTTGGCCGGTGGTGGGGGTGGGCCATTGGAGCGTGAGGAGCTGCCTTTGAAGAGACGCAGTGCCCCACGACAGATGAGGGAGAACCAGTAGAGCTGAGGGGCCATGAGGAGTGCTGCCCCCAGGTTACACTGCCATGGCACAGCTAGTGGGACCAGGTGGAAAGGGATGGAGGCGTACCTGCAGAAGTGGTGAAAAGAAAAAAACAAAAGCTCTGACAAACAGAAGGCAACAAGATGCTGCTGAAGCCAAAACAAAACGACAACAAAAGCACTTTAAGAGAGAGAGAAAGAGAAAGCCAGAGGAAAGGTAGTGCTGCCATACCTGCCGTAAACATAGTAGAGGTAGGGGAAGAGGAGGACTCGACAGACGAAGAAAGTGACCAGCATGAGAGCCCCGTTCACTTTGTGAAGTAGCGTGTGCTGCTGTTTGTACTGAGAGAGAGTGCAGGTGAAAGGGTGAACACAAACGCAGTCCAAACTGAAAGATCAAATGCAGGAGGTGAAGAACGAAAGAGGATAGCTGAGAAGAACACGAAACATCATGAAAAATGTGTTTATCGGAAGATCATAGCATTATCAAAAAAAAATTCATCTGAAGAGTGTAGCATTATTAAAAACCATACAAACCATATAAGCTGTAATTATACAAACATTAGTGTGTGGAGTAAAAACAACCTTCTAAAAAAAAGAAACAAAAAAACTAAACAAAATCCTACACCACCTCTAGTACCAAATGGGACAGAGGAAGTGAGGGTATAGTTAACTCAGCCATCAAACACAAGTGTTAAGTGATGACAGGTAAACAAGTTTCCTTTTTTCCTTTCCAAAAAGTTTCCTTTTTATGTTCTTAAATTAATCTAAAAGTACTATCAGAAGAGCCAATAACAAATTCCTTCTAACTGTATAAGTACCTAAAAAAACTCAATAATACTGTACTTTGTCCATATATCTATTTCAGAACCAGTGAATGAAGTGGAATGGAGTATTATCCTAATACCGGAATATATCTATAAATAATTTAAAAGATTTATTCAGCATATGTTCAACTATAGATGTAGTATATCTTTCTTGAAAGAAGTCCTTTGCATGCCCTTGAGAATCAGACCACATACTTAGCCATGTTACATGGCCATGCACCTGTATAACAGTGACCAGGGCCTGAGGGGCGGGGCCTGGGGGCGGGGCTATGACAGAGGATCCTGTATCTGGTGTTAAAGCTCGTCTAGATTCAGGAGGCTAAATTCAGCAGTAGCTCAGAGAGAGCAGCTAGTAAAACAGCACCTAGAGATACAAGGAACATCCCCTTCATTTTGATTTGCCCCAGCCATGTCAAAAGAAAAATATGGGGATTTTCCTCAGACCTCTAGGTGCCTTTTTAAAATTAAGACCAGAATCAAGACTGGAAATTTAACCAGTTAAAAAAGTGAAACTGACACCTGAACTCTCATTGAAATGATATACCAGGATCTCAAAGATCTAGGGTAAGAAGTCAAAATAACTGCTGTATCTTTAGTCCATAAAATCTATTTATCCCCCCACAGTGTCCATTTGCATGCAATATATCTCAGGTTGAAAAGATCTAGACCAGAGAGCAGAGTCCATTTTCATGTCAGGACTTGCATATTGACAAGTGTTCTATTTTCACTTTACCTGGGCCTATGGAGACCTGCCTAATATTTCCATGTGAGCCTCTGTTAATTACAGCATGTCCCTTATGACTGTACCATAAAATATGCATTAAGGTACAGTGTAAAAGTACCGCATGGTAAGTACAGTAGGCATCATTAAGGTACAGTGTAAAAGTACCACATGATAAATACTGGAGACATCATTGTTTAAGATGCATTAAGGTACAGTGTAAGTACTGCATGATAAATACTGGAGACATTATTGTTTAAGATGCATTAAGGTACAATGTAAGTACTGCATGATAAATACTGGAGACATCATTGTTTAAGATGAGGTAAGAATGAAGCATCATTACAAAAATTCCATTGGGGCAGATTGAAAAACACTCATCTGATCAATAATAGATGTACCTGAATGAGGATTTTGCCTAGGCAGACAGAAGGAGTGCTGAGTTCAGCTAGGAACATGACGCCCTGGAAGTAATCACCCCTCCCCTGCCTCCAGAACTGGTAGAGGGAGAAGAGACAGTACAGTTAGTGTGGACCCAGGTCTCACTGTTAGGTAGATTTGATGGTTCTTCAGATGTAAATCAAGCTTAGGGTGGGATTCCAGTTAAAAAAAACATTCCCAATGCCTTCCATATTCCTCAGTACATATTAATCAGTATGTAATAACTTGTTTTTGTTGTTTATTTTCTGATGTGAGGCCACAGTGGTTCACATTAATAACCATTTTACCCCTTAATATGGTCTGAAGTGTTTTATTTCCTCGTACAATCTTTAATTATTTTTTTTATGAGTGAGACTTGTGATGATGTCTAGAATAAAAAGCAACCAGAATCAAGTCTGGAAATTTAACTGGTTAAAAAAGTAAAACCGACAGCTGAACTCTCATGATATACCAGGATCTCAAAGATCTAGGGTAAGAAGTCAAAATAATTGTTTTATCTTTAGTAAATAAAAATATTTATCTGTTTAAAACTATGAGCTTTTTATTGATCTAAAAGTCCTTTTTATATCTGACTGGGTTTAAACTAGGCTATATGTGGTTCTTGTTTATCTTTCTCAAAACTACTAAAAACAAAAACATGCCAATATTCCATGGAAATAGTTACCACAGAGATAGGGAAGCAGACAGTGACCATAACAACGTGATGTAAGACCATGAGGAACTCTCGCCGGATGTATCTTGTCAGTGCCATAGATTTTGACTTAGGCCTGTCATCCACCTCATGACCTTTGACCTGAAGCTTGTGCCAGTAGCACAAGAACATGGCATAGATATCATAGACGAAGTAGGGCACAGCAAATAGGATGTAAGTGCTGGTGAGCCAGTGCCTGTGAAAAAATACAAAACAATGAAAAGAAAAACAGAAAGAAAGGAGGGAGCGAGACTGGGGCGCGTTGTGAAGAGCAGCACTTGTGCTGCTGACATTCTGTCAGATAAAACACAGATGAATAGGTGATGGTGGCTTTGAAGCACATTTATTTAATTACTCACTCATGTAATTTAGTGCATTAAAAACCCATGATGTAAATCTAATTATCCAACTAACATATTTGAGATCAAAGTGATAATGCAAACTACAAGGGCATATATATTAACAACTTATATTAGTTGTTAAAATATATGCGTATGGTAAAGCTATAAACTAATACTGACAGGTACTATTAATGAAAACCTGGAAATACAGGTTGGTACCATCTGCTCACAGAGGAAAACCGAGTCTTGTGCATAAATGCATGTTTTTATGTATGTGCATATGTGTGCATTTAGGAATGAACAAATATCTTGTCCCTGTAATGCTGACTGAACTTACTGATCTTCAATGATGTCTTCACAGGAAGTTGAGATGATGTATCCAGCTGAGGAGGCCATGATGGCTTGAAGGGATGAAACCAACCTATTGGAAATAAGACAAATTAGCTTGTGCAAGAAGGACCCTAAAAACCTTTAAAAATCAAATATTCTAAGCATTTTAGGATGACGTGGACGCATGAAATTGCAAAGTTTCCTCCAAACTATGATGTGCTAAAGGAAAGATAAATCACTTTGAACAGCATCTAACAGCTTATCTGTGATTCTAAGCAGGAAGTACATCTCACCTGGCTGACACCATGACGGCATCCCCCTCGCTCCATCTTAGACCAGGCAGGTGTTTCACACACTGCTTTGACAAGAAAAAAAGTCCTGGGAAGAACACGGACCCTGCGGCCAAGACCAACAGCATGGCCCCTGGTGTGTGAGCTCAGGTGATGCTGCTGCAGAAAAGCACTTGGACCATTAAAGAATGGTCCCTCCCTCCCCTCTGCAAAAGAATATGGTATAAAAGTAATATTCAATCTAGCTCCACGATTATGGCTGGATTCCTTAGACATGCTGGACCTGATCTGAAGTACTCAAATGTGTTCCCAGCCATAATAAAAGGCTTGTGTGAGGTGCCATACAGAACCACTATTGCATACAACCTATGACTGAGGACAGATGTAAACGTTACACCTTAATTGTTTTTGTTGGTGGTGGTGGTGATGTTGGTTTTAGTGACATACGTTGCTTTAACACAAAGCATTCACATGGTGTGAGATAGTCCACAAGAGCCTCTCAGTTTAAAATGTAGAATTCAACACTAAATGTAACGCAGATTCTCCTTTGAAATATCTATTTGCAACTGCACGTCTCCATTTACAGACTTGAATATGAACACACACGCACGTTACTGTCTAACGTGCTCTTTTCGGTAAATACAGGTGGGGGCGAACTTCATAATTTTTTTTCAATGTAAATATTTGCAATCAAACGCAAACTTGTGTGGTGCGAATTGTCTAAGAAAAACAACATGAAGAGAAATTCTGGAATGGCATAGAAAACAAGACGACATCTAGAATCACATGTGAAGGAAACTAGTAGCGACAGTGGTAAAGCTCCGTTGTGCTACTAGCCTCACGCTGGCACCGAGAATGGAATAAGTTTGCGGGACAAAACCTACTACTGTCCCAAACAAAAGACACGTAACATCGTAACACACCACTGAAGTCCGCAATCAACATGCCGGAGGATCTCCAGATGTGCGCGTCGCAAAGCAAAGTCCACCTTCAAATACTTAAAGGTAGCTGCTGTATCATTGTTTTGGGCAATAGTCGTTTCAACGAAATAAAGACCGTAAGCAAGGTACTTGCATATGCGTACATCACTGGAATAACCAAAATGCGCAATGCGCTATCATGTAAACGCAGGTTTTGTGAGGACAGAGCAAATAGCAAAGTTATTTCATTCTCATGCAGCAAAGCTATACGAGACTTCCACATAAAACAGCCTACAAGGAAACACACGTCAACACTGGTGCTGGGCTTCCAATATGACACGTTATTGGTGGATTGTAGACAATGCTCATCTATTTACACGAGCAAAAAAATGGTTGATTCCAAAATAAGAAGCCGGGTAATTCTGCCATGGCAAATATATATTAGTAATTGACAGCCTACGCTTAAAGCACAATCAACCTTATATCAGATGGATTTGTAATATATTCTTTTTGGCAGAATGAACAAAGCGAAAAGACAGTGCACATACGTCGCTGGGGTGTTGCGGTGTTTAGTCAGCGGCCTGTGGAAACTCGTGTCCTAGCAGAAGCAAACAGCGGAGTCCGGCCAGCGCACACCTTGCGAGCTGACATGTTTTCTTTTTCGTTGTTTTGTATATTACGTTAAATGAACGGAATTTTATTCGTGAAGATGCGTCGGAGACCTCAGGGTGCAACTGTTGTTCTCTCCTTCTCCTGCCTGGTGTGATTCATCCAATCCGCACTCCAACACAAATCTCGCCCTTTAAATCCCCTTCTCAGTCCACTGATGCTGCCGCTGGCGCTTTAATTTCCGCGGAGCCAGGGAGACTTTTCGGGTCATTCTCTATGAGAGCATTTAACAAGTCCACTGCTGACTCGATGGAGCTGCGCAGGCAACAAATCCAAAACCAAAACTATGGTCAACGTTGCTCGTACTCCTGTTATACTACATTATTGACAAGCACTCTCCGTAATGACAGCTGCACGGTGTTTTATCAGTCAGAGGACATCACACGAGCATAAACACCTAATATTTTACCAATGTTATTTGATAGTTTAGACAAGGCATAAGAAAAAACTAAATAACACATTAGCAAACATTAACCTAGGATACCGAGCCTGTGTTGATAGCAGGTCAGGGTGAAAACGAAATGAAGAAGGAATTGGACACTGCGCGTATGACTGCAGTCGTGCTGCTAGAACGGAAACTTCATCCCACAGGAAATCAAAATAATATAACGGGGATCGGCGAAATTATAATCTAATTGCGTAAAGGAGGATTAGCAATGACAGTGGTGATTCAAAACACATAAACAGGTTATTATAACACTATATTCATTTACATTAAAGAACAAACCAGAAGGAGATGAATACTTGGTCAATGTATTAGAAGCCAACTATAGTGACTTCCCAACTACTTTAGGATTTGTTTATTTAACGTAGGCTACTGTCAAATTGGGAAGGAAGAGAATAACAGCGTTGAGGTAAAGGTCAAATTTGCATACAACACAAACACGTTTCTCTTGCTTACATCTAAACATACACAAAAGAAGAAATGATTTGGGGGGAAATAAATAATGTGGTCTTTGTGATACATCACCCAAAGCAATACAATTACTTGACTTTCTTTTAATAGTCAAAATTACAAAATAATAACATGGTCTACATAATCTACAAAATAATAACATAATATTCATGATCATGATAAGCATCAACATTTGTCCCTCTAACTTTGCTAATAGACATGCATACTGTTGAGAAATATAAAAATATAAATATAAATACATCCCATTAATATTTTTACTGGATCCAAGACTAAGATTTAAAATACCATTAGAGTTTTACGAATTTAAAGGTGGTAAAATAGTACAATGTGGCATTGAGATGCCAGAACTGTACTGTTTCCTATAGAAGAGGTAATTATTTCATCTTAGTGCTAAATTAAAGAGGAAAACCTAAATATGATTCAAATAGGATTAAAACAGCCATTCTAAGTAGGAGCAATCAGAAAATTAAGTTAGTGAATAACCAAAAAATATACAGTACCAACAATAAACTGATCAAACAAATCATTCCAGTACAAAACCAGGACTCACCCACCCACCAGCCCAATTCCCTTCCCCATCTTTCTTAATTTAAACTGAACAGAGGGGCAGAACATCACTCCAGGGTATTGGGGTTAATATCGCTTCACTAAGCCCTTCTTTCAAACACCTGATGTACACATTCACAACAGACACAAAAACAATAAAAACAGTCATGAATAAAATGCCATTTCCTCAAGTCCTCATGGAAGCAGTAACAAGTTGCAATCGATCTGTGTGAGACTTTCATTTGCAAAGAAGCAAAAAAATAAAGCAGTGAAGCTGGATCCTCCAGACGCATTCGCTTCATATTCCAAAAGATCATGAAAATGTAGCACTTTATTGAACTGAGTCAAGAGTTGATTTTTGACTTAAATGAAGTTCCCATCTGTCAAGAATCACAGATTAAAACAGCCAAGAAACAAACAAAAGCATAAACAACAACAAAAAAGAAAAACAGATGTTAAGGTGCACAATGATCCTGAATACAACTCTTGGTTCTTTCACACGTTTTGTTGAACTACTAAACAGTTACCCTTCCTGCCCACAGCACATAATACACACCTTAGTTCTCACATAATACACACCTTAGTTCTCACATAATACACACCTTAGTTCTCATGCACAAACACACTTTCCAAAGCACACTCTCAGAATGCATTCCCTTTAACAGTGTGTGAAGTGCTCCATTTCTGCAGGAAAAGAGACATGACTCTTGAATAAATCACCATCACTGAACCTCATCCACACCTGTGTCTCCTCTGCAACCCTCTTATCTTCCTGCACTCAGCTCTCATTTTTATCACCTCCCTTTCATGTTTTCATGGGACTAGAAGACTTGGAGGGGAGTGTTGGAGGTGGGGGTGTGGAGTAGGAGGGGAGTGTTGGAGGTGGGGGTGTGGAGTTGGAGGTGGGGGTGTGGAGTTGGGGGTGGAGGTGTGGAGCTGGAGGGGAGTGTTGGAGGTGGGGGTGTGGAGTAGCATCCCAGACGACCGCATGATGCATACAGTGGAAAGTGAAGATGAAGAAATACAGTAGAAATACAGTAGAAAGTCACAATCACAGTATCATTAGATCAGAGTCCTGCAGCGAAAAAAAAGTGAGAGGGAAAGAGAGAGAGAGAGACAGAGACAGAGAGAGAGAGAGAGAGAGAGAGAGAGAGAGAGAGTCAGAGAGAGAGAGACAGAGAGAGAGACAGAGTCAGAGAGAGAGAGACAGAGGCAGAGGCAGAGAGAGAGAGAGCGAACCAACCAGTGCAACAATGCAACGGGGCATTCTTTTTCTACTCAAATTACTGAAATCATTATTGTCTTCGACTGCCCTCATGACCTCTCATGACCCCTTTTGCCACTGCCTCCACTAACCCTGGGATGTTGGAGATCTCACCCCGCCTGCGTGTCCTTCAGATGCAAAGACAGACTGCGTGCAACGTGTCATATTGAGGTGACTTTATTTGCTACAGTAGCTGTGTAGTGGTGCATGCTGCTCAGCTAGCTGTGTTACAGCTCTTTTCACAGTATCAGATCTAGTAGTGTGGTTTGGAAGAGAAAGACAGAGGGTTACAGTATACAGTATATGTTTATAAATATATCCTATGTTTTTAGAGGTATGTACCTAACGCACATACTACGGCTAGCTGAGTGCATGCAATTGTGTGTGTGTGTGTGTTTTGTGTGTGTTACAGGCCTGATCTACTGTGTGTGTGTTGTGTGTGTTACAGGCCTGACCTACTGTGTGTCATGTGTGTGTTACAGGCCTGATCTACTAGCTCTGTGGCTGCTGGGCGATGCAGGAGCAGTCAGTGACCAGCAGATCCACTACGGCACTGCTGCTAACAAACACAGCAGGTGTGGAAACCAAGCCTCCTGCCGTCACCTCGCTGCGGCTCACCGGGGGCGCCTCGCTCGCTGGGGGGTTGTGGGTACCCATGTGGCCCTGGAGCTGTGCGGGGGTCTTACAGTGCACGCCACAGAGCTGGCAGATGAGGGCACCACCAGCACTGGCTGAACCAAAGCCTCCGCCACTCTCCTTCCACTCCTGGCCATGGTGCTTCTGTGCATGGATGCGCAGGTATGTCAGTGTGGTGAAGCCTACAGAATGAGAGACCATGATACATTTACTACAATCTCTACAATTACGACAATTCATAACACTCTTTACTAAAAGCTCAATTACTACACTACAAGATCTTCATACAGCATTGTAATCATAATAAAAAAAAAATTAATAATTTAGAACAGTTATTTTCATTAATGAAGGATGCATTAACTACTTCTCTTCCACAGAGTTATTGTAAGACTAGACAGTTTAGTCTGAGAAGGGACAAACTTAATAGGAGAAACAAGAGCGAGAGAAATACACAAAGAGAGGGGGTGGAGCACTCACTTCGGTTACACAGGTGGCAGGCATGATGTTGTGATTGGTTGTGCACCCTCATGTGATCGGTGATGTAAGCAGCTGACAGCAGTTTGCCACAGATATGACATGGCACCTTCTCCTCATGCCGGATCATGTGAGCACGCAGTCGGTCTTTAGTGGCAAAACACGACTCACATGTCTGAGGTGAAAATCAAAACTGGTCAAAATAGTCCATGAAACTGGGGGGAAAAAAACTTGAATAAACCTGCAACAGCTTGCCTCTGAAACTATGGTATAAAAATACCACCAACAGCAAAGGTGTAGTTGCTTAGAAGCAAACACATTGAGCTATTCATGCAGAAACATAAAGAGGTATATACCGGGCATTTGAAAGGTCTTTCTGAAGAATGAACTTGTCTGACATGGCTGTTGAGATGGTCAGGACTATACAAACGAGAAAGTGAAGTCAAAGACAACTCAACAAGCTTCAGACTCTGCCATTTACATACGAAGATGAAGCCTGCCCTTTAAAACTATCTTCACGTGTGCATTAGGCAGTGAGAAACATGCTACATGGTGTGTCTGCGTGTGGCTGACCGAGAAAAGGCTTTGGCACAGTGGGGACACACGTAGGGCTTCTCCACGCCGCCCTGGTGCGAACGCACATGGTGGCTCATGCGGTCTTTCCTCTTGAAGCGCTGCTGGCAGATGGGGCAGGAGAAGGGCTTCTCATCCGAGTGGGAGAGACGGTGTCGGTTTAGATGGTACACGTCCCGGAAGGCTTTTCCGCACGTTTCGCATGCATGGTTCTTTCGAACTGGGTTGGGGTTTGCTGGTCTGTGCTATATAGCCCAAACAGAAAATGCTATAAGGACTTTATGAAATATGCGCAATGTACGTAGCTCACTTAAAACCCCTACAAACATGTATATTTTCTTCAGTCAACTGGGAGCATTGCAGTTGTCTATGTAAGCATTCATACATGAACATTTCCACGAGTCATATCATACTATAAATTATAAGCAAATACATGTGTTATACATGTTTTATAAATGTTTACAATAAAAACGAACATAACATGAAAAAAAAACTGAACATAACATCTGTCTCCCGAGCACCGAGCAACTTAAACAGCAAAATCAGAGCTGGGAGAATAAACCTCAGTCCCAGCTGCCCACCTGGATGTGCTCTGCTGTTGCCATGACAACCGCCGTAGGTGGAGGAAGGGGCGTGACCGTGGAGGCCATGCTGGCCATGACGGACTCGTTGGTGTCCTGAGTGACTGTGGGCTGCGGCAAGGGGGCAGCGAGCACAGCTGTGGTGGGCATGGCAAGGTGGACCAGGGACAGTGGTACCGCAGGCCTCTCCACCAAGTCTTTGGCCTCCCGGCTCTGCGAGGCACCACCCTTCATGCGGATGCCTGTATGGACAGACTGGTGGCGCCGCAGGTTGTAGCTGTTCTTGAACTGCTTGCTGCAGATGGAACAGATGTGAGCCACCCGGCCTGGACGTGGCCCTGGCTTCACTAGAAGAGGGACAGAACGGGACATGGGGACAGAGGAATAGGGACACAAGGACAGAGGGACAGAGGAATAGGGACACAGGGACATAAGGACACACCATCAGTCAAATAAAGGCTGCAAAGGATACTGGTAACACAGTGGTGACCGTAGGATTCAGAGGGAGTTTTACATGCATTTCTGATAAACTTAAATTAACATGGATGCAACTTAACTGAAAATAACAAGTAGAAAGCACAAGTAGAAGTTATTTCTGCACACAAACAAACTGGAAAGACTAAACTCTTGTCAGTCCGTGAATAATTTCTCTACAGTCCTTCCTCCTTCGTCCTCCCCATGAATGCAACCCTCCACATTCCTCCTTCCCTTGTTCTCACCCACCAGGTAGAGGGTCCTCACTGAGTGCAGCCGTGTCCACCGTCGACGGAGGCGGGGCTATGTGTTCGCCGGGTGGGCTCTGGGGCGAGCTTGTGTGGACAGGCAGAAGCTCTGATTGGAGGGTGCTCTCCACTTGGGTTTGAGGTGTGTTCTGAGAAAGTAAACAGACAATTTCTAAAGTATACATGCAGAATTATTTCCATAGATTGAATTTTATTTCTTTTGATAACTGTAACAAATTAGATGCAACTGTTCAAATTCCATAAATTGAGTTAACTCGTTTTGAATAAAAGCTAGGCTAGTCACGAACAACTATTCACATCTACCCCCCCCCCCCAAACACACATTTTATATACATATATATATTTATATATATATAAATATACTCACACGCGCGCACACACACACACACACAAACAAACACAAACCATGTGTGGAACTTGCACCTCACCTGGAAGAGAAAATTGCTCCACGCAGCATCCATTTTGTTCCGATGGTATGAGAATATCAACTACAGTCTACACTCCTTAAAGGATTTATCCGCGACTCGTGGACATGCTCTACATAAGAAACCTAACGGCTGCATTGGCTAATAATAGCAATATAGCGCCAAAATATTACTTTTATGTCGAATGTACTGAAATAAAAACAATAACAGTTTAAATCAGTGTAAGTGGATGAAAGCGTTTGCTTTATTGCCACTCCAAACCGGGCATTAATCTAAAAATGATATCTGTTGCACTGATATGCAACTTTAAGCGTAGTCACAGAATTGCATGAAGCCGTCTGTAAAATTACAGAATTTTAATATGCGTGATTCAGTATCTCGGCATACGAAATCAATAATGTTATTTATACAAGCTTACATCATGCATTATAAAAGCATATCCTTATGATTTGATGCGTTTTAGACATTAAAACAATCGTTACACATTATGGGATTCACGCGTTTGAAAGAGTTAAAATTAATGTTTTCAATTCATAAATCTGTTTTTTTCCCTCGATTCCCCCAACAGGCCAATCGGGTGTTTGTCGAAGCCTCGTTGTTGGATTCAAGCCCTGACCCTGGCAAATAGTGCTAGAACCCGGCTGCAGCCCGCCGCTCCACCTCGGCGCTTCAATTCAGAGGATGTCATCTTTCTTTTTTTATCGCGCGCTCTCCCTCCCTCCCTCCCTGTCTCTTTCTTCCTTTTCTTTTTTAATTCCTCTTTCTTCTCCCCCTCCTCTCCTTTTCTCTCACCGCTATGTCCCAGTTGTTCTTAAAGGGATGTGTCTCCCGGAGTCGAACTCCCCCCTCTTATTTCCGTCGCTCTCAATGGAGAGAGCGAACCCTCTTCCTCTCTCCCCCCTCGGCTCAGGATTTCTGCCGACAGAAATGGGACTACGGCATCGCACTGGACCGTCCCCTCGTTGCGCTTACATCATAAGTCTACTGTCTTATCTGTTACTAAATGTTAACAGCGCAAACACATTATCGGCGCACAAGCGTCTCTTAAAGGGTACGTCAGTCTGACGCGAAGATGATTTTCACTGAGGACAAATTCGACAAAAATGTCGGTGGCATCGAACGTAGGCCAGAAAATGTCAGCGGCTTTACAGAAATGTTTACAAGTGTTATGAAAACACCATACCATAGTAAATGTTAGACGTAAAGAAAAATCGGAAACGATTGAGAAAATGTATAATTCTGAACAATAACGACAGGAAGACATTCAATGTTAATATCAATTTATTTTTCTTTTAAATTACTTTTCATCTTGTTCAACACATTTTGTACGACTCCATCCCTTTCAAGCCAGAAATAGCTCGATGTATTTAATAAGTTTAAAGTATTTACTAAAAATGTCCTCTCAGCAACATTTCTACCCAAAAGTCACTTTTACAGTCAGCCTACGTAAGATGAAAAGGGTTCTGTGGCCTGTCCACCAGAACACCTCACCCTAAGCAATCAAGGAGAGCCTCCTTTACCACAATATATGGATCCACATAGGACTCATCCCTAACTGGGATTAGCTGGGTTAGTGTTAGCCCTTGCTTTTACTATTTTGAGCAGAACACAGAGACTACAAGACCAGCTGCTCAGGGCATAAAATCCATTTCAATGGTACAACCTCATCAGCCCTCCAGACAGTTAGACCCAACACTCGAGATACATAAGGAGTTCTGCATGCATTTTTTTAAACCAAGCTTAAAGGAGAAGGTTATACAGAGTCATCAAAGCTGGTGTTTCTCACTTTTTCTGTTGTACTTTTTTTTTCTTTTTTGAGTTATTCAAAAGGTTATTCTTTTTATTGGAGTGTCTCAGAGCACATATAATTCTAACAATCCCTGTGATTGAGGGAAAGCATCTGATTTCCTGTACACATTTTGGGAATGCATATGCTCCCTTCATTTTATAAAACTTCCTCAATTTTTAGGAGAGAAATTCCATGCTTTCAATTAGAGCAGTATCAGTTTTGGTTGTAGGGTGGGTGGAAACATTTCTTTAGGATCTCAGAGGAGATATTAAAACAGGCCTACTGCAGTCCCATGAGTCATCTCTCACCTTCACGTTAAAATGTCTATCTTAAACCTTCCAATATGCAATTAAACGGTCATTTAATTTCTGATTAGATCACTCAAAACAAAGTGTGCGGTTTCCCTTAAATCAGTGAATGCAGTCCAATATAACTACAGAACATTTGTTTTTGTCTTATTGTCATTTAAGTGAAAAGACCTTTACCCAACTCTGAGAACCAAGTGTTCTCTCAAATCTTAATCTGTAAAAAATGTGGCAATATTGTGTAGCATTCAGCCAACACACGCACACATACAACCTGACTATTAACAATTATTAATAATCAAGTATTAATAACCATTAATACCCATTACACACACCAGATCTGACAAAGTAACACATTTTTATGGTTAAAATCATTTCATTTACAACTGAAATGTTCAAAACTGACTTATTTAGCATTTGAAAAATGTGCACATAACAACACATATTAGTACTAAGAGTTGCACTGTCAGAAACAAAACCTCCAAGTGCAACTCTACTGTACTCACCTACTGTATTCACCTACTGCTAAATGTTTGTCATATTTCATTCACATCTTATTATATCAAAGTTATGATGATCATTGTTACTATAGAAAACTGGTCACAATGCCTTAACACGTCAGATACTATATACACAATAAAAGTTCCAATTGGTGGGAATGTAACTAAATGCCTATAATTTTGGACAGGTACAGTAGCCTTACAGTTCAAATGTGACTGGTAACGAATACAAATGTACATTAACCTCATGCACTGGAGCAACTCCCACTGACACAAATGTTATCGTAATGTCTGATAGTTTTGTTGGGTTTTATATGTGTGCATTTTAAACACACGCACGCACACGCACACACACTTTAGGTGTAAGCATTGAAGGAGATAATAGTTTAACCTTATAAACACTGTTCATTTGTGTCTCATGTTCTTGTTTGCGAGTATTCTCCATCCATCCAATAGAAATCTATGTAACAACGTCCCTTTATGTTCCAAGCCAGTTTTTTGTTTTCTTTTTTAAATACCAGATCAGATAAACAATGCTTTAAAAAAAAAAAAAGAAACAACTAACATTAAAAATAAAAACAATACAACAATTAGGCTGTGCTCCATTTCTTTCCCTAATTTTTTTCAACTGCCTTCTAAGATGCATCATTAGAAACACAATTAAGCCCCTCCTATTTCTGACCTCAGTGTGTTTAAGCTGGGTCTAAGAGTAGGACAGATGAGATCCATTAGAGATGTGAGAGGTGACTGAGGTACTGCGACTCAAGACTCCGTCCCCGCCGCCTGACCCCCCGGGGCCGCCCCCGGAGGCCGTCCTGCGCAGAGGCTGAGGGCTGTTCCTCAGAGCTATGAGGCTAGGGCCGCGTACCACCAGGCCTCCCCCTCCCCCTCCATACACCCCCTGTGAGGAGGAGGATGAGGCCTGGCCTGAGGAGGAGGAGGAGGAGGAGAGCGAGATGGAGGGCGGGGCTGGGGGAGGAGGAGGGAGGAGAGCCAGGGACTGGGAGGAGGAGCGGGAGGGAAGGTGGTGGGAGAAGGCATGGGGGTGGGCGAGGTCACCTCGACTGCCCCCTCCACCCCACTCCCTCTCTTTCTCCCGCTCCCTCTCTCGATCCCTCTCCCGTTCCCTGTACAGCTGAGGTGTGCTCTGGTGGTGGTAGTGCTGAGGCAAGTGGTGGCGGTGGTGGTGCGAGGACGAGGACGAGGACGAGGAGGACGAGGAGGAGCGGGAGGAATGGTGGGCGGGGCCATCGCGAGTCAAGCCCAGAGCATGAGAGGATGAGGAGGACGAGGACTCGGCACGGCTCGGGCCCCGCCGGGACTGGCCAAGCACTGCCCCTCCGTGACTCCAGTGGCTGGAGGACCGGGGAGTCTGGCTGGATGGGTAGCCCTGCTTGGGGTAGGCCTCGGAGGGGATGCCCGTCAGAGCTAGGCTGCTGAAGCCGAGGCGCAGGCTCTCCGAGTCAAAAGTCTCGATCTCGCTGGCTTGGCGCTCGAGCAGGGAGCGGATCCTCTCCGATCTCTCGTTCTGCAGGGACAGCATCTCCTCCTCGATCTACACACAAAAAGAACTTAGATGAAAATATCTGTATACCCACGCGTCAACTCAAATATTGCAAATGTGTTTACCACAAGAGCATACACCAGCTATAGGCAGAACATTCTATTTAAAGGAAAACACCAATTTTGCTAAATTTTCCTCACTCTAATCAGTATGTTTATCAATCCCTGATACTATGTGTTAGAAGTCTGTTAATATAATGGAGATGTGTTAGCAGGCAGAAACTTTAGAGTCTAGAAGCAAAACCCCTATAGCGCATGTCCTTAACCAAAGGTGAAGGCTTGGTGATAAATGCCACTGACATTCAGATTTGTCCAAGACATAGAGTTAAAGGAAAATCTGGACCCAAACTTTTGAGCACTGTGGATGAGGACTGAATTCTAGCACAAATGACATAATACCTTAGCATTCTGGATAAACTGTAGCAATGTTACACATAGTGACCCTCTTACCCTCTGCTCCAGTAGAGCTCTCCGGATGGACACCCTCTGCTCCAGGTCTTTGACTTCTCTCTCGTGTTGAGAATCAGTGTGGATCTTAATCTTGCTTTGGTAAGCATTCAGAAGCTCTAGTTCCTGCTGCAGCTGCATCTTTAGTGCCTGATACTCCGCTTCCTGTGTTTCATCCAGTCGAAGCTGAAAAAACAGAGGACAGAAACTCACTAAGGCATTTTGGGAGAGGGTAGCACAGGTACCTTGCTCAGTTGGGTAGATGTCAGGGATATAATGGGTAGTGTCTTGGAGAGGGGTTTAATGTGATAGATAGCCCTTACATTTCATTACTGATGCTCAGCTCACGTCATTAATGACGTAGCTCGAAAGAAGTGGCTTAGGTGGAGGGACAGAGTGGGTGGAAATCATGACCGACATGTCCTTGCCTTACTCACAGCCTGTGTGGACAGCATGTCATTGATGGAGTGGTCATACTGCTCGGCCAGGATGGCCAGTTTGCGCGTCTGCTCGTCCTTCAGCCTCTTCAGCACGGCCTTGTGGTCGGCCTTGGCCGTGCTCTCCAGCAGGTGGTTGCGCAGGGCCTTGTACTGCCGCGTCTGGATCTTGCACGTGTCCTGGAACTGACGCTTGATCTGGAGCTCCTTCGACTACAGGAAGGGAAAGTGCCAAACTCTCATTAGTCAGAAAGGGGTCATGAATTTACAGTCTCCATCTCGGTCATGCTTTGTATGTAATATGAACTCATGCTACGTACTGTGGCAAACAGTAGGATTCTTTTTGTTGATGTTGAGTGACTGTAGATATTAGAGAAAGTATTTCACTTACCTGTTAGTCTCTTAAAGCAACAATATCAAGGTGATTTTATCATATCTAGGTCATATTTGAGACAAGGTAAACATACTGAAGACAAACATTCCCACAGCCAGTGCCACTCTCTATACACAGGTTTAGATAAGTGACATACTGACAAGTAGCCCATTACAAAACTCTTTTCAAGCTAAGCAGCATATTCATTTTTTTAATATTCTAACTAGAGACTGACGGGGAGAACCGTCCATGAGATCCACATAGCTAGTGGTGCAGGTATCCTGACAATTTCTTCCACACAATTTTGTTAAAGTTTAAAAAAAGAAAAGTTTATGGGATGAGTAAAAAAAATAAACAAAACTGATGGCAAAAAGTAATGGGAAACAAATCAAAGCAAACAAAGGATGAGTTCAACATAAATTTATTTTAGATACAAGTATGACCAAATAATTTCTTATGCTTACAGTAAACATGCATTCATTCACACAGTGAAGATGAAATGCACACAAAATGGGCTTGAACACAGGGATGCAGGAGTAAACATAAATATACCACAAATATAGATCTCAGAAAATCTGCTTATTCACACAGGAACAATAACAGAAGAGAGCAGAACACGCAAATGAGAAAAAAGGTAACATTTAGAACAGAAATGACATTCAGCTGGAAGTTTTATGGCCGAACTGCACATGTACTTATCCAAACACAAAGAAACATTTCTGGTGTTCAAATATCTGGACCTTTAGACCCTGGTTCCCTGGTGTAACATCTCTTTTACCTGGGACTGGGGCATGGATTGTCATGGTTACTC
>JAOXYF010000012.1:14010798-14030189 GCA_028565775.1 Sternarchorhynchus goeldii | reverse complement strand
TACACAGACTCACTGTGGCCCCAACCAGTACACAGACTCACTGTGGCCCCAACCAGTACACAGACTCACTGTGGCCCCAACCAGTACACAGACTCACTGTGGCCCTAAACAGTACACAGACTCACTGTGGCCCTAAACAGTACACAGCACACTATGTAAACATGCTGTTAGTTCAGATCCATTGTTCCATTTTCTTTTATCTCACCTTTGT
The DNA here is from genome assembly GCA_028565775.1 of Sternarchorhynchus goeldii. NCBI lineage: Eukaryota > Metazoa > Chordata > Actinopteri > Gymnotiformes > Apteronotidae > Sternarchorhynchus > Sternarchorhynchus goeldii. The sequence continues at coordinate 14,029,978 of JAOXYF010000012.1, read as the reverse complement.
GCACCTGTCCACAACAACTTAATTCAGCTTTTACTCATAATATGATAAACACTGACAATGTAAATGCAACTTTGAAGGGGCAACAACTCGAGCGATGGCACCCTATTATCATACCATAAAGATTTTCAAACTGTATCTTCAGCAGATTTCCTCTCATAAAACTCACCAATGTATAAAAACTTGTTTCCTGTTTGTTTCCTCCAACATTCTTAAAGCTTTTTCCAGTCCTTTCTATTCCTCTACACATCCTCTCTGCAGGCTGTGCACAACTGCCAGCAGTGTCATTAATATTCATCCTGACCACTGTGCCTCCGTATCTTCACACATTTCACAGCGGTGCATTTTATGCTGATATGATGCTGTTTTTAATGAAGTGCAAGAAAACAGTTCATCGAAGCATCTAAACATGCTGTGGAATAAAGATCACATACCATTCATCAACACTGACAGCAGAAATCTTCATGCAAGAAAAAACTTGATGGTCTCTTGGCCACAACAAAGTTTTCATGGAGCCGAAGAAGGCTTGAAATCTCTATAATGAAATTCACCTTGAGCAGCACATCAGAGGTAGGTCTGTCCTGAACAATCTTCTGGAGACAGGAGTCCACAAAATTTCGGAAATAATCCGACCTATGAATGTTTCAATAAATAAATAAATAAATAAATAAATAGCTAAATAACAGCACAGTGTGATGAACGTTACAGAAAGGAGGAAGGTGCTAAAATATGAAAGCATAAAAGACTGCTATTCTGGAGTCATCTGGGAGACAGGTGTGAATAGAAACCACGGAGAGAGGGGTGTTATAACTGAGAACAGACAAGGAGAAGAGAAGAGAGCAGGTATCCATGTGTGATGGTTACAGAACGGATGTCTCACCAGTGATTTGACTGCAGGACTGGGCTTTCATTCTGGGCGATGTGGTATAAGGCACTCATAGCATTCATGTTAAACAAGGGAGGCTTCCTCTCCGCTGTGTGTGAGAGAGAGCGAAAGAGAAAGGGGGAGGGAGAGAGAGAGGAGGAGGAGGAGGAGGGAGGGCTAAATACGTTGAGTAGTACACACCGTTTTAAACTTATCAAAGAAGTGTCCGTTTTTGAACACTTGTATGTCAGCATGATATTCACATGCACCCTAATTCAAGGCATCTCATACCAACTCAACCAAGCTTTACTGGCACCACCACTCCACACTCTCATCACTCCTTTGAAGCTGACTTGCCTCACTGATGATTTTTAAAATGAATATTCCAATTCTTTTTTCCACCAAAAAGAAAAATCTTTGTGACATTAAAACAACTGCATCATCTTGAAAGAATAAACTCCCCTAAGCCTCAACAGGGCCCACAGTACCACAGCTCTGAGCTCGTTTTACTGTGGGCACAGAGGCTGCCTTGAGCACATCAACTTCACTGTGTAAACAAGTGAGAACAGCTTGGCATGGGAAAACTGCAGCGCATACGGCCGCGTTCCAGCTTTTAAACCAATACATCATTTTTATAATAAAACATTAACAATACGTGGACGATTAAACTTCATACAAGAACCTGGAGTGATGAACTGGTTTTTGCAGGTAGTTGTAAGACTTGTTATTCTTAACCTGGATACAACCCTGGGATCCGTGCAAGTCTATGGAAGGTCGTTTTGCATTGTTTCATGAATTGTATTTATTAAAGTAGTTTATATCAATACAAAATATCTTTTTAAAAGACTGCTAAATATGCTTGTTGATAAACTTCAGGGTAAATACTAATCTTTTAGATTGTCTTCTGGCTAGAGTCTATTAGGCTTACACATAATGGACAAAAACAAATGTCACAAAGCAGCTTTACAAACACATGGGTCCAAGTCCCTAATGAACAAGCCAGGGGTGACAGTGACGAGGAAAAACTCCCTAGAGGGGATTAGGAAGAAACCTTGGGAGGACCAAGACTCAGAAGGGAACCCATCCTCCATTGGGCAACAAGCCACCAACTCAGAGCAGCACCCATATTTATCAACTTTATATATATGTAAAAAAGCTACTTTTACTTTAACAGTCATATTTACATCATATGTATATTTACACATTTAAATTCACACGAGTGACATTGCTGTTCCTGCAGTTCCGGTTGGAGACGAACCATTTCATCCCATCCCACCCTCATGCAGCCCTGCATCCCATCCAACCCTCATGCAGCCCTGCATCCCACTGTATTCTAGCGCTCAGAATGAATAAAGGAGGTCACTACTAGTCACTAGTATAACCAATCAATAAAGGGTTCTATGAAGCTACTCACCCAGCTCTATACAGGTGATGCCGAGTGACCACACATCCACTTTACCATCATACTGGCCCTCGTCCATGGCCAGGATAACCTCTGGAGCCATCCTACACCAACAACATCCATTACTGTTAACAGGTGATCTAGCACTGGAAACCAGCTTTACATAACTTACTATGGAGAATGATGCAACACCACAGAAAATGACCCACCATATAATGCCAAATTATATTGACTCTTAAGATGCAAGATATTCATTAGTAATGACTGGAAATCCCTCAGGAATGGGTGTGTGGTGACCAAAGCTCGAGTGCTGTACCAGTAGGGCGTGCCCACGAAAGAGTTGGCAGGAGCCACGATGGAGGCGGAGCCAAAGTCTCCCAGCTTGACCTGGCCTGGTTCTGTCAGCAAAATATTTCCCGCTTTCACATCCCTGTGGGGAGCCACACGCAAAAAAGATCTCAGTGACAAGATCAAAACTCACCAGTTACACGGTGACCCAATGTTTAAGACATTAAAAACAAACAAACAAACAAAACCAAGCCAGAACAACTGTACATGAACATACTTTACACAAAAATAACATTTATACAAATACAATGAATTAAAATATGGCCACAAAGAATTACTGAATATAATAAAGCACTCGCCACTCATTTTGTAAAAATAATTACTTATTAGAGACATTCAGTGGGTGCACAGTTAGAGACTATAACTTATCCATTGCCATAAATTCTTTACATTAACTCCAACTCCTCACTGATGGTCAATTTCAGGCCAGAATTATATATTTGAGTGAACCACACATGTACTCAGCATAGCAGTAAGATCGACACAAACCCTCGGGAAACACTCTCCTATTTGAAGCCAGCGATACACCTATTTCCATGTACATCAGTGCTGTATTGAGAAAGGGCTGCGCCCATAGGAAAACTGGCTCAGGGGCTGTAGTCTGTGTAGGCATCCAGCTATAAATTGCACCTACATAGTACTAAGTGAGGTACAGTTTAGGTGAGTTTAGGTGCGAGTGTATAATCAGTTACAAGTGAAACAACATGCATAAGTAGTATCTGGGGGGGGGAAACGGTTTATGGTTTTGATAAGATCCAACCATTGGGAATCACCCAACATAACAGCTTGGAAAAAACCAAACAAAAGCACTGCTGCCAACACATGAAGGAGAAAATGGTTGGTACCTATGTAACATGTTGTGAATCATAAATCACGTTGGTACCTGTGAATCATGTTGTGAGAGTGCAGGTACACCAGGCCCTGAAGTGCACCATGGGTAATCGCTGCAATCTCCACTTCCTGCAATGGCTTCTTATGCACTAAATGGGAAAGAGGAAGCAAGAAAAATGCAAAGTTCATCATTTTCTCAGGACACCATCAGATTTTCACAGTATACAAATGTACTGCAAGAACAATGGCTGTCAGTAATAGTGGCAGCATTAATAATCTCATACACATTTCAAATTAGGGACACAGTGGAGCATGCCATCATCATGAGGTGCTGGGGCATGCCACGCAAGGGTTATGGATCTTCAGCTGGAGCTACAGCTACAGCTTCAGCTGTAGAATTATTGCATAGCAACATACACAGCAAGTGTGATAACTGAACAATTATTTTGGCCAGTAGTAGTAGTAATAATAATAATAATAATAATAATAATAATAATAATATAACAATAGTAATATCAATAATAATAAAAGACCAAAACATTTATTTTTTGTCTACAAGTCAGCCTCTTTGTCCTGCTACTCACCTTCTAACAGATCTGATGCTGAACCCAAACAATACTCCATCACCAGCTGAGGAAGAGACAGGAAGTCCAGAATTAGAAAGGCAGTGCAACGTTGGTACTGTTAGATCATGTCTTAACCACACTAACGTTCTGATCAACATTAGTTTGTGTTATACATCATGTACAGTGGTTGGTTCAAAATGCTTTTTTTCCACTAGTTAAATGCGAAAGTTAGCAAAGCTACTTCCACAGCAAAGCATCTAATACAGTTAAATGTTTATAAATTCCTCTTTATGTTTAAGTGCAAGAAATTTGTATGTATATTTGTATTGGTAGACCTGGATGGATAGAATTTTCCTATCAGCAAAGACCAAGAAACACTGGAGAGAAAGGCTTCGCCAGTGCCAGTAAGGAGATGCTGCTGCTGAAACCCTACAGTACTTAAATACTAAATAGTGCTACTGGGTCGGTACATTGTTTGCTTAGAGCAGCGTGACTACTGCAGCTCCCACGCAAGCCAGCACCCTCACCCATGCTGTGTGCTCTCTCAGGTAACAGCCTCTGTACTCCACAGTGTTGGGGTGTTGCAACTTCTGCAAAAACTTCACTTCTTTGATAATGTCCTGCCACTTCTGCAACAGGAACAAGAGAACAATGCAGTGGGTCATGTGACTCTGGCATCAGCTTCCTTGTTCTGAACACACACACACACAGGGCTCACATGCTGCTTTATCTGTAAGCTTCCCTGACTGCAAATGTGCTACAGTTTTTTCACCTCGTTTGATTGCTTGCCACTGTAGGACATCTTTTTGATGGCCACCACCTCATTGGTGCGAATGTCATGGGCCTGTAAGTGAACCAGGAGAACACAGTGGCTGTTTCATCACCAGTTACCGGAGGAGGGAGCTGCATTTGTCCTGTGGCAGTTTTTCATTTGCTGCACTTACAAAGTACACAGCTCCAAAGCTGCCATGGCCTATCTCGCGCAGGTCGGTGAAGAGCTTCTCCGGGTCTTCTCTGTAAAAGAGCTCAGCCACCTCCGGGTCCTTCAGACTCCCTGCCCGCACACTCGACGGCATGGCCAGCGCCTTTACACAACACACACAACCTATAAAACCTGCTAAAAGTAACGTACTATAAGGCAACTGTGCATAATAATGACAGCTTGGAAAATCAGATGTATAAAAACTCGCAGTGAATTCAAAACACTTCTTAAGAAAATGGATTTCCACACTATTTTATTACCAAACAAACTCTTTCAGTTATCAGCACTCTAGATATTGCACTCCTTTCATACGTGTTGCTTTGCTAATAAAAAAAATGGTTCAGGCCTATATTCCTACAATTTATGAATAATTGAATATTACAACCAATAATAGAAACTCCACAGGCCACATCAAATGACACATGAGCAGAGCAGCATGTGTACTACATGCTTAAGGGATTTCACATGATGATGCTGGTGCTGTTCTCCTGAACAGAACATGGGTGTTCTGCTGCTTAAAGGGAAAGACACTCTACCTGTCAAAAATCACATCGTATTCAATCAGAAACTGAAGCATTACAGTCAATAACAGACAACTAAACGTACATCTAGACTGCATGTTATTTAACAACTGCACATTGCAATAAATTAAACAAAAACACAAAACAAATCTTCAGCTTCAGAAGGGGTTAATGCTTTGATTATCTGTCAAAGCAGAGTAAATCGACATATCACGGTTGCTATTCAGTCTAAAGCCTAGAAATCTGCAATATGCCATATGGAAGTGTGTCATTATAGTTGAAAACTGAAATGACAATTTTTAATGCATTCATGGACGAGTGAACTCAGTAGTAAGTAAAAAGGCCAACCATAGCTCTGTCAGACAGCTAGCGAGCTAACCTTATTTATGTGGAAACAGACTAGCTTTTTCCTCCCAATTTAACCATTGCCTGTACTGAAGTCATCAGTCACGGGCCTGTACTACAAAAAATACCGATCAAGAGGAATTAAGGTTGCCCGACCTCAAGATGTTACTCAATGGCAAGATTCGCGAAATGACTAAACTACGAGAAACGCCTTTGTGAGCAATCTGTTGTTGTATTACCAAGCTCAATGTAGCTGACTGCGCTGTCAAAAAAATCGCAACCAAACAATGTTCAATGGTGCGAGACTTGACGGTGTACCGTGTTCAGAGAAAACGGAAGAGAAAACCATGATGCCAATGCGATAGAATGACAGTTACAGAACGACCTATAAAGAAAATGTTAAATGCCAAAATGACAAAACCATAATTGGCGTTTCTAAAGATAATGTCTGGCTTCGCAGGCTGTCTAACAGAGTAGTAGACAACAGCTACATGCAGCCTGATAGCTAAGTGAAGCATTATAATGTCGACGAAATTAGCGATAGAGTCCAACGATTCGGGCGTTAGATGCTGACAAGCTAGTCAGGCAGCTAGCTAGCGGATCTAGACGGAATACAAAAAAACTAAACAAACCAGCCTAGCTGCATACTATACTGATACACGTAGCCACCAACATAAATATTTTGTGTTTAAATGATCAATTAACTCACCTAGCTAGCACAAGCCATTAGGTAACCAGACCTTAAGGCTCGCGGCGGAGACTACAAACTAGCTTGTGTGCAACATAAAATCTCAGTCAAGGCTTGCAAAACAAATACAATATGTGCAATTCGCATTGAACCTTTTGATTACATTGCAGCAATTCTAGAGCTTTACTACTCGAGAAAACAGCTATCTAATTTTATCTGGCATTAACGATGCGATAAATAATTTATGTGGCAATCGGACTTACCGTGGTTTATAGAATCCACAGTAGCTAGCCAAAGCTAGCTAACTTACTCTACGGCCTGACGAGGAAGAGTAGGTCCTTTCTTCTCCGTCTTCTCTTAACACAAATTATAGTTATTTAAACATCGATCCATTTATTATTTTTGTATAATAACCGTTATTGGCTGAAAACCTTGCAACTCAATTTTTGTAATTAAAAGTGACGTTTGCAGGATAAGTAAGTCAGGTTTCCTTCTAGCTAGCTCTGGCAGGTAGTGGAAGCTAGCTAGCTAGCCGTCCAGCTAGCAGGACATAATCAGCTGATTGTCAATGAAAACAGCTAACCACTTTAAAGTAGGGTTTCATATTCCACCGCTCCCAGCCCTATTTTCATTATATTTGGTCATTACGTTGGTGTCATTCGTTTAAATCGTGGATGTCTAACACCAACCATTCCATTTCTGTTTTCTTGTTCTATTTCATCCGCTTTTTGTTCAGGACTTGATGATGGCGGAGTGGGGCGGGAGCCGACCGGAAAACGGAAAGGCAAAATTGAGAGCTCCTCTTCGATTATTTGACAGTACACGTTCCAATGCTGCAGTCGCCTCCTGTAGGCTACTTGTGGATGTAGGCTCTCGTCTCTACGTAAATCGTAGTTGATAACTCTGTTACTTTGTACATTTCATAAATGGAGTAAGAATGACTATGACATTAACATTATGTGTATATTTGATTACTAAATGTGATATTCTTTACTAACTGAAGTGAAATATTTGTACACTGTCAGCTTGCTCACTGGAGTTGGGTGGTGTATTTCCAGTCATACATAACATGTCCTTTACCAGACATACATAACATGTCCCTTACCAGACAACTATGAGCCTCTACACTTTGCTTACCGCACTTTGGTTCTCACATTTAGAGACCAATGACAGTTATGTGAGAATACTGTTAATCAGCTACAGCTTGGCATTCAACACCACCATACCATCTGACCTAACCTGGAAGCTTCACATGCTCCACATACCATACCATAACCTGGAAGCTGGGTACAAAACTTTAACTGGAAGACTTCATTATGTCAGTACTGGCAACTGTATATCCAAAACACATGAACCAATAAACACAAAAAACCCTCAGGACTGCGTGTTGCCTCCTAGATAAGCACCAGTATCATCAAATCATCAACCCACTTAGGGCTGGATTCAAAATAACACCAAAAAGCAAGGCACAGAATTGAAATCACAGGCTGAACCAATTTGCAAGTCTGCAGATGTTGTCACAGGGGAACTTCTCACAGACCTGGATCAGGACATCAGTGAGGGATCTCCTGTCAGACCTGGCTCAGGACATCAGTGAGGGATCTCCTGCCAGACCTGGATCAGGACATCAGTGAGGATCTCAATTAGATTCAGTTCTGGGAAACATGAGGGCCAGGCAATGGCACCAATGTCCTTGTCATCGAGGAACTGCCTAAACACATGAGTACTGCACCAGGAGAAACCCAGGGCCCTCTGCACCAGGAGGAACCCAGGGCCTTCTGCACCAGGAGGAACCCAGAGCTTTCTGCACCAGTGCAAGATCGTACATGAATATGTAACAATTAAGCCAGACAAACATTTGTTTGTACAGTGTAAAGTAAATGAAACTGGAAAATTTAACCTACCTCCGAGAAGACAAACTGATTTTTTTGTACAGAATATTGGCAGATTATGAGATTGAAGTAAAAACAAATTTTCATGTTGATATCAAATTATAGAAGTAAAATGTAACATAGCGCTATGGAGAAAAGGCAGGATGTTGGCAAAGAAAAGGCATGGAGGTTTCAGCTTGTTTTATTGATGATAGTAGCATCTCTACACACATCGAAAACGACACAGACGTATGTTCACATCTGTAGGGACAAAGACAGACAAAGACACAGTGACATGCACATGCTTAAATACACACACCCTTGATGAGACAGTGACATGCACATGCTTAAATACACACACCCTTAAATACACACACCCTTGACGAGACAGGCTAAATTAATAACGATAACGAACAACAGTAACAAAACAGACAAACACCATGGCTACAACATACACACCAAAGTACACACTCACACAACAGTCACGACACATGAACACACCCCCACACAGACATGGGACAAGGGAGGAGGCAAGGGCGGCCACCGTGACAGAATCCCCCCTAAGGGGCGCTTTCTCTCGGAATGCCCAGTGCCTATGGACACTGGGCACTCAGACCTCACCATAGGACCAGGGCTGAGGGATGGGAACCACAGCCACCAGTGCAACTCCAGGATCAGCTTGAGGCAGTATCTGCTCATGGCACTCCACAAGTGCGTCCACACCTACACTACCTTGCCTAGGACAAATGAAGACACATAGCAGACAAACAGGCACAGACACAATCACAGGGACAGGGATAGACAAGAACGAGATCAGCAGCAGCTCGCTGGCTGCTGGGAGGCTCACTTCCTGCCTGATGGGAGGCTCAAGCTGGCTCCCAAGGGGCACTTACAGGTGGCTGGGGTCTGCTAGCTGCTGAGGGGCTCTCCCACGCGCTCCATCAGCGAAGTATGCATTCGCAGGTCACCTTCCCTGGATTGTGAGACAACTCCCTGTCCTACGGGGATCGTCTCCTTCTCCCTTCCAATGTCGACGGGCCCTAGGGGGACGCACTTGAGCAGGCGTCTGTTTCTCTATCTCCATCTCAGACTCTGCCCCCTCAGAGTTGGAGAGTTACCCTTCATGGGCAGGGGATGAGTGAGTCCTGTAGGGCTGCTCAGGGGGAGGCCGTTCCTCCTCAAATTCCATCCCAAACTTGTCACAGGGTGCCTACTCCTCCTCTTCTTTCCCCCGTGCTTACCTTTAGGCATGCCTTAGGGCGGTCGCTTTTTCTGTATCGTTGTAGCCCGATTGTGTCACAGAAAAAAGGCAGGATGCCAAGCATGGAGGTTTCAGCTTGTTTTATTGATGATAGTAGCATCTCTACACACATCGAAAACGACACAGACGTATGTTCACATCTGTAGGGACAAAGACCGACAAAGACAGTGACATGCACATGCTTAAATACACACACCCTTGATGAGACACAGTGACATGCACATGTTTAAATACACACACACTTAAATACACACACCCTTGATGAGACACAGGTGAAACAAATAACGATAACAAACAACGGTAATGAAACAGACAAACACCACGCCTACAACACACAGACGCACACACTCACACACCTCCTCACAGATATACCCACACCGACAAGGGAGGAGGTAAGGGCGACCACCGTGACAACTAAAGTACGTTTTAAATCAAAGTAAAGCAAAGCAAATCAAATGGATGATGTGGTCTACTATCAGGTCAGTGACCCAGTCTTATTTCTGGCTAACGTGACTAATGCTGCCATGTCCACACACCTGCTGGCCACTCTAAAGAGCTACTGTCCGGTAGGTTTTCTATACTATTTCTTTCTTCTGACTTATTTAGCAGTGTGTTGGAGGAGTTGTGTGAGGCCTTTGATGAGTTTAATATCAATATGAAGTCAAGTCTTTATAAATATGAATATGAATTCAAGTCTTTATGAATATGAAGTCAAGTCTTTATTTAGTCAAGTTTTTACTTTTTACAACAACTGTTGTCACAAAGCAGCTTTACAGATGTCCGAGTCCAAGCCCCCAGTGATTAAGCCAAGGGCCCATCCTCTTCTGGCCAACCATTGGGCACTACAATAACAATAATAAAACACAATAAAGTCTATCCATTTGCAGCAGTAAGTGATGTTCAGTTGGTGAGACTCAAGCAGAGAAAGGGTATCAAGGTGAATCAGGCAGATCATGAGTCAGGAATCTGGATCTCTAGTGTCTCCTGGGTCCTCAGATGTAGCATGAGTAGCTCGACTGAGTGGGAGGTGACGAGAGAGGGAGGAAAAGGAGACTACAGAGGTGCACTCTTGCAATGAGTGCAGAAAATGTACATTTGTACAGCGGGCAAACAAGGAATCTAGCAAGACTAGATATGACAGTATAACTAAAAAGGGCGAGAACCAGGAGGCAGCACAGACATGTGTGAGCCCTGGGATGTTAAGAGTCCAACCAATCACTATCACAAACGTGAGTGCACTTGTGAAAGGGGAGGGCGACAGCATCCAAACACACTTCCATGCCCATGAACCCCCTGGCTCCGTACCTTCTATTATTAACAAAATAATTATTATCAAAAAACTATTAACAAAACGCCTGAGTAAACAAGTAAGTTTTTAACCTAGACTTAAATACCGAGACTGGGTCTGATTCCCAAACACTAGAGGGGCAACACGCCTAGTGAGATGAAGCTGATTGAACTGGGACAGTACATCAATATGAACTGCACATTTTTCAACATACTGATATAATACGTTTTAAAATAATCTTAGATGGATTACCACCTTATTGTTGTGGAGAGGTTTGCATGCCTACATGTGAGGAGTTGTAGGAGCTACAGTGAAGCCTGAAATTATTCATATTCCTGGCAAATTTTGACTTAAAGTTATGGTGGTACTGTGGGTCCGAGGGTGCTGAGGTACTGTACGCATTAAAACACCACCGGATCCAGCTGGTGCAGTATTTCCTTTTATTTGCCACAGCTTCAAACAGAGAATGGTGCCACCTCCACAACATAAAAGAAACCCAAAATTTACAAACACATTAAAAAGACTTTGCAAAAAGGTACAACCAGTCCGTGTGCTCAGTGTGTGCTGTTACAATTACTCCGTGGAGCGTGACAACGTAACAACATACAGTTCGTTCCTCAAAACCAGATAATACTGGTCTGAGTTGGCTTGGGGTGCCTATAAGCACCCTCTAACTCCCGCCAATTAGAATGAGCTACACCAAGTATTTTTTACGGGTGTACTTCTAAAAACAAACATTCATCTGCAAATATACAATTACATACAATCACTGGTAAAGTCTACTTAAATACATTGTGATTATAATGCATACTTGTGTCTTCTATCTTTTTGCTCACATTTTCCAACATCCCCTTTCTTCAGGTGTTGATGGAGTCTCCCTCCATTTAGAATTATGGGTGTAACCCAAGCACACGCTTTTCCAGGAGCATCAACACTGTTCTGTCAGTGGCAGTAAGTATATTATTGTATAGTAACAACCCCACTCCCATTGCACTCCATTCAACTGTAACATCCATACACAAATTGCTGATAAAAACAGAAATTCCTTATAATGACCAACATTCTTGTTTGGAAAAAGGTTTTCGAGGTGACTAAAATGTCTTGTTTTAACTGTATTTGCATGCTTGAAAGACAGTTAAATATTAAATCATACAAATGTTTTCATCTGTTGGAAGAAATAGCTGGAATTACTGTAACAAGCTATACAGATTAAAACAAAGTTATCTTTATAATACTAGTTAAGAACTAAGCTGATGTAGAAGATTGTAACTCTGTTCCTTGACATGCTCCAGTCTATGGAAAAACAGCAGGTACAGCTCCAGGTTTCAGATGGTCTCATGTAATTAGTAGCTTCAAAGTGGTCATTGCATACCCGGAGTGGTGCTAGACTCTGAGCACACCATGGTCCTTAAACCAGGTACTGGTAGCTTTGGCACTGTGTGCAGGTGCCAAGTCCTGCTGGAAAATGAAATCTGCATCTCCATAAAGTTGGTCAGCAGCAGGAAGCATGAAGTGCTCTAAAACTTCCTGGTAGACGGCTGCGTTGACCTTGAACCTCAGAAAACACAATGGACCAACACCAGCAGATGACATGGTACCCCAAACTATCACTGACTGTGGAAACTTTACACTGGACCTCAAGCAACATGGATTCTGTGCCTCTCCTCTCTTCCTCCAGACTATGGGACCTTGATTTCCAAAGGAAATGCAAAATTTACTTTCAGCAGAGAACATAACTTTGGACCTCTCAGCAGCCGTCCAGTCCTTTTTGTCTTTAGCCCAGGCAAGACGCTTCTGACACTGTCTCTTGTTCAAGAGTGGCTTGACACAAGGAATGCGACAGCTGAAACCCATGTCTTGCCTACATCTGTGCATGGTGTTTCTTGAAGTACTGAATCCAGCTGTAGTCCACTCTTTGTGAATCTCCCCTACATTTGTGAATGAGTTTTGTTTCACAATCCTCTCCAGGGTGCAGTTATACCTATTGCTTGTACACTTTTTTCTACCACATCTTTTCCTTCCCTTTACCTCTCTATTAATGTGCTTGGACACAGAGCTCTGTGGACAGCCAGCCTCTTTAACAATGACCTTTTGTGTCTTGTCCTCCTTGTGCAAGGTGTCAATGGTCATCTTTTGGACAACTGTCAAATCAGCAGTTTTCCACATGATTGTGTAGCTTACAGAACTAGACTGAGAGACCATTTAAAGGCCTTTGCAGGTGTTTTGAGTTAATTAGCTGATTAGAGTGTGGCACCAGGTGTCTTCAATACTGAACCTTTTCACAATATTCTAATTTTCTAAGATACTGAATTTGGGCTTTTCATTAGTTGTCAGTTATAATCATCAAAATGAAAAGAAATTAACGTTTGAAATATATCAGTCTGTGTGGAATGAATGAATGTAATATACAAGTTTCACTTTTGGAATGGGATTACTGAAATAAATCAACTTTTTCATGATATTCTAAATTTATGACCAGCACCTGTATGTAATGTTGCATTACAAACTTTTGACAGAAGGATAGAAGACAATGGCAAAGCACTGCATCTTCAGCCAAAAGGCTTCAAAGCACAGTAAACACATTGTTTTGGTGTAGCTTGCCATGAAACAGTACCTTCTCCTAGTTAAACTGCTCACAATACTGACAGCAGTAATCTAGAACAACAGATACACCATCACCAACCAGCCTTCACAATAAAATCACAAATGCACATCCAATGTTGTACTTATAAGGATATGATGACAACAGTAATTCACCGTACATCCTCAAAGGGCACTTTCATCACAAAGTAATGATCGATTTCATTTTTGAAAACTTCTCACAATTATCTAATAAATCCGCTCAGGGAAACGGAACGCAGCACAACCCATGTTACAAAATGTTCTTCCGCACTAAAGACACACACTAACTGTTAACAGTTACCTGATAAAAAGAGTTTTGACTAAGTTTTGCTATTCAGCAAGATGCTGAGGCATCCGTTATGTTTTGAAACAAGCTTCGAAAGATAACAGCAATGTTTGTAATTCCAACTAAAGGTTTTTGTCAAAACCAGAATGTGGGCATTAATTCAATTTAATTCCACATCAGAAATCAAAAGGTGAGTTTATGCAGGCCAAATAATCAAAATGAGCACATTTATTCTGTACGTTTCATGCAATTACACATTTCCACCAGGTCACCAATTCCGCAAACATACATAATGCAGCTTTAACATTAATCATATTACAGTTTTTATTTGCCAACAATAAACCGCACTTTCTAAACAAAAATGTCAATTGTCAAAACAATGTTTTCTAATCATTCACACAGTTGGCAAAACTTTAAACACTGTTCATTTGGTTATACATCACTTGCAAATCTGAATACTTGGATGGATGGAACCATCCATGATAACTGATTTCTCAAAAACACAAATGTTCTTTCAAATGTTATATTATTTCTAAATGAATGACATTAAGTTAAAAAGCCAGTTTTTGTTTGTGTAACTTGGCTCACCAGTTGCTGACAGTGCATGTGATACGTTAATTTTTAAAGAAAAAATATTTAGTCTCTTCGTTCATGTTAAGATGTTTGTTGAATTGGCTAAAACATGTGGTTCAGTCAGTTTCAAGGAAGAACAATAGAAGTACTTAGCTAAAAACTAATAAAGCCTATTATATAGATAGATAGATAGAGAGAGAGAGAGAGAGAGAGAGAGAGAGAGAGAGATTAGACAGGTAGATGATATTGATCAGTGTGAGACATCTTAATTTTGGGAGTGCTTGTTTCAGATTACACCACAAATAAGCACAATATTAATTTCATACAATATTTCATACAATAAAATTAATTAATTTAAAAAAAGCAAATTAATGATTTGATGATTAATGATTAAAAATCATACAATGCGATTTTCTTGATTTTTTCCCCCCTATTGTGTTTGTCACAGTTGAAGTATAACCTATGATAAAATTTTACAGACCTCTCCATTCTTTGTAGGTGGTAAAACTTGCAAAATCAGCAGTGTCTCAAATACTTATTTTCCCCACTGTATATCCCAATTCACAATAGACATTCAAAATAATTAAATTATTTAATAAAAGTTGTTGATTTAAGAAAGTAGTCTGAGAAAATAGTCTTTGATCTAAGACTATTTTCTGGTAGTATTCCATCTTAGAGTACATGAATTCGGGTCTATCTGAGCTACCCTAGATATTCCAAGTATCCCTAAGCACTTTTGAGAGTCGCTCTGGATAAGAGCATCTGCCAAATGCCATACATGTAAATGTAACAAAAGCATCATTTAATAGGATGTTGCAATTCCTTTCGCAGTAATAACCTCAACCAAATGGTTTCTGTAGTGACTCATCAGTCTCTGACATCTACTTTGGAGGATTATTGCCCACTCTTTCTTGCAGAATGTAGCCAGAACAATACTCATGTTTCTCTGGACTATGTGAAGGTTCTGAGGATGAAAGCCAAGCCCAGATCTCAACATTCCCACCACCATGCTTCACTGTTGGGAGAAGGTTCTTTTGGTGGTATGCAGTGCTGACTTTTCACCAAACACAGTGAATGTGTTTGGGCACAACCAAACTGTGCCCAACCAAACTGTGCCCAAACTGTTCCATTTTGGACTCACCTGTCCACCAAATGGAGTTCCAAAAGCTTCAAGTTTCTCCAGGTGCTCTATGGCAAAATAGAGACAGGCAACTTTGTCCTTTTTTGTGAGCAACCCTTCCATATAAGCCATGTTGATTAGTTTTCTTATTATTATGGAAACATGTACATAAATCTCAGCTTGCTTTTCAGCCTCAAGACCTGGTCAACTCCATATATTCCAGAGAAACATGAATTCTTGTAACATCCTGGAACATAACCTTTGATTCCTATATAAATCTTCCTATGTGCTTATCTATGTGGTGAATTTGGTTAATATGGGACATTTTATAAACTTTGAATTCTGCTTATTTCAATATCTAACATATTAAGTCAACACAATATAACTGTGGATTCAATCACATGATATCCATACTAAACCTACGTTAAAAGTCCTGGTGATTTTGTTACAGCAGGAAAAAACCTACTCGAGTTTAGTTGTACCACATTATCGGAATACACCCTATGCCTTGGCAACATATTTTGACAAGACATGAACAATATATAACACACACCACTAACGTAACTGTGAGTTTACTCATCAACATACAACTAGCTGTATTAACTAAGTGCCCCTCTCACACTCACTGCCAGGTAAATAAAGCTTCAAAAACCACAGCTCATGAACTTAATCTGCTCACACACAAATCTAACAAGTGTATTACTGGTTCACTCAAAATTCTAGTTAGACATCTACGAACTTTTTTACAACGCAATCTTTAATCGCACGTTATTAACCCGTTAGCATTACATAACTCTCTAGCTAGATGTTTTATCCACGCTATCTAATAGACAGTCAAAACTGTATCGCAATGGGAACTGTCGTCGTGGATAATTGACTCCATTATCAGGTCATTTTCTTTACCACATTCCACAAACCAGACAGACATGTGCCAAATCCTGGCAAGTTAGATACTGAACCAACCAACAACTTTGGCTAACCAGCTAACTAATTAGCTAGCGATAGCTAAATGTCACTGAACTTACATACTAACTCGCTAGCTAGCGCTAACGTTAGCTACAATTTCACAATGTGGGTTGCTAACTAGCTATTCAATGCTTAGGTAATAAACCTACCTCGCTTATCCGCCCGTGATCTCTCTTTGAGAGAAAAAACAGTTGGCTATATCTTATTTACAAACTCAAGGCTCATCGGCTCTTTTGGGGGCTGATTCAGTTGAGAAGGCTTGTAGGCTAAAGTAACTAGCTCAGACGTAGACAACTCTACACACTAACAAGTAGCAAGCCAGCTGGTTCTAACCGCTACTTCCGATATTCGACGCCATTCCTTTTCTTTGTCTATTCTAATTAGCTTTTGCGTTCTTAGTTCTGGAACTGTGTACGCATAGCGCCACCGTTTGAACTGGAAGATTTGTTAAGCAATAAATATTTTGGAATCATTCAGTCGGCCGGAAAGACAAAAAAAGCAACGGAAGAGCCGTACAAAATATCTCAAAATATCGAACAAATGTTTTAAACATCTATCCAGCTAGGTAGCTTGCTGATATACTCCCATGCAGTAGGGGGCGACGGTAGCCTTCAAGCCTTCAGTTGCAACCAAACATAAAGGCAAGGAGGAACATTTATTGCGTTTGTTTTGGGTTTGTAATTCTGCACTGATTTGGACTTGCAGCGTCCGTTTGATAAATGGCAGTGGCCGAGACTCATAAAGTTATTATTTACGGAGGGAAAGGCGCACTAGGTTCAAAATGTGTTCAGCATTTCAAATCAAAAAACTGGGTGAGTGTTCCACCTTCTCACTAACAGTTTCTGACAACCCTCGCTTTGCAAGTTCTCGTAAAACGATTAATCTTACGTTAACTACACCTGCATAAAAACCGCTAAACTTTTATTTTACTTATACTAAACATGCATTCATTGGTCTACACAGTAAAACATTAATAAATTAAATAGACTGTATATGGCAGTTATTATGGGCTTATGTCATTGACGTCTCTTCCTGTTAGTGGGTTGCCTGCGTTGACTTTCATGCGAATGAAGAAGCTAATGGTAACGTTACTGTTAAGATGACAGACTCCTTTAATGAACAAGCGAACCAGGTAACATCATTAATATCACTACTAATTTGGATGTGATGGGATTTATGAATACTACAGTACTTTATACCACCCATTGGAAGGTTAAGGGTCATTCTTAAGGTTAATTCTGTCTAATCCATATGAACAGTACATGATTCTATGTGGTGTTGCAGTCAGAAATGATGATCCCTTCAGGTTACTGCTGATGTAGACGAGTTGTTAAGAGGAGAAAAAGTCGATGCCATTTTGTGTGTGGCTGGAGGCTGGGCAGGGGGCAGTGCCAAGGCCAAAGGTCAGAGCAGTGTGCCCACAGACATCTTACTAGCAACATTCAGTCATAGCTGAGGCAGTTCAGCAGTGCCGAGCTGCTGTACTGGATCACTGACATCACTGTACTGAATCACTGACATCACTGTACTGGATCACTGACATCAGTGGCTGTCTGTCTCTCTCTCCTGTCTCTCTCTTTCTCCATCCCCCAGTGATGTACAAGAATGCAGATTTGATGTGGAAGCAGAGTGTGTGGACTTCCACCATCTCCAGTCACCTAGCAACCAAACACCTGAAAGATGGGGGTCTGATAACACTGGCAGGAGCTAAAGCATCACTCGGACCGACCCCAGGCACACACAGTTCCATTATCACTCTCTAGCTTTTGTTACGGTTTAGGCTGTTTGGTAGACAGGATTTGCATTGTGTATAGTAGTGGAAGCTCTATTTTCTGTCATTTGGATTGGACTGAATGGAGTTTAGACTGTTGTTTAGTTAACAATACTGTCTTATATATGACTTTATGTAGGATACCTATTCACACAAAAACAAACATGCTTGTTGGCTCTAAAATTTCAAAATAAATGTTGCTTTAAAGATTCTCTCCCATTCTTACTTTGTCTCTATATAGGAATGATTGGCTATGGCATGGCGAAGGCAGCAGTTCATCAGCTGTGTCGGAGTTTGGGTGAAGCCAACAGCGGGCTGCCTGCTCAAGCGACCGCTGTAGCCATCCTGCCGTGAGTAGCCGGCACAACCATAGAACTCACGATGAACTTAGCCATCATGATATCTGTATTAATATCTGCTGGAGTGGGTAATACTTGGGTGACAAACTGATTGATCGAGAAAGAGAAGCCATCACACCTCGTCCTGTCTCTGTGGTTCTTAAAACTCTTTCGTCTAATCAGTGACGATAATGAATAGGATTCTTCTGGTTATTGTAACTTCATATATTACATATTCAACCCAACTTTATGCAGTGTACCAGTTATGCTCAGTGAGGCAGTTAGCAGCAAACAAGAATTTGAAACTGCATTTTTAGTGTGTCTTCATGAATCAGATTTATTGTCCACAATTGTGCCATAAAATTATACCTCATCCAGACATCACTTATAGTTAAGATAAAATTGAAAACCGTAAGCTACGTTACAATTTGGTACTTTAAGGTGATGGCCCTGAACTGGGAACTGTGTGTGTGTGTGTGTGTGTGTGTGTGTGTGTGTGTGTGTGTGTGTGTGTGTGTGTGTGTGTGTGTGTGAGAGAG
>JAOXYF010000012.1:13974321-14006054 GCA_028565775.1 Sternarchorhynchus goeldii | reverse complement strand
GATTCTCATTTGCTCTGACATGCACTGTGAGCTGTGAGGTCTTATATAGACAGGTGTGTGCCTTTCCTAATCAAGTCTAATCAGTTTAATTAAACACATCTGGACTCCAATGAAGGAGTAGAACCATCTCAAGGAGGTTCAGAAGAAATGGACAGCATGTGAGTTAAATATGAGTGTCACAGCAAAGGGTCTGAATATTTATGACCATGTGATATTTCAGTTTTTCTTTTTTTAAAAATTTGCAAAAAGTTCTCCATTTCTGTTTTTTTTCTGTCAAGATGGGGTGCTGAATGTACATTAAATGATTTTAGCAAATGGCTGCAATGAAACAAAGAGTGTAAAATTGAACAGGGTCTGAATACTTTCCGTACCCACTGCGCGTGTTTGTGTGTGTGTGAGAGAGAGAAACAGTACTAATGTATTTTTGCTTTCAAGGCTCTTGCTGTGCTATGCACCAGGTTTTTACTCATTATGTAATATTTGGTTTATGATTTCACCTAATCAGTATCTCATTAAATAGAATACAAACACTGTTTATTATGTGACTTATTCTGTGGGTGATTCATCAGAACTCCCACCTAATCTGTCACATTAGAAATTGTTCATAATGCTAACAGCAGTGAATAAGAAATGTGATGTGCTCTACAGTACTGTGTAAAAGTCTCAGCTATTCAAACAATTCTGAACTGCTACCTGGGCATATAAAACATTAATAATATAAAAAGTAACAGGATGTTTGATGGTGTTTTGTAACAGCTTGATGTCTGCTGCTTGGCCTCCATACCTGCAACACATACAGACATGCTTCTGTGTCTTCAAACAAAACTTAGCATGTTACGGTCAGATAAACAAGTTCAGATACACAATTTGGACCTATGTCTGTCCAGTTAACTGAAGAACAGTCAGAACAAACAGGAGCCAGTAAACAGTGATGCGATAAGCACCAGTGTCTGACATTTTTGCACAGTACTGTTAGTAATACTGTATAACCACTGGATAGAATCCCATTTGCTTTTAAAATAGCCTCAATTCTTTTGGAATGTTAAAACATTCGTTTGAGATTTTGAAATTACACACATATTGGTTTACACACCTTCAAACATTGTTCATTTCCATACTAGACATTTAATAATTTACTGTTTACAATGAGAATTACAAAAAAATTTATTTAAATGAGGAAAAAAAAATCTAATGTCACTTTTGTTTTGGTCTGGTTGCTCACTTTTAGGAGAGATGTCCCATCACGAAGTCCTAGATGCTGTTGCTAGAGGCACGAGTGTCATTTTGTGTGACCATAGCAACAGTGAGAGGGGCTTCCTGACAGTGTTTAAGGAAAAGTTGGCTGCCCATCTACCAGACTCTATTACCGTAATAACCTCTAAAAGAGACAGAGACCCACTGGAGGTGGTGTGACCCTCAGCAGATGGTGTGACCCACACATTTTCAGTTATGCTCCTAAACTGATGTATGCTAAAAAGATCTCACACCTTATGATGTCTGACAGACAGAACCTCAATGCTATTTAAAATTAATAAACACAGTTATGCATGGCACATCTCAGATCTCACATCTCTTCTCAAAGATTTGAAAATTACAGCATCATTTGTAGGGTGAAGAAATGTGTTACACAGCTAGTGGGATGGGGTGTTCATGAACATAGTCTGACAAGGGTAGGATAGTCGAGGGTAGGATAGTCAGACATCACTCTTGTACCTCCCATTAGAAAAGCTGCATCTATATCACTTCATTACTAATAGCTGCACCTGAAGGGGGGGGGCATTAAAGAGCTTATTTATGACAGACAAAATAGTCAATAGGTGAGGGAATCCACTTACCAAAGATGAATCTTTTTTTGAATAAATGACTGGATTTTGTTCAAGATCTGATTGTTGCCATGTCTTTAATGGGTACAGTTATAATCATTACAGAGGAAAGAAACATAATAAAATCACCTGCACTCCACGCTTCACCAAGTGCTCAAACAAAGGTTTTCTCATGGTGAGCCTGTAAAAACAAATAAATACTTAATAAAATAAGAATCACCCTATGTTTTCAAAAGTAGAATGGAATAAATCACTTACTTTTCAATGACAGACCTCAAATGTTTTGAAGTATGGTCTCATTTGGAATATAGGTTCTATACAAGCAAGAAGTTGGTGTTTTACAGCAAATTATGTAAAGCTTTTATACTTAACACCTATCCCTTCTTTTAGTTTTAGACAGGTAACCTGCTCACCTGTTGAATACTCTGGGCAGGTAGAACTCTCTCCTAGAGGCATGAAGGGCAGAAGGCCAGTGTAGTAAAGTACCAATTGGACAATGCCTTGTCTCACAGTGACGCTGTAGGGGTTCTGTGTATACAGTTTAACCATACAGTTATACATGGAACATATACAGTTCCCAGAAGACTCTGGAAACTAGACACCATCCAGTTAAAAAAAATGATAAAGTTTAACTGTTTGGGTGTGCACTCAAAACATACCATGTCTTTCTTTATGAATGACGTGACTGATCTGCTGATTTGTCTTACATACTATAAATGCCAGACATGATGCCTCAAATGACCTCTCATTAGATCAAATTAACTCTTATTAGATCAAATGATCTCTCATTAGATCAAATGACCTCTCAGATGATCTCTCATTAGATCAAATGACCTTTCAAATGATCTCTCATTAGATCAAATGACCTCTCAACTGACCTCTCATTAGAACATGAATAAATATATTCATTTCTATTTTTTAAATTTTACTTTCTCCTTGGTAAACCTTTTTTTATTTGGACTCACGAGGCCGGTTCTGCTTTACTTACTGTGTAAAAGCTGCCATGGTGTTTTCTGTTTGCTCTCCAGCACCTGAGTAAAAAGCCCCCATGCCCAACACCATCAGTCTTCTGTTAGACCACACAGGGGTCACACATGCAAACAAGCAAATATGGCTGACAACAAATACAGCAGATTATGTAGTTTGCACATGAAGTAAATTCAATCATCACATGTAAAAAATGACTCCCCTCCTCTGTGGGAAATATATCTTCTGTGAAAAGCTAAATGTTTCTTTTTATGAGGGTTGAGAATGAGAGGGTTGTGGAGCAAATACAAAGCACAGTGTGTAAAGACCCAGAGCCAAGGCACACAGCCCTAGACCTAGAGCAGCCTCCATCACGTAGAGTGGTGCTTTCAGTGTTTTTCTGGATGACTTGTTTTATTTTCCACTTTGTATTGTCACAGTGTGGTCTTATATGGCCTCCAAGCATGTGAGATGATGCATGTGTGAGGTTGAGAAGACATGAGTGAGGCATGATATGAGCTCAGACATGACAATAGATGCAATAAAGGGTATAAAGAGAAATTATCATATTAATAATGGATAAAGAGAAAAAAAATACTAACTACATTATTATATAGTTGGATCCAAAAATACACTAAAATAGAATCAATACCAACAACTGTGATTCAACTGTTGGGAACCCATGGCAATAATCCTTCTGTAACATTTATTATCATTGCGTTCTGTTGAAAGGTAGACCACAAGGATCATTTCCCCAAAGAGACATTGTGTACACTTTATCACTTTAGAAGCACCAGCAAAACATACCCACAATATCCCTCTTCTAAAAACGTATTACCTTTAACCTAGAGCAAATTTAGGTTTGCATATCGCTGTGGATACTGCAAACCTATTCCTTTTTTACACAACAGAAAACTTACACAAATCATTATGGGAAAAAATCCCTGTGGCCTCCATCTTCTCGGAAATGCACCTTAAATTAATTCAAGATTAGTTCTGAATCAGTAGATGGTGAATAAACGCATTCTAAAGATCTACAGTGAAGATCAAAACAATATATCATGATAACATTAAAAAGGGACTTAACAAAACCACACGTTGCCAAAAACATGCTGCTGTTAATTTAAAGTGAGGTTGCTAATATTCCTACTGGAGCCTAGAGGGGCACACCTGTCTGCTCGTAAACACATTAAAGGTCATTACACCTAATGACTCCAGTCCCCACACCCTGGGAGAGGCTTTAAGAGGAGGAGGATTCACACCTCAACTTCCCCTCTCTCCCAGTCTGCATTATATCCCCAAAGCACTCCTTCAGGTGGCAAATGAAAACAACTTTAGGTTCAACTGACAGAATGTTTTGAGTGGACCTCATGAGACAGAACCCTTATCAAGGTCACTATATCTGAACCTAACTTGCCTGCAAGTATACATCTGTACCTATATTTTCACTGGAAAAAAGGATTGTTTTGATCACTTTTATTGTAACAGTTTAGGAACAAAATCTAAAGAATACTTCATTAAAAGGTAGAATAAAAATGACAGAAAGTGCAGCTTATTTAAAAAAGTGATTTTCAACATGCCCTCTACACTACATTGAACAGCTATGCAGTTGTCCACCAGCTAAACTAAGACAATTTATATGGCAGCAGATTTAATAGCTGTGGGAACTGAATGTGTCATCTGGTATCCTTGTTCCATGTTGTTCTATGACTGAATGTTATTCTAGGGCTGTTTTTGAGACATGTGGCTTCTTTGTGTCTGAGTCACGGTGTTTATCTAGGAGAACAAACTGCAGCTGTAAGACCAAACTGCATATCACAAGGTTCCACCTGAAGACCTTGCCCTCCCCTACAGAGAGAGAGAGAGAGAATGAGAATGAACTAACTGAGATTAGTAAGGTCCTCATACATGTTATTTTACCATCTACCTATCTCACAAGCTCTGCCTATTCAGTTTCTACTCATGACACAAAATATCTCTTTAAATGATCAAACTTATCTATTTTATATCTAAAATCAATGCATATGTAAGCTGGTATGAATAATCAGGAATATGAAAAAGATTTAGGCAAACTATCACACATGCTTTGTAAAATGTGTTAAAGTCACCATTAAGACAAAAACATTAATAGAAAATGGAACTTCAAACAAGCTCCCATTGGTACAAATAAATGTTGATTTTGACTTTACATTTACCATCCATCATCAATACACACGAAATTTTACATATACCATCCATCATCAATACACGTGAGACTTTGCATATACCATCCATCATCAATACACGTGAGACTTTGCATATACCATCCATCATCAATGCACGTGAGACTTTGCATATACCATCCATCATCAATGCACGTGAGACTTTATATGAGACTCTCATCCATCATCAACACACGTGAGACTCCTTAGTTTGTGGCATTTCAGAGAGACAGTCCATGATGTGATCATCCAGCCTCCCACCATGCACCATCCGTCACAGGGAAACTGAATCCCCATGTGTGTCCTGATCTGCAACTGCAAATCTCTGTGGTGATGTCATGAAAAAAGGGAATACAAAAATAACTCGTGTTACACATGCTTACGTTTACATTACCATGTGAAACCACTTCTTATTTGCAGTTCAGCAGAATGAGCCGTGTTACACATGCTTACGTTTACATTACCATGTGAAACCACTTCTTATTTGCGGTTCAGCAGAATCCTACTCTCAGCAGAGAGTCCTACTCTCTCAGCATGCAGTTACTGAAGATGACATGTTTAGATTCGAACCATATAGAGTAAATGATTCAATTCTAGACATTCAACTTCTGTAACTGTTTTGTAACCTGGCAATTTCATCTCAGAGCTAAGATTTGATGCATGGACTCCATAAATAAAATCCTGCATTGCTAATGAGATTCTTATATTAAAGCTAAACTAAATCACTCCATTCATAAACAAAGGTTTACAACAAACTGCCTTTAAGAACAAATCTATTCTGCAGATAAAGACCATTGCATTTGATTGTTGTCCTCAATATATTGTTGTCCATGAATTTGCATTAGAATCTGTGTGTGTGTGTGTGTGTGTGTGCATGTGCTTGTTTGTTTATTTGTTTTGATATTATACAAAGGACATGAGTATGGGCCCCACTGGCCTGATGAAGACAGAAGGAGAATAATGGGGTGAGGGTGTGAACTCTTGACCATTTGGTAGATGTGCTAACACACACTCACCTATATAACACAAAGGCACGAAGCCTTGAGTGTTAAAAGAAGCAAGGCAGAACACAAAAGTCACCAGTGGAAAACTAGAGAAAGACTAGAGAAAAGTAAAGACAAAAACCAGTACGGTCTGCAACGGACTACTACAACGCAAACTATGTTAAGACTATGTTAAGTCAGAAAGTTGCTAAGTCATTCAGGAAATTTTTCACTGAATTCAGACAAAGACTCAAGAGCTCACCCAGAGAAGATGCTGGGAGTGGAGATGTACCCCAGTTTGGCTCTAGGGGCTCCAAGACTTGGAGACTGCTATTATCGAGGTAAGGCCATTTTTAATTTTATTAAAGAGACTACCAGAGAAAACCAGATATGAAAAGGAGGAGGCTAATGTGGGAAATTGTGTTTCACATGGATGTGAAATCCTGACTTGAATCCCAGGCTAAGAAGAAACTGAAAATGCCTCTCCAGTAAGCCTGTAAACTCGATGACGAACAGATGAAAAATAATGTTTGTAATAACATAACAATATGAACTCACAATCATATATGATTTTAACAGACCTTTAGGATAAAAGCTGTTTCACCTAAACAGTATGGCCTCAGTTGCAGTAGCTATACCTTATATGGGGAATTTACAATTCAAACTGAATTTGCACTGTTAAATTGACATTAGATAGATGTTAAATAGATTGTTACTGGGGTGAGGCATTTTCATTTCATTACATTCACCTCATCAAAAGTTTGACAATTAGCCGATACATTATATCAAGCTAACCAGGGCTATTATACAGCCCTCTCTTACATAAAGAACTACTATGCTTGTTTTGTTTGATCTGTCATCATTTTTCTATCCTTCAGATCGAGGGTCCTCAGACCATGTGACCCTGTACCCAATGTCATGTGACATTGCAACCCGAAACCTTCCCCCTCACCTTCTGCCCCCTTCAAATAGAGAGACTGCTGGGAAACCTCAGAAGACTGTCGAGATGGAGTTGGAGAATGTATCACTATGGAAACAGTTTAGCACTGTGGGCACAGAGATGATAATCACCAAGAAGGGCAGGTAATGCATTTTTTTGGCTATCAAAATAAAGTGAAACACAAACAAAATTCAGGTTTCAGTAAAACCAGCTGCACTTTTTTTACATTCTTTCAGAGGTTCTGATACCTGGATTTTGAATTATATCTAGATTTTGTGTGTGATTTAGATTGATTTTAAATGTCTTGGAATAATTTCCTTAAATTTCTCAAAATATTGTGAGCATTTTTAATTATAGAAGAATGTAAAAAATACATTGCATGTATATATAATGTCTGATCTTTCATTCCTATTTTTCTCCATCATCAGACGCATGTTTCCCCAGCTGAGGGTTAAACTGACAGGTTTGAACCCATCTTTGCGTTATATACTCCTGTTGGATATCATACCTGTAGACTCCTCTCGTTATCGCTTCCAAGATGACAACTGGCAGGTGGTGGGTGGGGCTGAAGCCCGACTTCCAGACAGGGTGTTCATCCACCCAGACTCTCCTGCTACTGGAGAGCATTGGCAAAACCGCATCATATCTTTCCATCGAGCCAAACTTACCAACAACACATTGGACACACAAGGATATGTAAGTCTAGACATTATGTCATGATGGGTTCATGCTTTTGTCTTGTTAGTGAAATCCCTTTACCAGAAAATACAGGGGGAAATAACCTTTGTTATTTTTTCATGTCTGTTCTGATGATTTTTAAGGATCCAATAATATCACTTCACCACAAATGTTTTTGTGCTGAACCTCCCCCATCTCCATCAGATCATTCTACACTCTCTGCACAAGTACCAGCCCCGGGTGCATATAATTGAGGCCAGAGATGTGCTGATGTGGGGAGGATCTCAGCACTCCTTTATCTTTCCTGAGACCCAGTTCATTACAGTTACAGCCTACCAGAACAACAAAGTGAGAAAACCAAACTTACAAACTTACTTAGAGTGTAACAAACTAAATCAGCGCATTAACACAACAAATAGTCTGAATTGTAAAATCTTTGTCTTTTTAGATCACTGAACTGAAGATCAACTCCAATCCCTTTGCCAAGGGTTTCAGGGAGGATGGCATGAACTGCAAAAAGTGAGTTCCACATTCATCAAACATGCATGCATAAAGAATGCAAAATAATGACATTTTTAACTCTCTTATTTTTTCCAGACAAAGAGAAGCAAGACAGAAGCGGAAATTGACCCAACCGCACCAAGAGGAATCTTTAGATATAGGTAATTAAATTGGTTTAGTAATAACGAACCTTTGAAAACAGCTGATCAGCTCGTTCCATAACTCAATGTTTCTCTCTTTCCCTAAGAATCATATGATGCATGTGATTCCACTGAGGTGCTACCACAGTCTGTAACACTGCAGAGCACCACTCTGCCATTACCTGATTCAGACTTCTGCTCTGATGTACCATCTTTCCAAGAGCAGACAGGACAGCAGATCAACTCTGAGCAAGCATATCTAGGACCCCAAATGTCCCAGATACGTGTAATCTCAGAGATCACTGATTCTATAGAGAACCAACCTCAGTCGACCTCAGATAATGTTGTGAACAATGAATTGCTTGATGGGTGAGTCTTACAAAGAGACACTGAAGTATATTCTCACTGAATCCAAACACAAAGATTGGCCATAGGCTATGGTTTTATGTTTTAAACAATTCTAACAATGAAAACAATCTATGTCTGTCAATTAATTCTTCATTTCTCTTTCAATTATTTAGTAATTCAGAAAATTTTAATTTATTGTCTTCTGTTTTGTTCTTTTTCATTTACAGGTCTACCCAGATTATAGGCCTTTCCTCATACAATACATTTACACCCCCCCAAATAACATCTTCATCTCACCAACCAGTCACTCTTCCTCAGTCATCACCTCTCTATTCTGTGTCCTCCTCTGAGACACCTAATCTACCATCTTCACATTCTAATTCATCCTCTCTGCCAGATTATTCCACCATGACTTCAACCAACTATCCAATTCTGGATTCCTCCTCTTCAATCACCTGTTCTAACTCTGCTCCAGGCACAACATATCCCTCTGCCCCTCACTCCTTATCTCCCCAGCTGCAGCCCACCTCCTCTTACCACTGTGTTCTTCCATCCCAAGATAACCTAGGCCCCCACACACCCACAAATCCATTTCCATCTCTTCCTCCACCTTCATGTCAGTCCATCACCAACAGTTCCAGTCTTCCTACAAATGCAGCTCAGGACCAGAGTGTTGATGGAGATTTGGTCTCTTCTAATTCTACTCCTTCTGCAGTCCAAAACCCAGTATCAACTGCTTTCCCATTTCTCCCAGTCCAGTCTTCCAACAACCCTGATCCTACTACTCCACCTTCCCAAGTCCTCCCCCAATCTTCTTTCCCCTTTCCTCCAGTGCCACAGACAAATCCTGTTAGTGCCACACCAGATTCACACTCAGTTCAGACTGCTTTCCCATTTCTTTCTGTGCAAGAACCCTCCTCCAGTGGTATATCTACCTCATCGGATCCGGACACAGCTGCATTTCCTTTTCCATCACAGCCAAGCCATCCAAACCCTTCAACCTCTCTGCCTGTACAAGCCCCAGCAGCTTGCTCTTTCACAGTCACACAGCCATCTACAGCTTCTCTTCTAAACCCTTCTTCTTCATTCCAAAATCCAACTCATTCAACAGCTGTTTCTGTTACTTACTCTTCTTCCAGTTCTGTAACTCCAGTCTGTACTCAGGCTGTCTCTGGTTCCACACTTAACCCTGTCCCTGCTTATTCTCTCTCATCACTACCTGGTTCTCTTCTCACACATTCAGTCTCCGGATCCCACCCTAACTCAGCTCAAACCCCTTTTGTATCTTATCCCTTTCACACTTCCATCCCTGGACACCACCCTCTCCAGAATCTAGCCATGGCATCTGTTGGCTCTTCTCATGGTGGTCAAGCCCTGCCAAATATGTCCCAAATCCAGCCCAATATCTCCCAATCATTCCCTACCTCCCCTTTCTCCCAGGTCCCTCCCCAGTGTGCTAACACTTCTCAAATCCCAACACAGCCTTTCACACATATACAGTCTTCTGGTGCTCCCCAGCTCCCACATTCTGCCCTCCAAAATCACTCCATTCCCCAAAGCTCGACCCTTACACATTATCCTGCAACTTCCACCAATACCTATCCTCCTGTTGCTCCATCTGAGATAGGGTCTTTTTCTCAGGTTAATCCAGCTGCCCCCTACTTACCAGATGTGGTACTGCACCCTCCCCTTCTCCCTCCTATAGATAATTCTGCTCCACCCACCCTATATAACCCTTTTCCTTCCTATTCTCTCCGCCTGTGCCAGAACCCCAGGTCTTCCTTCCATTTACCGTTCAGGCACATTTTTAGACAGACCCAACATGCACACTCTAACATTCAAGGACCCTACCTGGACCTTGGAGGAAGAGCCACATTCTGAAGAGGCATTCGGCACATAATTTTGGAATTATGCATACAAAAAGTATAGCATTTTTAAAAGTAGTTGTGTGTTCAGGGGGTGAAATTCTTGGTGTTCTGCAAATATGAAAAAGTGATGTAATACCCCAGTCTCAAGTCTATCTTTTTTGTTTATTTTGATAAATTCAAAAATCTGTTTTGTAATTAACCACAGATAAATTGTCACAAGGTTGTTTATAATTATGTTCAGAATGGCTGTGTAAAATGGCTGTGCTGCAAAGAAATAGAGTTCATAGTACCCTTCCTTTTTTCAAATTGCTTTGCAATGATATGCTCATGGTGGACAGTGCTTAACTCACATTCCTGAGCTTACATTGATTACATGAATCTAGAGCAAACTTTATTTTGCCATTCTTCAACATATTACAAATTTACTTATCACTAAAATAATTTAACTAAATATTAACTTGCAATAAAAATTAAATCTGCACCAAATCCATTCAAAGAAAAATATCAGTATGGCACATTAATGCACTAAATAAGTGTAATTCTTTGACTTCTACTTTGTTTTTCTTTGGAATTCACCTCACAGTACCATTCCATAATTTCCAACTTAAAAAATTACTTTGTATTAAAAAATAAAAATTTAATACTTTGTATTAAAAATTATTACTTTAAGAAAGTATAGATTTGTTTAATGTCAGTCAAGTGTTGAATTGGAGTGAAATGAGCAGCACTCAAACTTAAAAAGGCCAGATTTTTAAAAACTTGCCCCATGGTACAACGATCAAACTCGTAACCTAAAATAAGTATTGCGTAAATTAGAGTGGAAATGGCGATCAAGTAAGATGGAAGTATTCCATCGTGCCTAGAAAGATTACCCTCACTGAGTACAAAAAGGCACATTCAGCATACTTAGCCTCAATGACTGAGAATAACAAAAACAATCCTAGATTTCTTTTGTGTCATTTCTAAGCTTACGAAAGATCAGGCAGGTGCTGAACAAGTACGTCTTTATGGATATCTTTAATAATAAAATAGAGAATATTAGACTAAACATAAAACCGTTTATAGATAATGTAGTCTGTCATCTGGTATGGCTGATATTGAACAAAATTTTGTTTTAGAAGAAACACTTGAAGCTTTTCATCCACTTCCACAATTAGAATTGGAGAAAATAATTTCATCACTTAATTGTACAACTTGTACATTAGATTCAATTCCCTCATATTTACTAACAGAGGTATTACAAGCTATGTTTGGACCTCTTATAATTGTAGTTAACACATCCATTACCATGGGTCACATGCCCAAAACCTTTAAACTAGCAGTTATTAAACTTC
Source organism: Sternarchorhynchus goeldii (assembly GCA_028565775.1). Lineage (NCBI taxonomy): Eukaryota > Metazoa > Chordata > Actinopteri > Gymnotiformes > Apteronotidae > Sternarchorhynchus > Sternarchorhynchus goeldii. The sequence continues at coordinate 13,994,272 of JAOXYF010000012.1, read as the reverse complement.
TAATCAAGAAACCAAATCTCAATCCAAATATATTATCTAGTTACAGACAATATCTCAACCTTATCATTTCTATCTAATACCATAGAAAAGGCCATGGCCCAACAATTATAGGTATATCTGCATAAGTCTCTCATATATGAAAAGTTCTAATCTGGATTTAGGTCCCACAACAGCATTGAAACAGCCCTAGTTAAAGAAACTAATGATTTCCTTCTGCTTCAGTCCAAGGCTATGTATCTGTTAGTGCGTCTCAATCTCAGTGCAGCTTTTGACACAATAGATCACAATATCCTGCTAGATCGGATAGAAAACAGGATTGAAATCTCAGGAACAGCCCTAATCATGGTTTAACTCTTACATAACTGAATGCTGTCAGTTTGTAGAGGTAAACAATGTTCCCTCCAAACACACAGTAGGGGTAAGAGCCTTTTCTTATAAAGTCCCCAACTGGAATAACTTTCCAGAAAATGTCTGGGAGCCTGACACAGTCTCAATTTTTAAGTCTAGGTTAAAAACTTACTTATTTAGTTTAGCGTTTGGTAATTAATATTCCCCCTTAGGTAAAGGCTACAGATCCAGGGGTTCATGGGCAGAAGGTTTTATGGTTTACTGAGACACTGGTGCAGTCGTCCCACCACTGCACACGTTCACTCAAGTTTGTTGATGTTGTAATGGATGGATGCCAATGCCTCAGGGTTCCCCCAAGTCTGTGTTCCCTTCTGGTCCTTTTAACCAGGCTGAAATAGTCAAGTGTCAGAGTTGCTGCCATGCTTCAGAAATGTCTACATTTCCTGTTCTATACTTAGTCCCATACAGAGCGACTGTCTGTCTTTACTCTTACTGAGCTAATGGCTGCCCTCCTATCCAGCTTGATACTCAATAAGGACCGATGAAGCTTTCCTGTTACCCGCCCCGGACCAACCACCTCCTACTGATCCAGACACGGGTGGAGGATCAACCAACTGTCCCCCCCAGCTACCTGTATCTGTACTACTCTGGACTGTTATATTTCATAACTTGTTATTCTTTGTATTTCTTTATATATTTATCTTGTTGTTGTGGTGACCGGTATCTGCCAGAAGAGGATGGGCTCCCCTCCCCCTCCCTGAATCTTGGTTCCTTTCAAGGTTTCTTCCTCATGCTCTTAGGGAGTTTTTCCTTGCCATTGTCTTGATCTTGGCTTGATCACAGAGGGATCAGGCTGTTCCTGATCACAGGGGGCTTGGACGCAGACACTTGTAAAGCTGCTTTGAGACAACAACTGTTATAAAAAGGGCTATATAAATAAATCTCATTTGATTTGATCTTTTCATGGTTTTTTGTATTAACCTTTACATTCACTTTCAATTCAGTCAGTGTATAGACCTAAACTAAAAGAACACATTTGTACTGGATTAGTTAAGAACTGGATTACTGGATTATTACTATATACTGCCCCGATTATTTATAAATTACTTTACAGACTCCTCAAATATTTTTTTCTTCCAGTACATTAAAATCTGAGACACACTTTGGCCAAGCACACAAGTATAACTTTCTAACACATGTTAAAGGAATGGATTTGCTAATCCATTTTAAAAGAATACTCACAATTCTTAAAACTAACCCTAACTTGGATCAAATATTTTATTCAAATACTTCTGTCTCTATTTGGGTCCAGTGATCTTCTCTCGAAGTCTGCGCCAGAGCTCTTTACGTAGCAGGTCTCTCTCCTTGCGGATGCCTTGCAGTACAATGTGATTCTCTTGTGCCCGACGTGCCAAGTATGGCAGTGTGTCATCAACTGAGCCGTACGGCACAGATTTGTACACTGAGAAGCCCTGCTGAGCTGGAAAGGGAGGAGATGAAGCAACAGAAACTGAACATTAAATGTTCAGCACACCTGAGTTTGAAGCAAAAGAAGCAGGGATGAAGGAAGCAGTGATGAAGGAAGCAATAGACTGATTTTACCCAGAGTGAGAGACACATGGTCACACATTCCCAACAACTGGCCAAAACACACGGAGCCCCCATCTCGACTGATCCCCAACTCAGCCATCCTGAAAAAGAGAAATGTGCTATTTTTTCTGTTCCCTAATAATAGGAATTGTCTATTAGAATTTTTTAGCCAACTATTAAATATAAGAAATGCACATACTAAGACAAAAAAGTTAACCATTCAGTCTGGCAGCAGGTCATCAAGCAAAGGTTACAGCCTACAACCACATATAGACAGTTACATACTGTATTACAGCCCTCCTAACAGACTCTTCATTGTGAGTTGCAACAATGATCTTGTAGCGATCTGCATTCTGGGAAATGAGGTTCAGCATAATTTCCAGTGAGCCATTGTAGCTGCAGGTAAATGTGCCAAACATGAGCACAAGAAACAACATACAAGTAATTCATAATTCTACCACATAAACTTTATAATCCTTTTACCTTTCGTTTGTCTGCTGCCAGCTTTGGTGAATAGGGTCACATCTGCCTTCTTTTTCAGCCAGCATCCTCTCTTTGTTCATGTACGCCCCTCGTACAAGTTTAACGCCGAGACAGAAAGATTCATCCACGGACAGGCGGATAGCATTAAGCAAGAGCTCCCTTGAACTCTGGTGGAAGGAGATAGCTCACATCTGTATTTACTCATCATCTGTATGTAAGCTCACATCTGTATTTACTCATGATGGGTCAAGTGTAAACAAAACTTTCCAAAAACATCTGCACTAACTTTTAGGTAGCACTGATACGTGTTCCAGATCCAAGCATCCTCTTGATTGAACTTCTTCATCATTGCCATGGTGATGAGTGAGAGGGCAGGATTCATGTATGTGTACTCAGCATCCACTAGAACTCTGACTTTGTTAATACTGGCCTGGAAACCACAGAAATGGTTGGTTTTTGCATGCTAGCATTTTATCTGGAGTCTGTAAAGCTTTGACACCAAGTTATTACCTGTCCTATTTGATTTAGCCTACATAGACCATGCAGAAAATGTGTGTTTTCGCTCTTGCTGAGACCGGGAAATGTAACCACCTGTTGGAGAAACACTCACTGTAATGCAGAACAAACAAATTTGACAAATATTTTTTCACCTTGACAAAGTCTCATAAATTGGACATGAAGCAGAAGAAGTATTCCTGTTGCTACCTCATTATCCATAGCTCTAACCAAGAGATTAAAATCATATTCTTGTTCCTTCAGCAAAGACGTCAGCTTAGCCTAAAATCAAAGGAGAAGAGAGCCAATTCAACAGGCTGACACTGTGTATCAGCATATAATGCAGCTAGAATGATCTTTGTTGGTGGTTTTGCTAATTTTGCTAATCAGTTACTTACACAGAGCTCAGGGCTGACCAGTGCCGTGAGCTTCAGCTGCATCATGGGATCTTTGCCCCAGGAGTTGCTGTGGCTCATGTGCACACATTCCAGCATGGATGCCAAGTTGTCATCATACCGTTGCTCTCTATTGACATTGTAACATTAGAAAAGAAAGAAGCTGCTGTCTCACTAATTTTGAACTAATCCTAATCCTAGCTAACTCTAAATCAATTATATGTCAGGGAAATAAATAGTGTTGTTGAATATGGTGCATTTTTCTTTCTAATATTACTTTGCAAACTTAGTTTATTAATTATTATTTTTTAATTATTAGAAAATTCCAGGGATGCCACTACTGCCTTAGGAAGCCCAATCATTTTTAATAAAGTACCAGAGAACAGATAGATATGTAGGTTTCTAGAATGTGTTTCTGAATGGTCTACCCAGTGCTTTCTCCTAGGTCCTCCTCAATGGGCACAGCCAACATAGGCCGAAGCCCCAGCAAATTCATCCTCTCCATGGACTTGTAAATCTCAGGCTCTGTTTCTCCTGCTACAAACTGGGCGTACACAAATGGACGAAGGACCATACTGAAACCCCTCCTTCCTAGGATGGTCTGTGCAAAAGACATGATCTAGAAGGAAGAGAAATATGTCTTGTTTTATTTTTAAATCCAGTTTGTTGGAGTTAAATCAATCAAAAACGATATATGGCCTTACATCTACTACAAATGTTACAGTACATGAGTCTTTCACTGTGACCTTTATGAGGAAGAGGCAGACACCTCACTACAGGAGTAATTGTGCCTAACATGACATTTACACATCACAAATGAGCAAGTGAATCTCACCTTGCCAAAGTGGTTGACCAGCACAGGTAAAGAGCATAGTCTGAAAATTCCTAGCGCTCGCACAAGCTCCCACACACTCTTCTCCCGAAATGCTCTTGGATCCTCAAAGGTCAGGTAGGTCGGTGGAACTGGAGTCCTGAAGTCATGAGTCTTGAAGGGGCCAAACCTTGGACACTCTGATGTCAGCTTCCGAGAGGCTGCACCCATCACACGGAAGGACAGAAAGTGCCGTAACATTTGTGACAGGAGAACTGAAGACGTTCTTGGATTGTATCGACTTTTCTTTAACCTTAGGGTATATTTATGTTGAATGGCTTCCAAACGAGTAATGATCCTCAGTATGCAGGTAGTCTTGTTTTCTCTTTCTCTCTCACCTCAAAGTAACTATGTAAGTTTAGTAATGAACACGCTACTTGCACACTAACACAACTATACAAATCCGTTTCATCAGACATATGTTACGTGGAAGTTACACTTGAACAATCCTGGGTATCTGTCAAGAGTCACAGGCATCACATTTTGAAGTGAACCCTTTGCATCTGACTAAACTTGCTAAACAAGTGAATGTACAATGGAAAGAAAAAAATTGAGAGGATGACCTGTGACACTACGACTGGGATTCTGTGGTTAATTACTGACAAACTGAACTTTGTGTCAGTTCTTAGGGGTGAACACCTCTAGGAGCAAACATAGTATCTTCTCCAAAACTATGGAACAAAAAGCAGAGAATTTTTAAGTTTGCATGAAAAAAGATTACTTTTCACTGGCTCTAACAACTCATTTAGAAAAAAGTAAGATAATGGAGAGAGAAAGAGATAGAAACACATTGGGAGAGGCGGCTTGTGCCTCCTGCATGTTGATCAACAGCATGCATTTATTTATACACTGAGATGACACACATTCCTCTCCTTCCAAAAGAGAGAAGCATAAAGGGTGAGAGGTGAAACTGACCCATTCTGTTTGATGGTTCAGTAACTAGTGTACAAGTAGACTTTGTCCCCAAACAGACCCTGCAAGCCAGCCAGGGCTCAAACATTCACACACCACCTGCAATTTGCATCACAACTTAAACTGACTAGGCTATAGAATTAAATTTGAATGACAGATTCATAAATCTCTTTGCTCAAGATATTGGCTCAATTTTTTTACTATTAGAGAACAACAGTTTCCTAAATGTCAAGGTCATTGTGTAGTCCTATGTGAAATTATCCTAACAGGAATGAAATAGCAGTATTTTAATCTTATTTCATAAATTACATATATTCTAAAGCACAGCATAAAAAACTTAAATGATATAATTGAAAAAGAACACTGATCAAAATTAGACTTTCAGATACCTGCAAGTCATTGGTGTTAATCTGGCACTTGTTGCTAATTTCCTTAATCTGACAAAGCCTATTTAACTTTCCAGTTTTCACCGACTTTGCAAAAATGGTGAGCCATTCCAAAGTGACTGAAAACCCTCCAGCAGCAGGTTGTCCAGATGAAGGTCAAAGGGGTGAGTTCATTTTGGTGATGAAAGCAAGTCTCATGGAAGTGTCATGGTTTGGGGAATGTTTTTGGCAGCAGGAGTTGGACCTCTCATACAGCTACATGGAAGAGTGAATGCAAGTGTGTATGAGAAACATCAACAACACGTGGTTCCTTCCTTGCGTTCATCACTCAATCAGCCAGCAATTTCCATGCAGGACAATGCCCCCTGTCACACAGCAAAACGAGTAAAGCAGTGAAACTGAAAACACTGAAACAATGAAATGGCCAGCCCACAGTCCTGATCTAAACCCAATAGAAAACCTCTGGAAAATCCTTGGTGACAAAGTTATGGCCAAGAAACCCACAACAGTTATAGAATGGTGGAAACGACTGGAAGAAGAGTGGACCAAAATCACACCAGAGCAGTGTGAGAGACTACAGGCACTGGTCATAAAATTAGAATATCATGAAACGGTCGACTTTTTCATGATATTCATGAAATCAGCACCTGTAGTGATGACCAGCACCTGTAGTGATGACCAGCACCTGTAGTGATGACCAGCACCTGTAGTGATGTCCTGTCGCCACAGATGTGTTGAAGTAATTCAAAGCAAAGGCCTGTACACTTCTTACTGACCGTTGTAACCTTCAGAAAATTTAGTTGTAATCTTTCTCTGCGCTACAGTTCTCTAATTATGTTCTCTCATTGCTGTTCTCTAATTATGATCGTTTTTTGCAAAATAAAGGTTTCATGTTGATATACTTTGGTTATTTTGTAAAACACTGATCTAGCAGCATGGTGCACCCCTTACAAAAATCCGTCAAATGTTGATCAATGTAGATTACATTATTTCTGAAAGAATCAAGTGTTCATACATTGTTGTCCAATTTTGCTCTCCAGTGTATATTATAATCATCATTTTGGCCAGAGCAGAACAGTACTGCTATCCACCAATCTGTTAAAAACCACAGATTATCATACAAACAAGAAAAGTTTAATCTTTATGAATGTTTATTGTTTCATAAAGTTAGACATCACAACATGCCTTTTATGAGCCTGCCAAACTTCTATGACAGAACCAGCTCCTTCCCTTAATTAAGTTGAAACACCTCAAACTTTACTAAAAAAGAGAATTAAGGGAAAACCTTGTCTAAACAACAAAACAGAGGATAGGTCTTGATAAGAATGTTAGCTCAAGCTACAAAGCTTCACAAGAGTTAGGTAAAGATGATTATTTTGAAGTAGTTAGATGACAGAACTGCATGAAGCTACCAAGTTCAGGTGGTGGAATGGAAGCCGGTCAGGCTCTAACTTAGTGGCTATGCTGTGCTAGCCTCAGTAAGAGCCCTGGGTCTGTGATCTGTAGCCTCCTCGCTGGTAGTTCTGTTTCTGCTGATAACCACTTTTCTGATCTGAGAGAGACAAAAGAAAGAACAGCTAAGAAGGCAAAATGGCAGTTACCATTATCTCCTCACTCTTACTCGACAAAAATAGCTAGCTAGTGCGTGTGTTCAGAAAACAACAATGCATTTTTGCATATATTATGTCAACAGATTTGAACAGAAAAACAAAAATGATTAGCTTATAAAAGTACACTAAGTTTTGCCAACATCAAAGAATGAAATATTTCAAAGCAATATTGCAAGTTAAGCTGTTTATTGGTCAAAGCTAATGGTGCCATATTTTGAGGAATAATAATTAATACATCATCCTCTCCACTCTAATTTTTATGAGCATAATCAACTAATGTTTTAACAGACATACCTCTCTGGTAACCTTGCTTTTGCTGATAGCCACCTTTCTGATCTGTTGAAAGAAGGTGAAAAAAGCAGATAACTGATTAATTGTCCTTCTTCAAACTGCCCAGTATAATCTCAGTTCAAACATTTGGGTACAGTTCTTGGAGCTCTAAATAAAACCAGCACTTGAGTGAGCCACTATAGCTACTGTGTAAATATACTACTGGCTTATATCATCACATCCAGCATGTGATTTAAACCTCCTGCCTGTGAGTAACAGTAGGAGTGGTTTGTTTGGCAGCTTCTCTTACCAAAGCCATAAAACTGAACCGTAGATTCAACATTCTAAAGGGTTGCGCACCTCTGTTGAAGTATCCTCCATAGACACCCTGCTTGAGGTCAAAGACACGCTCGTTGTTCTCCACCAGACCACCCAGCTTCTCGGCCAGCTGCAGTGCCATGTTCTGTAGGGACGTGGGCTCAGTCCTGTGCATCACTACTGTCTGGGTTGGCTGATCCAGTGATGCCTGCAAGTCACCAGTCAGGGCTTTATAGATCACTGGTAGTTCAATCTAACATCTACCCAGTAACATCTGAACCAGGACCAACCATTAGTTCCTCGTTGATGATCATCTTACTGATGATGCTGTGTACTGTCGGTAACTCCAACTCGAACATCTCAGAAAGAGTCTCCATACTGTGGGAAGTATCAAACAAGTATGTAATGGTCACCAAAATCAAAGTATCAACTTCCATTCAGGCGATACACAACTGATAGTAGTGGTACCTGATAGAGTCATACACACTGCTGTAGGTGAACAGATAGGTACGCAAAGACTCCTCCTGAATCTTCCTGTAAATGTATAAAACAATGCAAACCATCAGTGAAAGGGGAATGAATAATAACATTAAAGAGTACTTCACAGTGACTAAGGAGATAGCAGCAACCAGAGTACAGCAGTAACCTGCCCACTACCACTTTTCATGAAGTAATCATTTTTGTGTTTGTGGGTAAAGTATTGTATTTAGGTGTTTGTGGGTAAAGTATCGTATTTAGGTTGGACGGACGCAGACCTAACGAGCATCTCTCGGACACGTTGTGCCTCAGGGAAGAGGTCCCACACTTTGCTGTTCATCTTCTCATTGATGATGAAGGAATGGCATGTACGCCAGTCGCCCATCTTCATGGCCTTGCTGGCAGCCACCACATGCTCCCTCATGCTTTCAGGGGGACCTGCAGGGGAGCCAAGAACAGATCAGCAAGTGGAGTTTTCTGAAGATTAGATACACCAATATTCTAACAAGGCCTGGATGTCTAGATTGCAGTTTAAAGAGCTCCACACCTATATACAGACCCATGTACCCTTTCATTAGGTGTACTAGATACCAGGTGCTTGTGAGCACTCACCCAGAAGTGGCTGTCTTTCTCCAACCCGAAGCTGGTGATGGAACTGCTTGCTTATCATCCTGCGGCGGGCATCAAACTCATGGGCTGCCATGTAGGGGATCTCCAGCAACATGGCAGAGACCAGGTACACACATTCTAGTAGCTCTAGGTTGATGTGCATATGGAAGGGTACCTAGGAGGGACAACCCAAAATCACGAGCCTCAGCTAAAGCTCTTACGTGAACTTCATATAGTCTACTAAACTAGGAAAAACTAGCTAGGAAAACAGAACTTGATTTATGCTCCAAAGTGACTCTTGACCCATAACTGTCCCCACATATGAGTAATAACACTAAAAATAGCATTCTTCTCTTTCTTTCAATAACCATGAACATAAGTACATATCCACAGCTCTTTTCCCTGGGCTACAGCAGCGATGGCTGTCTGTACCTGCCGTCTTTTCTCAATCTTCTCCTGCTCAGCATTCCTTTCCTGCATGTTCCTCATGAGCAGACCCTGTCCGAGCAGCTCTTTAGCCCTGCCACTAGACTGTATGTCCAGCAGGGCATTGTGGGCATCTTTGATCATGCCTTGACGGAATGCACAGATACCCAACTGGACCATCGTCCTGTTGTACAGAATCTGAAGAAGAGAGACAAATACAGGATCGCTCAAACAAGCAGTTCTCCCAACATGCATAAAAAACATTACTCCTCTTTAACACAATGGAATCTCTTGTTTCTTCAAGGCACATAAAAATAGTTTTTAATTTTTCACTTTTGTTTCAGCATACCTAGATAGTGACAGCTCTTAAGTTGCTTGCCCTATATAAACAGTGTCCTACAGGATCATGCAAGTATTTAACAGCATGCGTGTGCATTTGTGCATGTTTGTACCTGCACAGGGGGGTCGGCGTGCTGAATGTTATCCTGCAGGTGGCTCATGAGCATGAGGTCACGGGCCTGGTACCAGCGGCTGTGCAGAGCGTGGTGGTAGATGTGGCAGAGGATAGCGCAGGTACGGATTCGGTCCGTGCGGTCCTTGGCGTAGATGAACTTGCACAGTCGGTCCATAATGATGGCGCTGTCCTCCCCCTCACTCTCTTCTTGGTCTTGTTCAGACTGTGTGGGAGGGAGCAGGATATTTCAGTAAAACAGCTCAAATGTTAGCATGCATACAAATATGCTGTATATAGAGATAAACAGCAGATCATGGCTAAGATAAGACTACACACAGTGACCAAAACATCGGGCCCCAAGAGACACCTGCAGGTTCACCAAATAAAAGAGCAGAAGCCTCACCAAAGCACCTCAGACTGCTCACCTTGCTCTCTCCCTGCAGGCCCAGCATGCGCCGGTGGGCCTTGTAGTCAAACTTGTAGTAGGTGTGCATGATGCGGCGCAGGTAGACTCGGCAGATCTCCTCCGTGCTGCCCTTGCCCTCCAGGTACTGCAGCAGACGGTCGATGATGCCACACACGCGACCCTCATCCTTCAGATTGTCTACATACTCTGGAATGGAAAATAAAAAAAAAAAATGCTTCTTTGCTAACAATCTAAGCCCCACAAACATACCAAACAGACACATTTATGCCATGCATTTACATACATTTAACAACACTTCCTACATCTTTAACATCCATTGACAGCATAGAAATAGGAAAATGAACAGGAAATAGCTGGTTAGCTAACGTTTCAACCATCTAGGTTATCAACATAAATTGCAAACTCCATTGCTCTGCTTCATGAAAAAACTTACCATCTGTGTTTGCTTAGCCTTTCAACTGTGGAAGTGTCACCTTGTGTAAAAAGCTTACCCTGGGAATGTGGGTCTGTGTTCTGCATGATCTTGGTGAACTCCTCGTCCATCCTTTCCACAAGAGTGAGGATGCATCCTCGAATGCGGAAAGGCTGCAAGAACGAAGAACGTGATTATGACTATGAACTGTAACAAAAGCTTCTTTGAAAGGACCTTCAAGAAAAGTCAAGAGTTCCTGACCTGATCAGAGATGTTCAGGTTCTCACTGTCCTCTGCGATATTCTCGCCGATGAAAATGTTACTATTTTCAAACAGGAGGTCCAGAAGTTCATCAATACAATCCAGACACTTCTTCCACATTTCTGGCTAAGAATGGATAGAAGGAGTGAGTGCATGAGAGAAGAAAGAAAACATGAGCAAGTGAAAAAGAAAATGGAACAAACACAAACGTAACATTCATTATGTTGAATGAAGGTTCCTTCATGAAAACTTAGGCAAATCTCAACGCCCACCAAATTAAATATAAATGTACCTTCATGAAGGCAGCTAGATTAGGGTTATAGTCATATAGGGAGGCTATGATGTTGAACTTGATCTTGACCATGATTCCCTCTCCAAGGTTATTCTCCTCAGCAATGGCAGCAAGAACATGGAGGAGTTCGATCTGTGCAGCTCTGACACACAAAAACAGATGAGGAATATGAGCAGCACAGTACATGCTTTTAGCTAGCAAAACTACTGCCATCAAAATGCTGGTAATTGCTAGTCCATGTTGATAAATCGTTACTAAACATTAAGGTTATCTATAGGTTAAAGAACTCTACAGACTGCTATATTCGGTTGTATGTGATGAATGCTGGCCATACCTGTCAGTTCCCTTCTTTCCTCGAGCCTGTAAGATTTCATTGAGCTTCTTCACCACCACCGCAGTGTTGATCTCCGTGCCTTTGGCGAACATCTTCGGCTTCTCTTTGACCAGCGGCACACCTCCCTTCACCTCCCTCCACTCGCCATCGTCTCCATCCACCTCCTCCTCAGCCTCCTCCTCTGCACGCTCCTTCTGCTTGGTTTTCTTTGGGCGCCTACTGCTGGTCTGGCGGTCGGCGTCCTGGCTCCTGAGACAGGGACATAAGCCCTTACAACTGCTTTTCCCCCACTGCACAACTTGGGGCGCCCCTTGCGTTTCACTGCCTGCATAGACAAAAGTCTCCTGGTACTGCATGATTTCTAAAATGAAACGCATGAATCCTTGATATGTTACTGTTAATGAAAGAACACATGAAATCAGTATGTTTATAGCAACTTTGTGCTTTGTTAAAGGGCATATTTACATAGTGCCATCTTCTACAAGGTCAATAATGCCCAGACCAATATTACATTAGCAATTTAAAGATTATGTATTGTGTGGCTCTGAGTTAGTGCTGTCTGAAGTGTGACTGTGCACACGTCCATTCCACTAACTTTTTGAGGAAGGCCACAGCGAGGGATGCAGTGTTGCCTTCGTTGTCCTCGCTCTCACTGCCACTGTCCATCGAGTCTGAGCCCCAGTCCTCATCATCATCTTCATCCTCACTCTCAGATTCATCCTCCTATGCCAAAGCAAAAGCAATTAATACTTTTCATAGGTAATCTGGTGTTTGTTTTACATTCTACATTTCACACTGTCTGTTGTGCCTTATTCACATTCATGTGTCAATTTAGACAGAACTTCGCTGACCATGATGGAAACGTCAATGCTACATGAGCAAAAACTCATTAACTGTACTTCTCTCACTCTCATTAACTGTACTTATCTAACTTTCTTCTGTGACTGGACCAATGACTACAGGTTTTCACAGGCAATACACTTTCAGAATAACCTAAAGATTTTATTTCAGATAATTTCACTCCCTTATTTTAGCTAATTTTATTAATTGCCCTCATCTGTTTTTTTTTATTAGGCTTTTTTGTCTGTCATGACTTACTCTGTGTTTTCCACTCAAATACTGTAAAGGTGATCTTAAAGCATATATAAGGTGCTGAATAAGACATTACACTTACAGCTGCTGCCTTGAGGAACTTGCTGGCCTCAGACACTAGCTCAGCTGCAGGTTTCTTCTTCATGAAGCTCTTAGCAGTGATGCCGCCTTCCCCTGCTGCCTCTCCTTCACTCTCAGAGGATGAGCCTTAAGACCCACAAGCATAGCCAGCAGCAAAGCTCCACAATTAGTAGTAATCATAATGACATAAATAAGCAATTCTTAAGTAAACCTTTAGCTAATCCTGAAAAACCCCCAGAGCATACCAGACTCGGCATCCTCCTTTTCTTCCTCTTCTTCTGCAGACTGTTCTGGATTCTAAACGCAAGTGTGAGAGAGGCATAACTGCAGTTTTACAGTAATAGTGAGGCCACTGTTTCATATGAATGTTTTTTTTTTTTTTAATCAGGTGCAGATCAAGACTGACCTCCTTGTAGTTGGCAATATCCGTCTCAAAGTCACGGTTATATTTGCGAATCTTCTGACGGAGGGTGCTCAGGGCTTTTGCATTGTTTTTGTTCATCTTCTTCTTACCCTCTTTGTCTTCCCATAGCTACCAAAGAAAATCTTTTTGTAAACCTCCTAACACTGATATGTTAATTCCATTTACAAAAAAAGTAAATAAAATAAATTGTTTCCATCAAAATAAAAGCAGAAAAGCTCATACAGACTGTATAGGTTACAATTTTTGAGTAAACAATGCTTCTGTTCATTACACATACTTGGTTTAGGTAATCTTCCAGGTCGGCTAGCAGGCGGATATAAAACTTGGGTACCCCCTCTTTGTCTACTATTGCTTTACTCTTTAGAAATGCTCGACACAACTGCTCAAACTCCTCTAGACATTTTGACATGTCTCTAATCTTCATGGCATTACGAATAGTTTTGATCAGGTTTGTCAGCTCCTCAAACCTAAGGAAAAAAGAATGCAGAATGGTTTCACACCAACATTTTTATACTAAGCATAAACATTTAAACGTAACATACACCTTTACTTTGTATATATATTCTGCAGACTGTTCTGGATTCTAAACGCAAGTGTGAGAGAGGCATAACTGCAGTTATATCTATATATATCTATATCTATCTATCTATCCATCCATCCATCCATCCATATATATATATATATATATACGCACACATACATATACGCACACATATATACACACACACACACATATATATATTTATTTATTTGTTTATGCCTACTATACATAGATTTAAAACACACTGTTACAAAAGTAAAACAGCAAATCTCCTTACCTCTTATCTTTGGCACTACGCACAACTCTTTTAGTGTCTTCCTCATCATCACTAAGCAAGAGGGCCCTAAAGAAAAGACAACAAAATCACATATGAAACAGTTTGAATAACATGTTTGCACCAAAAGCAAAAATATCAAACCAGACTACTGACTGCTTATTGAAAGTAGTCCCAGTTGCTTTAGGGGTGATCTCATCTGCGGATGATGACTCTTCCGACTCACTGTCGGATCCGGTAGCGAAAAAACGAGACATTCCAGACTGCTGCTGACACTGTAGTTGGTGAGTTAATTCAGAAATTCATAAGTATTGCATTTACTAAAAATAGCAAACCTCCTCAGTTAGCTAACCATTATTCTAAAAGTACAGCGTGCCACGAAGTGTAAATATTGTTTAAATCGCACGCTTGCTAGTTATGGTATTTTCATTAAAAACAAGACTTATTAGTTTAATTACATAGATATAACGTTATATTGCTTCATAGCAACATTTAGCTTTAACAGTATATGGTAGCTTAGTTAGTGCTATGTCTGCCTTTATCTATACTTTGCACAACGCGGATAGCTAGTTCGCTAACCGTCAAAGGGGTGTCGTAATTGGTGTTTTGTTATCCACCAGAAAACACGTACACACAGAAAAATAGCTACGGCTGCTACATAACTAACTTTATCGCTACCTGAGCGGATAAAACTAAAGCGTAGACCAAGATATTGACTCTACGAAGGTATCGCTAGATGGTTAAGCGGCTGACTAGCTTGTTGGCGGTGACTTTTAGGCAAAACGGCATGCCGCTGGCTAATATACAGCCTTTTTTCTAATGCGATTCGTAACATAACATAAAAGGCTCTACCTGTTATCTAATAAAAATAAGTGATTCTTGGTTTATGAAGCTGCTACGATCCGATTTAAGATCCAGATTGCCAAAATTTGTAACCGCTAATACCAGCGTGCGTCCAAGCCCTTTCGGCTACTTCCGGCAAGAGGGAACTAATGAAGGCGCAGATTTTAGCGCTGGAGTGCTGCTGCTACTGCCACCTAGTGCCGTGGAATGATATACACATCTACAGATACATCGATACTGGACGGAATATCATCTCAACGGTGTTCTCACGAACGAGTTTTCGCTCAAGGCAAACACACCGCTTACAGCATCTTCCTATGTAAGTTTTGATAACGCTAAACTATTCTATAAAGCGTTTTTAAACTGGTGAAACACTAACATAACTGTTCCACAATTCCCACATTCAGATAACTATTACCATTTCGGGTTCCATTAATCGGCCATTTACATAGTTTGTTCTACGGACCGTTAAACCATTAACTAAATACCTATAATTCCAACTATGTTCTTATACCATCATGATTAGATTGATAGATAACTTTATTGATCCCAGAGAGAAATTCAAGAGGGTTAGAATACTGTCAAACTGCTGATGCAGCTTTAACATATGAAAGCCATGTTTGCACAACCACATTAAAACAGCTGCTGATGTACACAGAACAAACACCAAGTGTTATATTCATACAAAAGTACAGTTTATTGTCACAAATAATAATAAAAATCAACATTTAGACCTATTGATAGAACAGTCAGAAGGAAAAAGCATGTCTAAAAACAGACTGGTTTTGTGAGCTGTGTTCCGATTCTCTCCAGTGTAGCTGTTAATCACTGCAAGGTCTGCTGGGCAAACTGCAGTAACTCCTTCACAAAAGTCAAAATCTGTAAGACTATGACTTGAGGGTAAAGTAAAAGGATGTATAAACTATAACAGAGTGGAAATGTCTTTCATTCTCCTACACATTTAAAACATAAGGAAATAGTATGAAAAGATCATTAAAAAAAACAACAAAAATAATAACGCAATAGCCTTTCTTTAAACCTCCTGTTTAACATAGTTGCAGTGTCTGATGAGCTTGTGAAACACTGTACACTAGTTTTCAGCGCATGGCGGTAATCCATCGTTGACCCCCTTTCCATAGTTCTCTCAACTGCTCATAGTGTCATTCACATTAGATAGAAATGCTAACAGCTACAGCATAACTATGAGAGCGGGTGATTTCACAGCAGTTCAAAGGACACTGTACACTAGCTTTTCCAAGTCTGTGTTGTGAGAGCAAAAAAGTCCAAGTGACTGGCAGAGAGATAATGTACAGAGGGAGATTACTAATAAAGGAACCAAAAACAAATAGTAGAAAAAAATCTTAATGATACAGGGACGATTGGAGCACAGTTAAGACAGCGGGCAGGGAAAGGGGGACATATAGAAATACAAGTAGATACAGAACTCCACTTCCTGCAGAACTTTGATTTGTTTCCTAAGGTCACAGCAGGCTCACAGGAAGTAGTCAGCCACAGGCTTTTTGGAGGGAATGCCTCGCGTCTCCTGTGGAGCAGCTTCAAATATGATAAATTCTTTCTGGAGGTGCTCGTCGAGTTCCAAGATGGCTGCCACGTTACCACACCTGAGAGTGAGTAGATAAAATGTCCTAAACAAACTTTCACATGTAAAACAACCATTTCTACAATTTTAAAAATATAAAACTTTGTTGCAATTAAATACAAAAGCTGTTTTTTAAAGTTCCTGAACCACACTCACACACCTATAGCAATAGTTGGGAGCAGACCACACAGTGAGCACAGTTTCATTGAAGTGCCATTTGTAGCCCTCCATGACAAGTTGGTGGGCTCTGCAGATCATATCGATATCATTGGCAGCGTTGAACTGGGCCACGACATCACTGCCAAACAGGTAGCCAGCTCCCCTCGGACTAACACCCCAGCCTGTGGTATCTGCCGTCACAAACACAGAAACCATTGTTTATACAAACTGTGGATTCAATGGATAATAAAGTGTCACTCATTCTGTTTGACTGACCCAACCCTTAAGTGTAGTGTGTTTGACTGACCCAACCCTTAAGTGTAGTGTGTTTCACCACAAACGTTTTAATAATGAGAATGGCTGAAGACGTCTATACTGCAATGTAAAAAGTATACAAAGTCCTTGTAAGAGGTAAATGCTATTGCCATTATGGAGCAGAGGAAGCAACTTTTTATTTTGCAAATTAAACGTTTATTATTTTTTTCCAACCACTTTGCTATAATCTCATAATGGTGCTGGCAGATTAACCTGCAACCTAAACAAAATAAATCAATAAATATTCCACAATAAACTGAATCAGTATTTACTACCTTCTGGGTCAGACCACAGCAGATCACACATGGGCCCATCATGTGGCACTTCCTGCTTCCTGTCAATAGTCCTGATCTGGTCGAGCGTCTGGATGGAGGGCGAGAGGCCCCCATGCACACAGAAAATCTTTGAAGGGAAATGAGACAGTGAAACACATTACTACAACAGTCTCAGTAAACTGCATTACTTGACCTATGACTATCTACTCTTTTATTCAGCCCCTTAGTGCACGTTAGAATAGACTGTCCACATAAACACACATGTAGATGACTGAATTGAGGATTATACAGACACTAGTTTGGAGCTTTATTTAGCTTCTTTACCATAGCAACTGACCTTTTTTTACCATAGCAACTGACCTTGCCGTCGATGATGGCGGAAAGGGATAGGTAGTCGAAGATCTCCGTGCAGTACCTCCACACAGTGACCGAGCCGTATTTCCTCAAACACTCATCGTAGAAGCCGTACACTTGAGTAATTTGCCTGGACTCATGGTTCCCCCGAATCAGAGTGATTCTGTCTGGGTAACGCACCTAAAATAACAGGTTAGCAAACTTTAAATTGGAACAAACAAAAAAAGCAAAATTACTCAATTAAATATTGCTAGATTACCAGCAGCCTTCAATAAAGGACGTTCTTTTGCTAACTGTAACTACATCTACTGTCATCACAGAACCACCCATTAACAGACACAAAACCTGAGAAACCTTTAGAAGCAAAATGAAAAAAGTTACAGAACTTTAACATTTTGTGAAACATTTTGCAAGGACATGTCATAGCATTTATTCTGACTACTTTCCCAATTTATTGCTGTTGTGTTTTAATGCATTTAAACGTTCTGTTCTACTGTTAATATACTGAGACTTTAAAATTAACGCTTCTCTGGAAATACTTTGCTTAAAGGATGGTAGACAGAGATTAAGCTATAATTATTCCAGAATGTCTCTCTAACCAAATGCCTCGTACATTTTTGGTCTCTCATTCAAGCAGATTCAGTCTGCCTGGTGTCCCCTGGTGAGTTGACAAGGCATTGGTCATGTTTTTATTAACTTCCCCCAAACCTAGCTAACAAAGCTCACCCTCTCCATCCAAACCTCTCAAAATGCTTTCCAAGCAGACATCCTTAACCTCAATCTATCCTTCTTTAAACCTAATAATTGATGGGTAGGAGAATGCCAATTTGTGTCCTGAACTTTCCTGACTGGTAAATTCAGTTGGATAGTATTAAATTACATGCACTTTGAATCACTTTTGTATACACTGCACTGAGCCAAGCAAATTCAAGTTCTTCTTCTTTCCATTAGAGCCTAGTCACAGTTTATGTAGGACTCAAACTGACAATGCACTCCTAATGTACACTCAAAGTTGCTCACAAATACTTTCCATGATCATCATGGAAAGCATGTTCAATAAATGCAAAAATGACCATGTAATAATATGGTCTATAAATATAGATCTAGGAAAATAAAATCAAGGCGATCAAAGGAAAAATGCATTAAGGACATAGTGACTATGTACCTTAAGAGCAAGAAGCAACAGGAAAGTCTCCACGCTGTAAAAGCCTCTATCCACAAAGTCTCCCATAAAGAGGTAGTTTGTTTCAGGCACATCACCACCCACCTTAAAAATAAATAAATAAACAAACATCTTCAAATATAAACTTAAATCAAGTAAATATTTCTCTCTACATCTACAACAGAATATATTTTGTTTGTAGACAATCTTAATACTAAAAGATATTTCTGTTTGGTAGGGTTCCAAACTAATCTTGTGAATTCAAAACAAGACATGCAGAACAAAACATTTAAGTCAGCAGGACATTTGGGTGTACTCCAAACTCACTCTGAATAACTCCTTCAGGTCATAAAACTGTCCATGGATATCACCACACACCTGTAAAAAAAAATTTGTGTTTGCATTTAGCCCATCAAAAAAGATAAATGCATCACACTTCTGATCAAAACCAAACCTTGGTTTATTTTATTCAAATCAAAATTTATTTTGAACTGAATATAAAATATTCGTTTAATATAACTGAAACCTCAAGCAATGTAAAGTGTTTACAAAAATAAAAATAGACAGGAGCATTTTGGGTCAAGGTAACATTCAGGTCATTTTATATCACACCAGACTTGTTATGGTCCTGTCATATCAAAACCCTGGTGAAGGCCTGTCAGCATCTTTACCACCTTAGACACCTGAAAGACTCTAAACGCCCCTCCACAGGGCTTAAGAACTTTTAGACCTGAACCACAGAGTGCATCCTGAAGAAGCATTACAGCCTGGTTTAGGATCACCACCAAGTAGGATAGGCGAGATCTCCAGAGGGTGGTGAGATCAACTGAGCACATCCTCCAAACTGAGCTACTTGACCTGCAGTCTATCTACAGGAAGTAGTGTTGGACTGAACCTTGGAAGATAACGAAAGACCTCGACCATCCCAACACTGGACTCTTTTGCAGTACAGGAAAAACTTTTGCTCTCTGAAGGCCAACACAGAGAATGAAGCAGCCCCCCCTCCCCCAAAGCCATTCGGGCCCTCAACCAGGACGACAAATAGAACTATTATACATACACATATACTGTACTACTGCTAGTCATCAATACACCACACACCCCCCAAGCACGCTATATGCCATCATTTATTAGCGTTTGCATTTATTAATCCCCTTCCATCCAACCACATCCTGCTTATTTGCACAATATGCACACAGCTGCTTTTTACATGTGTACTAAGATTTTTTTTTACATTATATCCATATTTTAATTTTATTATATATGTCTATTTTTTCACATTATATATCCCTTTTTATTTTTTTTACATTAGATATACCCCTGTTTTTTTATATTATATATTCCTATTTGTATTTTATTTGTTTGACATTGTAAATCCCTTTTTACATTATATATCCCTTTTTATTTTTTTTACATTAGATATACCCCTGTTTTTTTATATTATATATTCCTATTTGTATT
>JAOXYF010000012.1:13960537-13973779 GCA_028565775.1 Sternarchorhynchus goeldii | reverse complement strand
TTGGAATAAGGCTGTAACGTAACAAAATGTGGAAAAAGTGAAGCGCTGTGAATACTTTCCGGATGCACTGTATCTGTCCAGCTGTTGGGGGTGAATGTAGCAAACTCCTTCCTGCTCAAAAAGTGTTTACATTTTTAAAAATAAGTAATAAAATTCTGTGAGTGGCTTTTGCTTCTGCTCCTCAACAACCAACTAAAACAATATTTACTACAATGACCGATTCAGATAATATAATTTCACAAAACATTGTTTTGTTTCACAAAGGACTGTTAAAACATGGCATTATGATTTAATATTGTTACCAGCAAACAATCAACATGAGTGGCTGGAGCACATTAAGATAAAGCATCAAAGGGCATTGCAGTAATTTACAGTACTGCAGTAATTATCTAACAGGGCCCAGTTGACCCAAATACTGTGTTAATATTTTAAATGTGAGAGAGTATTCAGTGTGATATTTGCCATCCCATTTAACAGTGTTTGTTACATGACAGTTCTAGATAACCCAGCCCACTGTCGCAGACAGGTGAGATTTACTCACCAAAACGTACTAAAAAACCTTACTTACTGTAACTGGTGAATCCACTCTCTGTACATTACTCTCCTCCACAAGAATCTCTCTAGAACACAAATAAGCACCACTAATCAGAATGGATCCAAATGTGTCACTACCATCATTACTGAATACAGAGCAGCTCTGAAGTACACAGAGACCATTCACAGCAATTTACTCAACTTTCCCAAACACTGTTTAAAGTTTGCTCGTTAACCATGTAAAAACACTGGTGTTTTTTGGGGTGTGTGTGTGTTACCTGGCTTTGGCACACAGTGCTTTGACCTCATTCTCCTTGATGAGCTCACACCTTCTTAGCTGGTCGATCTGTCGGTCCAGATCACTGATGTCACCCATGATAATTTCAGAAACAAGGTCTGACCCAAGCGTGTTGCTACCAGCACGGTCTCTCTTAGCACTTCACACACACACACACACACTCATGCACTCACACACCACACACTCACACACAATTTTTTTTTTATGAAGAAGCAGCTGGGATGGCAGGATGACTGCAGGTAAAGACACCTGTCAAACAGAAAATAAAATAAAGCTGGGGGACTTTGATATAACACACATGTATAAGAACTTGACAGAGTACCGGTTTGTAAGATTTAAGACAATGTATATTTATGAGAAACAAAACTGATACGAAAAGAAAAATGTAAGTGAAATCGCAAACGTCAATAAAAGTGCCAAGTGTTCACTAACATTACATAATAAGGTACACGTCGGAATTTAGCTGCAAAGACGCCCACAGATGCAAGAATGTAATATAGCTATATAACTAGCTCGTTGAGGAGGATCCAAGTCATTTTATAACTGCGGGCCATCTTTATAAGAAAACGATAAACAGAACAAAAACTATTTCTATAACCTTACACAGCGAAATAAAGCGACCAAGCGCTTTCCAATCCCCTCATGGTTCTCTCACTATCTGGCAAAAAATTATTGGGAGTTAACTAGCTAGCTAGCTAACGTGAAATATAAGATAGCTAGCTAGCTAGTTAACTCTCAATAAACTCGATCACGTATAAATATGATTCAAGCCAATAAGACATTAAAAGCACAGCGAAAAACAGTTGATTATCCATGTATGTGGGATGTGTGTAGGTTGTATCTCAAAAACAGCTACATAATCATATGAACTCCACATCTTGCTATATACATATACCAAACCTATCAAAAGTAGTCTGATGATATACCTGACAACAGAAGTACAGACTGGTCTCAGCTACGTTTCGTAAAACAGATTTTATAACGCCAAATATTAGCTAGCTATTTAGCCTAACAAGAACGTTATCTAATTAGCTTGCCATACTCGGAGCTAGCTAGCACGTAACCAACGTGACGAATGATACGATTTGGCTGACTAGCTAGCTTAGCTGCTCAACTTTTATGAACTCGCCCGGATTTTGGTTATTGCGATTTACACAATCTTACACATTTTTTTCATTTAATACTACAACTAGTTATAGAGCTACACACCACTGGTATTAACTAACAATAAAGCAGATGGTGGTTAAATAGGAAGGTAGGTTAGCTAGCTATAGTAATGTCTAATGCCTAACTCCAGCTAGCTAAAGTGGCCAGGGCCTAAGACATTTTGGATGCCAGTAATAATTAGAGCTAACACAGAAAATGCTAGCTGGTTGTCGACATTGAACTCTACACAATTACAATAAATACACGAAGAGAAATTAATCAAATTACCTGAAACACTTCAGACGGAAAAGAAAAAATAAGAAACCGGACTAACTTCTCTTAAGATTCGTTTTCTTTCACCCGGCTCGCCGTTCTTTTCATCCAACACAACCTACCGGTGTTTAGCACCTCCCTTTTCGAGTTATTACCCAATATTCGAAAGGCTGTCTGGCTATCCTGCTAGCTCGCTACCATTGCTAATAGTACAAGTACAGAGACTCTCTCGCCGCCTAAGGGCTGGGAAAATAACAATCCTATTAAGGGAAAAAAGATAAATCCGTATGTGTTTTATTAATCAATATATTTCTTTATTTACGTAAAATATTATCCATGACATTTTAAAATACTTTGTAATATCATTCGTAGTAGCCTAAATAAAAAGCTAAATAAGGATTAGCAGTCAGGAGGAAGTGGGCAACTTCCTTCACAATTCCCAGCATTTTTGTTCTTTTTGAGTTTGTTCTTCAGCTCCATCATCATATGTTGGCTGCCCATCCTGCACATGTGAAGACAGATACAGGGACATACTGAGAACATTTCTAGAAAAAATGCATTATTTGGTCTGATTTTAAACACTGATGTATACTCTCAGCTTAACATTATTTTGTTCATGCAAATTATTAACAGAAACAATATTGCAACGTGGGTGTACCCAGGGTGCCTTGGTGGTGTTGATTTTGGCTTATCATGCATTTGATCTTGCTTCACATAATCTGCTGGATCTGTCAGTGTGCCAGTTTTCTGCAGAGTAGACAGATAATGCTGATGAATCTAATTCAGTGGTATGTCATTGTCATATGTCCATGCAATACATGCTTTTTATGTAAATGTTATAAATTTATGGAAAACACAAAAGTTTAGTTGTTTGCTTTCCTGTACCTGTGATGTTACACACTGTGTATCTTCCTCATCCCTCATTTTTCTGCCAGCTTCAGTTTGTCTCAGTGTGGGCAGACCAGAACCAAGACCTGAATCACAATGACAGGAAATCACAATCTCATAACATAAAAATCACAAACTTCACAAACTACCTACATTCTCCACCTCCAAAATACAGAGTAGAGTGACTGATGGCATTTAATTACATTGAAAAATATCCACATATGTAAAATATCTTTTAATTCATTAAAGTTTCACTTAAGATTAGATTTTCTGTTTTACCAGGCAGTTTAAATCCCAGTACTCCTTTTCCTGTTACCCCTCCTGCTGGAATCTTTTTCAGAGGGCTGGGTCCTGAAGGACAAGGTGGAGTCAGTGGCTCTACTGAAGTCATGTTTAGGAGTGTTCGATGGTCATTGGGTGGTCGAATCAAAGGGTTTTTCACAGCTATTTTTGATTTTTGTACTGTAAAGTCCAATGATGAGACCTTAAACAGCAAGGTAAACATAAAAGCAGTCAATTATAAACCTAACATTATGTTCCAAAAATGACCAATAACTGTTTCATCTAAGGCTATCAAACATTTCACCTGTGGAAGAGCTGTCATTGCCCAGCCCTTTGACGGAGATGGTTTAACCTTCTCTTCCTCCCTTTGCATTTTTTCAAACCCTCTCTTCAGTCCCACTCTGTTTTTTTCTTGTAAGTTCTCATTACTGTCTACTATTGTTTTTCCATCATCAACTTCAAGCTCTTTTTTTTTATCAATTGGTGTCTCTGATACAGATCCATACTTATGGGGTATATTAGTTTTTCCTTCTGCAGTGAGCTCTACTTTACATTCTTTCTTGCCTCTTGTGTGTGGAACCATTTTCCCCACTTCAATCTGCCCACATGCCTCACTTCCAGTATCCATTGTTTCTACTTCTTCCCTATGCTCCACTATGTTATTTAGTAATTCAATCTTCTCCTCTTCTGTTCTTGTTATCCTACTATCTGGAGATTCTATTTGTCTGGATAATTCTGTCTGTCCCTCCTTAAAACCCTTTGTCAGGCCATTCATTACTTCCTCCAAAACTCCCAGTGCTGTAATGGCCTTTATTTCAGCTGGCAATTCAAGCGCTGTTTCAACAGTGCTATCTTCTTCCACGTCTTTCTGTGAATTCCTCAATTCCTTTAGGGTTTGTAGTGG
The DNA here is from genome assembly GCA_028565775.1 of Sternarchorhynchus goeldii. Classification (NCBI taxonomy): domain Eukaryota; kingdom Metazoa; phylum Chordata; class Actinopteri; order Gymnotiformes; family Apteronotidae; genus Sternarchorhynchus; species Sternarchorhynchus goeldii. Next base: position 13,969,454 of record JAOXYF010000012.1, on the reverse strand, counting down.
TGGCAGGTCTGAACTCTCAGAGGATCCATGCTTTGACCAATAGGATTCAGTTTCAACAACTGATTTATCTTGTGCTATGCACTCACTATAACTTAGTGGATCTTTTAACAGGTTCTGAGTCTTGGGCGTATCATCCAAAACTGGAGCCAGTGCATCAGTTGATCTTGTGCACGTTTCAGACGTGGCCTCCATGCTATATGATTCTCGTTCTGTTTTCGAAGTTTCAGATTCGGTTTGTTGACATTTTAGGGCAGTTGTGGCAGGCTTGCTTGTGCCCATTACTTCACTGTGTTTAACAAGCATCGATGTCTGTTCAGTAGAAGTAGTCTTTGTTGGCACCATCATATCAGTTGTCGAATCAGCACTAAATTCAATGAAACACTGTGTTTTAACCAGTTCCTGTGGTGAAGGGTTTGACATTTCATCAGTAGACTCAACTGCTGTTTCATTGGTTTGCCCTGCTGAATTGGATTCTGTCCCCTTTAGTTCTCTTAATGTTTCATAAAATGCTGCTTTAAGTAACCCAGTTTCATCTATTTTTCCTTTAGTTGATTTTTCTTGTCCAGACTGTTGTTCAAGTGAGCACTGGTATACAGTTTCCCGTAGGGCCGGTTTTCTATCTGTGTAGTGCTCATGTAAGTTTGTCTTTAATATTGTTGATTTCATAGGTTCCTCTGATGAAACTTCTGCTTTGGTGTCCTGTTTACATTTTGGTGTATGATCTACAGCTCTACTTGGGTGTCCAGCCTCTGCCTCTACTCTTGCAATGCCTTGTTTAATCACTACTTCTGATCTTTGTGAAACACTGCTATAGTCTGTGTCATCTAACCGCACCACTTCTGTTTTCAAAGTCACCTCTGATGTGGTTGCCTCTATATCCTCTTTTTGTTGTTCTAATGCATCTGTTTTCATTGTAACAGTCAACAAATTCGTGCCAAGGCCCCCAAAACTATCTGCAAATGTCACTTGCATTTGTTCCATTTTGCAGCATTCCGTTTCTTTTTTGGTTATTTCTGCATGTTCCATCTCAGTTTTTTTCTCAATTTGTTTGGTTTGAGCTTCATGCATCTCTGACTCATTAACTTCCTCTTTTTCAGTGCCTGTAAATTCACAAAGCTGCTGTGCTGCACAAGCTGTGTGTTTTTCATGTTGTCCATTCTTTATGTTTTCTAGAGTTACTTGATCTGTTTCTGCACTGCTGTCTGCTTCCCCTTCTGATGTTACTCTTGCTTTTTTTGTACTCACTTCCTTCTTATACATTACTTCCTTTACTTCTTTATTTTTGGGGACCGTTACAAGTTCTCCTCCTTCACTTGCATAGATTACCTGGAATAAATCCTCCTCTTCCATTTGTGATTCACTTTTGTCTTCATCATTAGCTTTTTCCTGATGAGTTTCTTTGTCAATATTTTCCTTGTTTATATCTTGACTTTTAGCATAACTGTTTACATGTTCCATGAAGGCTCCTTTAATGTATTCTTTATTGTCACACAGTGAACAGTTTGCCTGTTCATGTTCTAAACCTTGTTCACCATCCTCACTGTCCATTATTTCTTTTCCATCTACACACTCCATAATGCAATCAGCATGTTCCATTTCTGATTTTCTTCCCTGTTCTTTATTGTTTTCACTCCCTTTAGCATCTAGGTCCTCATATGGGTCCTCTCTTCCAGAAACTAATTCTTGACTGTCCATGTTTGCATTCGTGAAAACAGGTAGACTACCTTTATAGTCTTCTTTCACCAAATATGTATTCAATACTTTTCGTGCATCATCATTAATATTCAAGTGGTGCTCCAGAGATTCTTCATTACACCTCAGCTCCTCTGCCTTTTTCTCTACATCTTCTGAACTTTGATTCTGATCCACAGTGCTCATCACAGTATTAATGCATGTGAGTTTGCTTGTGCCACTATCTTCATCATGGTCACCATTACCAACTGCATCTCCTTTCCTGCTGTTCTTTTCCCACTGGACAGTGGCAGTCTGCACTCGTACCCCAGAATGCTGCAAACCTGTCACCTCTCTCATCTTTCCCTCATGTTGCGTCCGTGTTTTTTTCTCACTTCTTTCTTTTTCCTTTTCATTTTCTTTTGACTCTCTGTAACTCTTGTTGATTGTCACAGTCGCAGGATCTTTCTCTTTAGAATGTGCATTTGGATTCCCTTCATTTATGACCTCTGGTCTGAGATATCTTCCCACGGCCCCTGTGAGGAAACCCTGTGAAAGCACAACAGTGAAACAAGTGAGTCAGTCTGTAAAGATAGTAATTATAGAATGTGGTTTTATTTTTTTTTTATTTAAGTGTGAGAATGAGTGGCCCTTATTCAGTTAAAATTTGATGTTAAATGTGATTTTCAAAACACACATGTAAAAATACAACCCAGGAATCATTTTGTAAACTCTAAATGAAAAGCTGCTCTGCATTAGTTGACATGTGGAGCTTCCATCAAAAAACTGAACAAGAAGAAGTTGCCTGTATATTTATAGCTGTATATCAATGGCAAACTACAACCGGATAAACAGGATTTTGGCATTTTATTTCAGAAAAGTATGTCAGGCCCGATGCATATGGTTTTTTTTACAGTTGGAGTCGGTCATACATTAATGTTTTATATTATATCTGCAAAATAATATTCTCCAGTGTTTTACTAAGCAGATTAGGAGAGAGGAGAATTCTAATTATTGCTGTTGGCTACTGCGCACTGAGATCACAGCCATGTGATCCAGAGTAATGGAACAGAACCTACAAACACTTCAACAAGCGATCACTAAATAAATGAAAGCGCTACCCTTAAAATGTGCTTCTCATTCAAATTTACCATTAATGACAATGTAAAAGTAATAGTCGTTTTCAAATTACTCTTTTGTTTTTTCAAAGAGATAACCCCAGTAATAGATGAAATGTGCTAGTTATATAATAGTTGTTTCATATTTTTAGTAATCATGCTACATGTTTTAGTTTGAAAAAGATAGACACAGAAATGCTTAACGTGACATTTTACATGACTGGTGGTAGGATGGTTCATTATTTGTTTAGTCAGTTTTTTTTCAGGCAGCTACGTGTAAATGCCCGTCATCTAACTGTGTGTGACTGCAACCGATTCTGTGAGAATCGTTCTGATAACATAAGCACTTAATATGTAAGTCCTATATACACCGAATATGAAAAAAATTCCTGATTGTATTTTACACGTCATTAGGATGTCCCGGAACATACATAGGAACTTCTAACGAATTTTAACTCACCCAAACAGTCCAAATAGTGCGCCCAATAACCGTTACGGAACTTTCGGACTCTTCCATCGCCGATTAACTTCAAAACGAACTTGCTAGTACTGACTCAGTATGCCACCTGTTAGGTTAGAGTAAACTACTAGCTGCAAGTGGAAATACTTTAAAAGGTAATAAAGTTTCCGATCGTGTTCAGGGTTGCAACATCGGTGAATTGGGAAATGTATGCAAGTGTTAATTCTGCAGATCCTGATGTTGAGAGGTTCTGTATTTTTAAAGAGGAAGAAGTGGTTTAATCGAATACAAAGATGTACAAAAGCTTCAACCAATAGCGACAGCGTAGTCCTATGTTAGTTTGTGGCTAAAGCATAAAAATGCATGCCCGCATAATAAAGACCATAAGACCTTTTACTTCCGACCACGTATCACACGCAGTTTCATTTTAATGAGCTCCCCCCCTGTAATCAACAATGCAATGCACAGGTTTCTAATTCTTTTTATTTTAAACCGAGTTATGGGAATGTAAACCCTCATTCTTTCTACTATTGTTTATTTTAATTTTTGTATCATTTTCCTAGCTCAGCTGTTTTAGAAGGCGAGTGGACAGTTTTTATTATGGCTCTGTTCTCCAACACATTTGATTTGAAGTGAAACAGTGAACATGAACATAAAGCGCAGAACGTCAGGTTTATTTTTACAGTTGTTACATCTATAATGTGTGAACATTTATGTAATGGAATTGAGGCGACAATTTGACCTGAATTTCATCAAACATGCATTTAACATCTGAAGACAAAAAGTCCACCAAACAAATTGGAACTTAAAATGTCTTCTATTCACAGGCCTGTCAGAGAAAGTCCAGGGAAGATAACCCAGCATCTGGTGAAATCTACGTGTCCCAGAGTTACAAAGAATTTGGTTTATAATAAATGTGCTTTTTAATGCTTTGCCTAATATAGATGCATTTATAGAATTATTTAAATTCAAGCTATTTGAATGTCATTTCTTAATTTCAAATCTGCAGTGCCTCTCCTATGTGACAGTACTGTACAGATACTAGACTAGATATCCCAACAAACGAAAAGCATTAAACTATCATAGATGGAGGTGAACAGTTTCAGTATGTCATTACATTTTGCTGTATGTCTTGCAAGTACTTTATGGATCATATAGTAAATAATATCATTAAGGATTGAAACCAACAAGCTTCCAAATGCTTCCAGTGCCTTTACTCACTTTCTTTTGTAAGAGAAGTGAAATTAACCACATTTTAATGATAATGAACCAAAAATGAAAAATGCTGGCAATCTCATGTTTTTGAGTTAGATGTGTAATATAAGTTTTAGATAATTTCACTTTTTATATAAATAAACAACAAACAATGAATGACAGTACATTAGGATTGAACGTCCTCTTCAGGCTCTATAAGAACAAAAAAAGGCATTAATTGCACACAGAAATATTTTGGAATACTGAAAATATAGACAGAAAAACTTAGTAACAATAGTGTGGTTAATTTGTAGATGACAACATGTACAATGAAAGTGATGTTTCACATTAGGAGAATGTGTGTTGGTGTGCTTGTTACCTGTCCAGGTGCGGTAAATGGGCAGACTAAGGGCAGGATGGGTAATCTCCACAGCAACTCTCAGTCGTTCTCTCTCCCCACATCTTCCCTCTTTCTTCATGCTCACCATGTTAATATAGGAGGGCTCAAGTTCTTCCTCTACAGGATCAGTTCTGGCTTCGCATATGATGTCTGATGGTTGTGGCACTTTTCCTTCAGCCTTTTTTGTGGGCATTTCCAATCTGTTTTCACTCGCACTGGTGGTTCTGTCCACAGCTTCATTTTCTAATACAGGAAGCTGAGAATCTGTGAAAGATTGTTAAAACTAGACTGTGCTATGAAATGTATAATATTCAATAAAAATATATTCCATAATAGAATAAATTGATTATGTGTATGTTGCTGCTAACATTTGAGAAACATTCAAACATTCATTTAGTCGGTCCTCTGGTTTCTAAGGACCTTTGAAAAGAACACATTGAACTTTGTTTACAGACATACTCAATGTCTGATCACCATCACTGCTTCCCATTGCTTACTTACTTTGCAGAAGTCTGTTTCTTCCCCGTGGTTCTGGAGATCTAGCCAAGGCACAGATGCTTATCAGCTCTCTCTTCTCTTCCCCAGTAGTGAGCTCTTCTTCTCTGGAGAGGAGTAAAGAGAGAGTGGAGCCCCCGGCAGCCCACAGCAGCTTGGGGTGTGGCACTCCACCTGACAGGCACATGGAGAACACCCCCACACCATCGTCCCTCCAGCTCACAGACAGGGAGAGAGGAACAGAAGGAGCCACTGGATAAAGGAGAGGGTAAAAGAGGGAAACAAAGTTGTTATGTTGCTGGGTTTTTAAATGCATCTTTTTTTTTTTTTTTTTTTTTTTTTTTTTACAATTTTTTTTTTTTACCAAATGTTTACATAATACACTTCCTGTAGTGAAGTGTCATAAATTTGCATGAGATGTGGTGATAACAATAATAAAATGATGTAGCATCGGCCTAGATACACTGCATATGACACAAAGACATGACATCTGTAGAGTTTAGACTGCATTACCGTGCTGAATGTTCCTCCAAACTCTCTCTGTTGGCTCTGGAAGGGAGCAGTGCTCCACTCTGCACACAATCTCCTCAGCTGCCTCCACTTTCTTTATCAAAGCTGTAGCCTGGAACATCCTTGGGCAAGTCTGAACTGGCCCCCACACTTCCTTCTCCCCTACAACATCCTGCTCTTCCCCTTGACCTTTGCCTCTTTTCAGCCATTTGACTGTTATGTCTGAAGGGTAAAATCCTGTAATGTCACAGGCCAAGGTCAAAGGCTTCTGCAGGGTGGATGACGGGGGGAAAGAGCACCTGATTTCTGACACATTGGGATTCTTTAAGAATCCTGGAGAGAAAGAAAGGCATTATTAGTCTCTCTTTCATTTACGTTCACAATTGCATTTGAACTTGTTCTGTTCATTAGTGTTACATTAAATACCATAAGTACCACCCAGAACCTATTTACATGCAGCCTAGTACTTAACTTCCAGTATCTGTTTCACTTGCTTCCCTGCTGCTCAGCATTCTTCTTTGTTCTCTCACCTATGGTCTTTCGCGTCACAGGCTGTTTGAGTGACATGTGATGGACTGTGACCCACACCATGGCTTCCCCCCTCTCCAGCTCGGCGCTGGGCAGCCTGCACTGGCTCCTAGCCGAGAAGAAGCCCTGGGCATCGGGCCGTGGAGCAGCCAAGGCTAGTGGGGCGGCCAGGGGACTCAGCTCACCACCCTCACAGAACCAGCGGAACGTGATGACGTCTGGGTGGAAGCGTGATGCTGTTACAGTCAGTGTGATGACACCTGGAAGAAGGACCTTTCATTACTGACACTTATGTATTTGCGTGTGTGTGTGTGTGTGTGTGTGTGTGTGTGTGTGTGTGTGTGTGTGTGTCCAAGTGTGTGTTTGTATGGGTGGGTTTTATACCCGTATCCTCATTTGGTTCAGAAAGTTGGATTTCAGAAACTTCTGGTGGTGCTAAAAAACAAAATATTGAAAAAAATAGCAAACAAAAATGTAAAAAAGAAATTATAACATTATATAAAACTGTATAATGTATAAAAACCAAAATGTCGAGAAAGGACCAAAGAAAGAAGCAGGAACCAGCAAGACAGACCCAGTATTTCATAATATCTAACCAACCACAATTTCATCTTACTGTGCCCAGGACAGGTCAAGTTGCCATTTACTGAATACAATCTGGTTGCTAACCAATCAAAGGTCAACCAACCAGTGATTAAGGTAAAACATAAAGTAACATAGCCTCTTAAAGTAACATAGACTATTCAGTTGAGTAAACGATGAAAAAACTAAATATTTCCCCCAGTCAACAGCAGTTCTTTTTGTTCAGATAATGTGATCATACTTTAGTTTTATATTGCAACTAAACAGCTTTATGAAACTTGTAAGGTTCCTTTGTAAGTAAATGACCAAGTTTAGCAGGTGTGCTAGAGCAGGTAAATCAGCAGACCATGTTTGGCACCCCTTAGCAAAAAGTATGGTCCAAGTGTTTTGTTGTCTTACCAAGAATGGTAAACTTATCAGACACTTTCTCCATCACCATATTGTCTTTGCCTTTGTAGGAGATCTGACATTTGAAGACTGCCCCCTTGTGGACAGACAAGTTTGGTACAAACGTGACAGAGGACAGAAGCTGTTTGGTGGGTCCGGAGGTGTGTAAGGGCTGTTGGTTGCGCAGCTTGTAATACCCAGGAGCAGTGGACAGCAGCAGGGGCCCTTTCTCGGACGTCAAAGATGCACAAGGAACACTGCGAATGTGGCCATAGCTTTTTGAGTAAATAAAACCATACCTTTTTTCTCCTGAGAAAGAGAAGGAGAGAGAGAAGGCCGTGTTTTATGATTGCTATATTAGATGTAACGCTATATGTAAGGAATATCTGAGTGACTTGCATCATGGATTGTTAACAGATGCAGTCTGCTTGCGGAGTACTGCAGTGGGGCTGCTGAAGTATAAAATGGATTAGTGCTAAAAATAAATATTTGTTCAATTTATTTCTGTATCAAGCATTTTCCACATAAAGCAGAGCCCAAAATTAACATAGCTAATCAAAATAGAGTTTGCATACACCTGTGTAGGTTATACAGTACCAGTCAAGTTTATACACACCTACTCATTGATTAATTTTAGTATTTTATACATTAAAAACAGAAACATATCAAACCAGTGAAGTAACACATATATGATTATGCTGTGATAATCAATATTTGTTTATCTCAGATTTTAGATCCTTTAATGTAGCCACCCTTTACTGTCCTCTTCAGCTCCACACTAGTGACGTTCTCCAGCTGTATGAGAATCAAGACTAATGGAAAAGCATCATAGTTGGCTGTCAATTATGATGATCAACTATGATGCTTTTCCATTAGTCTTGATTCTCATATGTGCAGAGCACTTGAAGGGTGAAAGACTAAAGTTCAGAAAGAAAACCTTTTGCTGAAGGTGCATCTACAATTAATTGTTTGTGCATGTATGTGTTTTGAAAATCAGTTTATATGTAGACTAGAAACAAATGTAAGCATAATCCATCAGATTAAATTGTCTTTGTTACTATTAAAACCATCCATTCAGTCAGGTGTGTCCAAACCTTTGACTGGTACTGTATGTCTGCAGTAGAGGGGTTTGCAGGGGTTTGTTACCTGTATAAGAGGTATCAACTATGGGGATGTCATTGAGGAACCAGGCAGTTTGTACCCTGTCTGCTCTTCTGCCCTCTATGCAAATGGTGACTCTGCCTTTCTGCCCCACGACCACCTGTGGGGGCAAGATGATCGCTGATACATTCAGACTCTTCTGCTTCTCTACATGCATTGCAAGAAAGAAAGAAAATGATTTGATAATTAGAAATATGGGATAGATAAAAGTTTTGGGTAACTTTTTAAGATCAAAAGAATGTAGCTGTATTGTGCTTTCATATAGTCGTTATTGTTGTTATTTTTATTACTAGTTATTGTTGTTATTTTTATATTGTCGTTATAGTTAAAAAGCTGCATTATTGCAGTTTAGGCCAGTATATCTCATGTCAGCAACTGAAAAATCAGTATACAGTATGAGAGCAGTGTTTG
>JAOXYF010000012.1:13931085-13944969 GCA_028565775.1 Sternarchorhynchus goeldii | reverse complement strand
ATTGCATCTCTACTTCAGGCTAATATGTTGGAACATTGCTATTCAAACACCAACATCAACTCAGCGCATGTGCTTAGAGATGTGTGGGATGGAACAATCACTGAAAATAACAAGATGTATGAGCTAAACAGTTCGTCCTTAGGATTAATTCTTTATCAGGATGCTTTTGAGGTTGTAAATCCACTTGGGTCAGGAAAAAAAAAACACAAAGTCCTTGCAGTTTATGTCATTCTTGCTAATATTTTTCCCCACAATAGGTCAAACATTGACCACATGCAACTGGTGTTGTTATGTAAAGAACAGCATTTTAAGTATTTTGGCCAAGAGTTAGTGTTTGGTTCTCTGATACAGGATCTAAAAGATCTTGAGGCAAGTGGCATGACCATGTCTGATGGTAAGACCTACAAATGAACTGTGTGTGCTATTGCAGGTGATAACTTTGGTTCACACTCCATTGGAGGCTTTACTGAGAATTTTAGCACAAGTATACACTTCTGTAGATATTGTGAGATTGACCGTGCAACATTTGCAGCAGATCCCCTTGCCAAGGGCCAAGATCATACAGAAAAGTGATATCAGGAACATGTCCAGACTCAGAATATAAATCAAGTCAAATTTGACTCTGTTTTCAATGAGTTGACTTATTTTCATGTATGGCAGCCTGGGTTACCACCCTACCTTGGCCATGATCTTTTTGAGGGTGTTGTCTCCTTTGATCTGGCACTTTACATTAAACATCTTGTCATGGTGGAAAAACAGTTCACATATCTTGATTTGAATCGCCACTTAACACAGTTCAAATATCTTGTTAGCGATGCAAGCAACAAACCCTGTGAGGTGAACCCAGGAGCAGAGAAGCTGTCTGGACATGCAGTCCAGAACTGGTGCTTTCTCAGGATGTTACCTGTGTTAATTGGAGACAAAATAGTAAATGCAGGTGACTGATATATGGCAGCTAATTTTACAGCTAAGGGAGATTGTGGACCTTATCACTGCTCCAGCTATTTCCAGGGGTCAGGTAGCCTATTTAGGTGTCCTAATAGAGGAGTACTTGGAGTCTAGAATACAATTTTTTCCAGATAATCCACTGAAACCTGTCACGGTGGCCGCCCTGGCCGCCTCCCCTGTCTCGTTTCTGTGTGGGTGTGTCCGTGTGTAGGTGTGTCTGTGTTTGTTGGTGTGATGTGGATGTTCGTGAATGTTCGTTGATGTCCGTGAGTGCTTGTCAGTGTTATTCGTGAGTGAGTGGAGTGTTAGCGTTACTCGTATCACCTGTGTCTCGTTAGGGTGTGTGTATATAAGCGTGTGCATGTCACTAGGTCCTTGTCGGTCTATGTTGGGTTCGTCCTAGTCGCTGTTCTGTGTGGTAAGCGTTTCTCCTTTTTATTGTGACAGACTCAAAACCAAAAATAAACGGTTCGATTAACCCATGTGCATTGGAGTCCGTGTCGCTTGTTTCAGCTCTCCGGGACTCTGAATGTTACAAAACCAAAGCACCACTATATTCATCATTATCCTGAACTCATCTTTCACTTTGGACTCATTCGCATGTGGACATTAATATTTGAAAGTAAACATACATACTTCAAACGATGTGCAAGAAAACTGCTAAATTTTATAAACCTATGTGGTACTTTAGCAGAGAGACATCAACTTTTGCAAGCTTTCTTAGGTGCTGGCCCCCGTTTCCCACCTGATGATGTGGCAGAAAGATGCACATATTTTGTCTTGGAAGACTACAATGAAAACATCAAACGGTCAGTTGCACATTACAACTTTGATCCTCTACACACTGTGGTTAGCCATGATGTGTCAGTAAAAGGGACTGAATCCAAACTAAAATGTTTGTTGTGATTGCTCATGATGATGACGGCCTCATTGTTGGTAAAAATTAAACAGGCTCTTATTCATAGAAGTTCATGTGTTTTTTTCATTACTGAACAGTATCAAGCTGTACGTCTGCCAGAATTTGGTGTTTATTACTTTAAACCAGTGCAGAGAGCCTATTGTTGTGTTGCTCATGAGAAGCTACTTGACTATTATCCATTGACACAATACACTGTTTGGGGAATGCCGCTTCTAATTCTTCATCATTCTATCCCAACCTATTAACAGAATGTCTTCACTGGAAGAGAATATCAAGAGGATTATCGTCAATACTTTGCCCAGTCCGTCTGTGGAGACACAGCTGCAGATTGTTTCCACACTTCAGACAGGTGGCTGACCTGAAATATGTCCAACAGGAGGACATTAAAGGCCTGTTGCCTGTCATACAGCAGAGAAAACTACTGGAGGCCTTCAGATTAGGTAATTAATATGTATCCAGGCATAAGCACATTTATTTTTATTTAATAAAATATAATCACTTTTGCATGAGGTGCATGCTCATATTAACTGTATATTGTAATAGCTATCTAGTGTTACAAAGTGATGTTCTTCCTTAACATTCATTCATGTTGAAGTCCTTTGCTGTTTCAGAAACTGAGACCACCACTTTGGATCTCCAGGTTATTTGCACTGATTCTTCAGATTCAAGTGCTTCTTGTGACCCTAACTCCTCACTCTTGTCCACCTCATCCTCTCACACTAATTACCCCCCCTGCACCAGCTCATCACCACACCCACTACCAAAACTTGCCAGTGGTGTACATCCACAAGACATAGCACTGAATCATTTGAGGTGCCATGGAACAAAATGCCTCAGGAAATAATTTCAGCCATTACAAATGGTCAGAGACCTTCTTCCAAATGGCGGCGCCAGATGATCAGCGTGGTAGTTGATGAAATTCGAAAATACAGCCCCAACCCCACTCACTCCCAGTGCCGCACAATTTGTTACAACATTGTTAGGCAGTACCCAAAGAGTTTCGTTGACATGACCAAAAAAGGAGTTCTCATTGCAGGTGGCTTTACCTCACTCCTTCAGCAAGTAAAAACTCGCATTGAGAATATCAACAGGGGGGGGCCTGTATCGGCAGCGCTCTATGGGATGCCACAGGGAAACTGGACTTTGACGTGGCCCCATTGATACCTACGGCTGCACATGATTCCAGCCAGAGCCCCCATCAGAGGAGACTCCTGATCGTTTGGAAGAAAAACGGTGCAGAATGGAAAACATTTACAAGCAGGAAGGTTTGAATGGGGCACAAAGGGCAGAAGTAATAAATCTCATGGAGACTACATACAGCCTTCAACGTAACCATATAAATGCAATGCCACCATCCTCCATTGAGGATTTAAGAAGCAAATGGCCATACCTTTTTACTCAGAGGGGCATTTATGCTCATTTTCAGCTGTTGACGGATGTCAAAGTACTTCAAGTTTTGGAGCTTTCTATTTAGGAATGTGGCCGAGCAATTGTGGAGTACTTCAGAGCCCAGCTAAACCATCGTGATGTCCAAGCTATTGTTTCCCAGGGTTTGGATGGGGATTTGACTTTCCATGTCACTAAGCTTCTTATGGCTCATTTTGGTGAGAGCCCAGATGGATTGCTGATTCTTGCTGATGTGAGTATTGATCAGTGATTACTGAATTTTGTTCTTGTGATTGTACATATAGTATAACATTATTAATTTGTTCTGTTGTTTTGTAAACTCAAAGGTTTCTTCCACATCTGCTGACATTGAGAGAAAGTTCACTCTACCAGCCAGTCCTCGCCTCATTTTAATTGGTATGTATTTTGATGTACATTTTACAAGAACTTTATTTTATAACAAGAACAATGTGACTAATGAAAGAACTGGTACAGATTGCATGCCCATCTGTGTAATGGCACATTTGAAAAACTGTATATTAATTGTATTTTTAATTAAGATACATTTGCTCAATAAAACTAAATATACACCAACCAAGCGTAACATTATGACCATCTCCTTGTTTCTAAAGTGTTTATCCATTTTATCAGCTCCACTGACCATATAGGAACATTTTGTTATTCTGCAGTTATAAACTAAAGTACATCTGATTTTCCGGCCCATTAGAGAGCAGGTGTTATATGGGTGTTGGATCATTTTCAGCTGCATTCACACTGCTATGATGCTGGAGTGTTAGTGTTTCTGTACAGTAAGTGTTTCTATATGGTATGTGGAGCTGATAAAACAGACAAACAAAAAATAAACTAAAGTAAAAGCTATGAAAGAAGTATTTTCTGCACTTGAACAGCCCCATCTAACAATCCAGGCAAATACCTTTGTCTTCCCTTTTTAAAGAAATACTGTCCAAAGTACGTGGTCTCAGATGGCATGGCATAAAATAGGAAAAATAACTCCTGCAAATGTAGACTAATTTAGAATTTTTTTTAATAGGAAATGAGCCCACAACAAACAAGTGGATGATCAGCATTGAGGGACATGTGGTCTGTGAGGGCATTCAGCCAACTTTTGCATCAGGGCTTGCTGCACTGTTTGCGGTGTACTACATTTTCAACCTCCAGTATCAAGACGAGGCCTTCAAAACCCTGGAATTTATTCAAAGGTAGCTTTTACTGAAGGCAAATTACATATAGTACTAAGCTCAGCAGTAATGTATGTAGCAGATTATTTTAAGGCCTGATGGAAGGAGTTCCCACTCCATGTTGACCAGTATAAGACAATAATTGCACCACCTCAAAGTGCAAAAGTGATTATATTTTAAATGGTAGGATGGCCAGAAGATGTTTAACAACAATGAAGTTCCACTAAAATTGGATTCTGGTTTGAGTGTAATTTTGTGAGTTTTATTGTAAAAATCTTTGGAGTGTTATCATTGTCTTGAATTTGTCCAATATGGATAGAGAACTCCTCTTGCAGTCATCCAACTGGTCTCTAAATGATCTTAACCATGTTGATCTTAACCAAAATTGACTTTTATAACCATTGCCATTTTTAGGTTCTTTTGTCTGATGAAAGTCTTTCTGGAATTTGGCTATTTAATGGAGAACTCTGAACTGCAGATGTTTTTCACTATATTTAAGGCAGCGACTTTTCTTAAACATTTAAGAAACATTACTGGTGTTCCTTGAAATGACTGTCACAGTTTGCAATTAACATTGCTTTTTCCTAAGCAAGCAAACATATATTTCCAGTCATCAGACAAATGTGACAGTATTTGACACAAATGCTTTTTCTTCTTTTTTTAAAGACGGTTCACAGAAAGAGGAAGCAAGACACCCCATGGAAAGGTCATCTCCAAGAGAACTGGAAAGATGGTTCAGAAAGGGGCCGTGAGTGTCAACCCACATGTTGCCACGCTGTTGAAAAAATTGCTGGACTTTGAGTGGGACTTCATCTAGGTAGGACACAGGTGTCTTGTAGCTGTGATGTCTTTTTATTATGTGCTTGTTTTCAGGTCCAGTAAAACAACATACTAAAACCTTTTGTCTTTAATCTTTATATTAGTACTTCCAAGAACACTATAGCAACCTCTTGCACCCAACTACCTTGACAGTAGTATTTAAAAATTATTAGTATTTACAGTATTTAAAGCACTTAAGGGTGCTTAAAAGAAATGACAGTAAAAGCAATACTTCACACTTACAAAAGGGTGTAAAGTTGTTGAAGTAGTACTTCCAATATTTGAGTTACTTTTGCTTTAATAACATGTTATAACGTTCTATGTGGATTTTACTTTAAATACTTTCGCTAATAATACATTTATTCAGTCACAGTCATACTAGTTCTTCATCAGTGTATTTTTACATTCTTTTTATTTTATTCATTACCTGGCAAATGTAGGCTACAACTACTTCAATTTCTGTACCTACTGCTTTAAATACTTCAAATGCCGCAGTCACTAATTCAACTACTTGAAATACTACTTTACTTACTTCTGCTACTGCCTCAAAAAAACAGTAAAAGTGTGACGGCGAGGGCGAGTGAGCAGGAGCAGACGCTACTGGAAACATACTGAAGGGTTTTATTAAAACAGAGTTGCCAGTGGCGCACAAACAAAGCAGCAAAACAACAATAACAAAGAGATAAAGAGTCAAGGCAACGAACGTAGAGCAGCGTGTAACAGAGGCTGGTAGCAGTTCGGCTGGCTGGCTAATGTGCAGCACTGAGTGTGCTGCATGAGGGCTTTAAGTAGTCCAATGGTGATTGGCGACAGGTGTGCTAAATACACCGGTGATTGCGAATGTGGCATGGTGGGCGTTGCTTGGGAGCTGGGTGCACGATGAGACGTGACAAAAAGACAACTGTTATTCAATCTTCTTAGTTTAACAACATCAAGTACTGTCTTCTTTTTCAAGGTGAACTAAGCACACAGTTATGAAAATATAACCTTTTCTAGTTTCTGTTTGGCTTTATTTTATATTTTACCAGTGACATTTTTGCTTAATTTCTTTGTCTTTTTATAGATATTTGTCATCGGTGATGGAGGATACCAGCACATTTTGCAATTTTTTATGTTTTTTCACTGTTTGCTCTCCCTTTTATCTCTAATACTTATACTTCCCTTATACTTCCTTTGTGGCCCTTATACTTCCACAAGGTTAAAACCAGCACTACAGTTTTCTTGATGCCATTTTAAGTTAGCACTAAACTGTTCTTGATTCTATTAAGCCAATGCTACAGTGTTCTTGATTCTATTGTAAACTTGTACTACACTGTTCTCTGTGCTGCTGTAAATCAACGCTGCACTGTTCTTTGTCATTTGTGTGCCACTGCTACACTGCTTGTGATGCTAATAAAACTAATAAAAGCATCTTATGCTCATGAGCGCAGTAAAGTCTGTCATTAATTCAGGTGTGCAAATAATTGAGGACCTTAAATAAACTACAGCAATATATGGAAATCTACTTTTGTATTTGTGGGCATTTATAAGATTTAAAGGCTAAAGTAACATTTGTAAAAAAAAAACAAAACAAAAAAAAAACTGTATTTTACTGTAAAATACAGTTATTCTACCGTCATTCTGTCATCCAATATACATTAGATACACTGTTACAGTACAGGCACAGGAAAATAACAGTAATGTACTGTAAACTTACCATAAATACACAGTTAATTTACTGCGATATACTGTAATTCAATTTACAGTACAATACTGTTAAAATAAATTACAGTAGATGCACTGTAAAATAACAGGAAAATGCTGGCGTTTCTGCTGCCAGTATTTTACTGTTAATTTACAGTGAAATTTTTTACAGTGTTGACCCTAACCATAATCTAACATCCAGTTATGCACATAGGAAACTGTTCATCTTTGCAAATAAATTGTACTGATTTATATTCACTGTTTTTATTTGAAGCTCAGTTGTTCCAGTAATGTAAAAACCACACCTTGGAAAAGATATGAATGTGTCTTTACATCACACTTATGGAAAGTTGCTGAATTTTAGATTAGGACCAACTCTGAGAAGGACCAGTGCTAAACAAAGCAAAACACTCACACTCATGTGTGAAGAGAAATAGGGAGCAGTACAATGGTTTCGTTATTTTTAGATCTTGCAAGTATTTTGCAAATGTTACTTCTTGTTTCTTCATATGAAGCCACTCCCCAGTCATGGGTTTGTTAGTGAATCACTTTAACTCTGCTTCTTATGCTTTTCGGTTTCTTTGACTGTTTATTTATGACCACATGAAAAATGGACTGGAATATTCCAATCTACTTTTTCCTGTTTTCTGGTAAGAACAAATTTAGCATAGCTTTAATAATAACAACAACAACAATAATAATAATAATAATACATTGCATTTATATAGCACCTTTGACTAACCCAAGGACGCTTTACATCAAGACAAAAACATTTTGTTTCTTTATTTAATCATCATTCAATCCTTCAAATTCAAATACCTCTGATACCTATGATAATAGTAGTTGATGGTGGATCAAAGGCATTTACTACCTAATGTTTTAATAGAATAAATTACTTTGTGTAACAAAGTTTGAAGAGATGATAATGAAGATAGTGAAGAAATGGAGTGTTGTACAGGAAACAACATCAGGCAACAGCAAACAGTGTAGACAGAACAGAATGGGTAATACATAACAAGGCTCGCGCTAAATGGACAGATATGAAAAGACATCACAAAAAAACAATGACTTAAATGACTGTGGTCAGCGGTGCGAGACAGGTGCCAGGGAAGTTTATCGATGAAAAGGACAAGACAAATGAAAAGGGACCCAAGATTATCGCATTTTAGGGAAACTAATTAAAGTTTGAGGATGGCTTTATATAGTATTGTGGTTGGTGAACAATCACTGACAATTTCCTTAAATGTTTTGTCTTCTTCATTTCTCTCTCATTGTTTTACCAAAGAGTATCTGACTAATACCAAATTCCCCACAGAATGTCAGGCTTTACATTACTAGCCTTCTGAGTTCAATAAGATACATTATCAGAATCTATTTTTATTTGCCAGGTAGGTTGCACATGTTCCACGTTTTGTTAAACTGATGGACATTGTATTTGTAAATTATACAAAAATGGATTTGTGTATCCAGGATCATAAAAAAATGTTTTTTTATACTAACTTTTGTTCTATAGTATTGCAGTCAGTGGATGCTTTCAACATTGAGCCAAATGCTTGGAAGGAATTTACCAAAAACCAAGGCACCATTTTTGGATACAAAGTGGTACAAAAAGATCTGTCAAGGTGAGCAATGAACAGTCAGTGCTCACATATATTCAACCTGTACTGGAAAGTGAGTAAATTGGAATTATACTTGGGGAGGCATTGGTATCATATTTCCTGCACTGGTAGCATATTTCCAAAAAATATACTGCAGGCTATAACATTACTTAATATATCTGTGTGTACACAACTAGTGGCAAACATTTAAACACTGAAGTTCTTCCAGTGCTTGGTTGTCATGTTCACTTTCCAGTTTCCCCCTCATTCTCCTCTCTGGATAGTCCAAGCTCTGCACTTTCTTGACCAATTTCTTCAAACTCTTCATATCCTTATATTTCATGTTCCCACTCTAGTATACAGCATACAACACACTCACAATTGTGGACAGAATGAGTAGTTCAGTCTGCACACTAAATGAAAAAAGACCTACTATGGCCTTTATTAGGAAGCGCATTGCTATTTTGATCCCAGTCTAGTTTGTTATTGGACTCCAACAAACTTAATAAACCATAAACTGCCTCTGTTCTGCTTACTGACATGGATTCTAATTTATGCCTTTTAAGGTTCAGCACCAGCACTTTGGCACTTTGGAGTTTGAGGTGGTTCTCTTTATACCACCTTTTCCAGACAACTGTACTCCTTTTGTTCACTGATGTAGCCTGTCAACAAATAATAAACAGGAAAGATTAGGATAGGATAAGGGTGATCTGGTGGTGTATGTGATGGTGTCTGAAAGGCACCATCTGTATTACCATCAATATTACACTGTATATTGACATAGAACAATGTTATTTAGTGCCTTATAACGAGAGTAAATATTTATCAGCTATTCAAGACATAACTCATAATAATTATCACTTTATGCTCTGACGCTCATCTAAAGAGTAGTCAAAGAGCAAGTAAAGCATAATTCTTGTCACGTTGTGGCACGGATGCGCTGCAGGAACGTGCCAGAGGCGCAGCAAGGACGTTTAAACGATTTTTATTGACAATTGACCCAACATTAGCACAGAATTACGGATGACAGACACACAAGCAGTCAGACAAAAACCGACAATAATGTGGTGACATACAACGTTTAAATGCACACACCCTTGACGAGACACAGGTGAAAAGAGTAACGTTGACGGACAACGAGACAAACGAACGTCACGCCCCACAACAAGCACAGCACACGAACACACCTCCACACTGACACACCAACACAAACACAGGACTAGGGAAGAGGCAGAGGTGGCCACTGTCATAATTCTGAAAAATAACTTTTCACAGTGAAATGAACAAATACAAAAATCCAAGTTAAATGTACCTAACATAATCTTTCTGCCTCTTCTCAGTGTGATTGTAAGTGATCCTTTATTTCAACAAAGTGAAAATAAAAGGGGACAAGTTTACAGATGTGCGGTAAACACAGGAAACTGTTCACCTTTAAACATAAATGGTATTGATTCATATTTATATTGATTCTTAATTCAAATCTCAGTTTGTTCAGTAGCGTTAAACATTTATGTGACATGCTAATTCTGATATGACATGACTATTTTGTTTTTTTTTAATGCAACTGGTTTGTTGATCTTCATGTTTTAAAACAGTGCCTTCTGAGGCTGTTAATATGTCACTTGGACTTTCAATGACTAAAACTTCACAGTCTTCAAAATTACTGGTAAGATACTGGCTCATTCTACATTTGATTCTTCATTATGGGGTTAGATGAACAATATGCATTAGGTACATATTGTACTTTTGCATAAATATCATCTAAAAATCTGTAAAACATGATTTAACTCTTTAGGGTAATTGTTCTATTGTATAGGTAAGGGTTGAATGCAAGGCCCTTGTGTGTTATTTAGGTGAAAACAAAATCTCTCTTTCTCAGGTATGTGGCCCCACCATTCCCAAAGAGTGTAAAGTAACTACAACCTTCAATGGCATGTGTTTTATTCATGAAAACAATGTTCCAGCAGGACCTATACCAAGGGCTTTAAGAGGTAATTTATATCCAACCCCCCACCCCGAAACAAGTCGCATACCAAGCATCACTTTTAATCTGCTCTATTTCTGGATGACATCCTTTGTTTTTCATTCTCAGAGTGTCCTGCACAAACAGATATTGCATTTTTGTTGGATGGTTCTGGAAGTGTAAATCGTGAAGATTTTGATAAAATGAAGATTTTTGTTAAAACCATAATACAAGGATTAATGAAAGAAGATATTCAGGTATAGTATATACCTGAATATATACTGGTTTGTTGTGGTTTTACAGCGTATGTGTTTTGGTTATTTTTTGGTATTATTCTAATCTGGCCAATCTTGACTTTCTATTATGTTTGCAATAAAGTTAATGAAGCATGAGCTTCTATAAAATAAAGTTAATGAAGCATGAGCTTCTATAAAATAAAGTTAATGAGGCATGAGCTTCTATAAAATAAAGTTAATGAAGCATGAGCTTCTATAAAATAAAGTTAATGAAGCATGAGCTTCTATAAAATAAAGTTAATGAAGCATGAGCTCAAAACTCAAACTCAGAATCATAAACTGCATGAGACCTTGAGTGAGCTGAAGCAGGATTATTATAGACATTCTAGACTTTCTGAACTCCTTTTACATGGGAAAATTATTTTAGTTACATCATCTTTAGTAACCAATTTCAGGATATTATTATTTGATACACAAAGATTATATATTAGCTGTACATTACTTTAGAAGGAATTTGATTTTAGAAGGTGTTTGATTTTATTTTCACAGTTTGCTGTTGCACAGTTTTCAACCTTCTGTAAAATACACATAACATTCAATAACTTTAAAGACACCAGTCAAGTAATGAAAATTAGACAACAGAAAGGAGGTACCTTCACTGCACTGGCTATCAATACACTTGTGTAAGTATTCTTCATGTGTGTGAAGAATTCAGTCCTACATGTACCTTTGTAAGTCTTGAATCATAAGGAAATTAACATTTTACTGCATTAACACAGTATATTTAGTATACAACTGTATCTTTACATTAACATAGAATATTTAGTATACAACCGTTTTATCTGAACATCTTGTTACTATACTGATGTCATATGGACCCTCAATTTCATATGAATGAATCATTGGTTATGCACAGGAATGACCTATTCATCAGCCATGCAGGGGCCAGGCCAAACGCTAACAAAGTCTTACTCGTTATTACTGATGGTGAATCAAGTATTGGTGATGACGATCTGGAAAATGCTGTTGAAAATGCAAAACAGAACAACATTATTCGATATGCTATAGGGGTAAGAAAATGTTCTACTTTCAGACATTTCAAGAATACAAAAGATATTCTACAACAAAAAGCATTGGTGAAAAATAACTGCTTAAGGTTTAACATATTTTCTGCAGTGTTTATATTTCCTGCTGTGTATTTGATATTTTAGCATTCAGTAAGATACCTCTAATATGTACAATTAATTCAGTACAAAAAAACCAAGCCACTGTGCTTCTTGTAACTCAGGTTTTAGAGGTAGCATCATCAAGGTCATGGTGTTACCTTGATGATGGGAACACCTTCAAATAAATGCATACTTTCCTCCAAAAGGAAAGTGTCACGGTGGCCGCCCTGGCCGCCTCCCCCGTCTTGTGTCTGTGTGGGCGTGTCGGTGTGGGTGTGTTCTGTTGTGTTGTATGAATGAGCATGTGTTTATGTTCGAGCATGGTGGGCGTGGTGTGTGAGTGAGCTTGTTGTGTTTGTAATACGTTGCACCTGTGTCTCGTCAGGGTGAGTGTTTAAAAGCGTGTATGTGTCACATTGTGTTGTGGGTCATTGTAGGTGTGAACGTCCTTGTCCTTGTCCTTGTCTGAACGGTTGTTACAACTAAACCGAAAATAAAGCGGTTTGTGTTTCACTTTTAAACGTGAGTCCTGTTGGCTTCTTGCAACCCTCCGGGGCTCATACGTCACAGAAAGATCAATTTTAGTTTCTGCCACATAATGTAAAACCATAATGTAAGAGTAAATGCAGCAAATGAAGACATAATAAGGACCCAAATAAACTGTATTTTGCTGTGCCAGTCCTCAGCCAGGTCCACCCACTTTCACAAGCTGTACGGAAATTTCACAGCCTAGATCTCCACTTGTGGGTGACATGCCTTCTCCTTTATTCTGTAACTCTGTAACCTGAGGCCTGAGATGATAATACACACACAGTTTCAGAAAAATGTTATGCTGAAAATCACCTTTTACTTTCATTTCATTGTAAGGTTGGTCAGGCTTTTAATAAAAAATCTGCATGGCAAGAGTTGAGAACCATTGCATCTGAGCCAGACGATGAACACATTTTCAAGGTGGATAACTTTAATTTGCTGGACAAAATCCGTAAAACTTTGGAGGATAAGATCATTGCTATTGAAGGTATGTTAATATCTCTTTTGGTCAATAAGATTACTCCTTTAATTATTACAAATAATGTTTTTGGTTTCATTTCGTTTTAGGGTCCAAGGTTTCAGGAGATTCCAATAGAATGGAGTTTGCACAGGATGGGTTTAATGCAGCACTTACTCCTAATGTAAATTTATTGTTTAGCTTTTGATTTGTCACTATGTTTCCATAATGTAAGTACATTACTTTTGTTTATGTAGTTATATGAGTGTGTGATTTGTGTTTTTGTGTGTCTTTAGGGAAACATAATACTGAGTGCAGTTGGTGCTTTCGAGTGGAAAGGGGGATACCAAGAACACAATTTACATGGGGAACCCTCTTCCCCATTTCAGATGGGCAGTGAACATGACAGTTATTTAGGTGAGAATCCTTTCAGTCCAAATCTGCCAACTACTTTGACTACTACAATTAGAAAAAAAGAAACTTTAGGGTAATCTGTAAGAAAACAAGCCTGCATTCACATTATATATATACACTTCTAAATTGCTAAAGGTGTCTGTCTACATATAAACTGATTTTCAAAACATACATATGCACAAACAATTCATTGTTGATGCACCTTCAGCAAAAACTTTTCTTTCAGAACCTTAGTCCCTCACCCTAGTGCTCTCCACTATGAGCATCTATTCAAAACCTATGGAAAAGCATCATAGCCAGCTGCCTTATGCAGATGGAGAAAACCACTAGTGTGGAGCTGAGGAGAACAGTAAAGGGTAGAAGGATCTAAAATCTAAGATAAACAAATATTGACAAATATTGACACAGCAAAATCACATGTGTGTTACCTCATTGGTTTCAGATGTTTCTGTTTTGTTCTCGTAGAAAAAAAGATTATATAGATTAGATCATTTTTGTGTGTTTGACGTACAAGAGCCAGACATGACCATCAAACAGTCTGGGAGGGTCTGGCACAATATATATA
>JAOXYF010000012.1:13915054-13930985 GCA_028565775.1 Sternarchorhynchus goeldii | reverse complement strand
GGTCAGTTCCATCACTGTGTGTTGAGGAGCCTGACTGCTTGGAGGATGAAGCTGTTGCAGAGTCTGGAGGTGGAGGCTCGGATGCTTCGGTATCTTCTGCCGGACGGCGGCAGAGTGAAGAGTCCGTGTGAGGGATGGGTGGGGTCGCCCACAATGCTGGTTGCTTTGTGAGTGCAGCGTGTGGTACAGATGTCAGTGATGGAGGGGAGAGAGACTCCGATGATCAGAAGGCAACACAGACTTGGGGGCACCCTGAGGCGTTGGCATCCCTCCCCACCGTCAACAAACTTGAGTGAATGTGTGCAGTGGTGGGACGACAGCACCAGCGTCTCAGTATACCAGAAAACCCTCTGCCCATGAACCCCTGGATCTGTAACCTTTATCAATGAGGGAATAACAATTACCAAATGCTAAACTAAATAAGTAAGTTTTTAGCCTAGACTTAAAGATTGAGACTTTTTCAGAGTCCTGGACATTTTCTGGAAGGTTGTTCCATAGTTAGGGGGCTTTGTAAGAAAAGGCTCTTCCTCCTACTGTTACTTTATTAATTGATGGAATCAGTAAGAAGCCAACACCCTGTGTTCTTAGTAAATGTGGAGGCACATAGTAGGAAATAAATTCTCGCAGATAATCAGGGGCATAACTTTATATGTTAATAGAAGGATTTTATAGTCTATGAAAAATTTGAATGGGAGCCAGTGCAGGGTTGATGGGTGTGGGCTGATATGATAGAATTTCCAAGTTCTAGTTAAAACTCTGGTTGCAGCATTTTGTACTAGTTCAAGCTTTCTGAAGTTCTTATTAGAGCGTCCTAATAGTAATGAGTTACAGTCTAATCTAGAGCTAATAAAGGTGTGTACTAATTTTTCTGCATCACGCCGGCATAGTGTATTTCTTTAATACAGTATAATATAATATTGTGTACATGAAGAAAAGCTATCCTACTGTAGTAATACTATCTATATATTTATCGAATGATAAGTCTGAGTCAAATACAACGCTGATTTCTAGCTCCTGAACCAGGTGCAATGAGGAAGTCAGATTTAGCATTATATGAAGGGATTTCTAGATAGCAAGGAACAGTTAAGGTGGATAAAACAAACAAGGGTTGGAATAAAAACTAAATCAAAACAACACATGGCTAGGCATCACCGTGACAACCACGATGCCAACTTAGTTCATGAAATTTCTGCCCTGCCAGATCTGTCCCAGCCAATTGCAAATGCTATTGGTGAGAAGTGTGCTAGACCATGCAAACAGGCTGTACAGGGCTGCTGAGTGCTAAAGTGGAGCAGAAAAAGATTGTCTATGCTCTGTTACCTCACTGACTATTTCCAAACTGCCTCTGGAAGCAACATCAACACCAAAACTATGCATTGGGAATTTCATGTAATGGGCTTCCATGGCCGAGCAGCTTCACATAAGTCTAAGATTCCTATATATATATTACCCATCACCAGCTGATGTTTAAAGCCAACTGCCTGAAAGTAGGAATTTTACTCAATAGCAGTAGGTTTAAGTTATTCTAGCATTACACTTGTTTAATATGAAAAAGGAACCCTTGTGTAAGTGAGAGAGTTGGGGCAGAAACCAATGTATCTATTTGCATTAATATTCAGAAATAACAAGATGAGAAATGAGACAAAGACAAATCCAATTTCACATACAATTGTTGCTGATTGTTAAGATTGGGCCTGCCATAAACTAAAAATGAAGAAAAAACTTAAATAAATAAAAAATAAAAATAAAAATGCTTTGGGTAGTTCATGAATGAACAGATAAAATGTCTGAGGTAGGCAACAGTTTTACTTGGGTGTGCTAGAATATGCTAAATTAGGAATAAACTGGTACATTTAAAAATAAACTGTAACATTCGTCATGCTGAGCACAAAAAGTGAGGCAGGATGACAGAGCTTCGTAAAAAGGAATACGTTTATTTTAACGTTTAAAGTGAAATGAAACACCGACAAAGACACGAGAGAATACGCACACTTAAATTATCGTAGACTAACAAAACACAGGTGACACAAACGATCACGTACAAGTAACAAAACAAGACACACAAGACAACACGCAAGTACACATGCAGAAGCAAAATGCCAAGTACCATACTGTGGTACAGTCTGTGTGAACATATGTGCTTAATAAAGGCCTCAGTAAAGCCGCATCTGTTCAGTTAGAAATAGCCTGGCACTCTGGCACACATTGAGATATCCTGTGAAAGAAATAAAACCATTTTTTTTTGTTGTTGTTTTGTGTCTTGCATTGGAAGGTTGGCAATGCCTTTAACAGTTATAGAGCACTGGAGGAATTGAAAACCATTGCATCTGAGCCAGACAATGAGCATCTATTCAAAGTGGATAACTTTGACTTGTTGGACAAAATCCGTGAACAATTGGAGGAGCAGATAATTGCTATTGAGGGTATGCCTAACTTTTTTTTCTTCTTTAGTAAACCTGAAAGTCCCTTCCACATTATTGTTCTAGATATTACGATTGTTAGAGTGGATTTTTCTTGCTTGTTTCTTTTTTTGTAGGAACCCAGACTTCAGGAGACTCCAGCAGAATGGAGTTTGCACAGGATGGATTCAATGCAGCATTTAATCCTGATGTAAAGTCACTTATTAGCTTTTGCTTTCAACTGCAGTCAGTGGTCTTTATGTAAGGAAATGGTTGCCTAGGTTTCCAAATGGGTAACATAGTAATGCACCACAGCCTTTTTGTTCTAGAGGTTTCTACAAGTTGCTTTTTCTGGTGTCATAAAGAACCTATTTGGCTGCTATATGATAACCACTGAACCAGCTGAATGAATTGGTGTAATTAAAAAGTAACTTTCCAGCATGCATATTAACTACGTTCATCACAGTGGTAAGTATGCAGTTGTTAAAAAAAGTATGTTTTAATGTTTAACATTTAACGTTTTGCCTGTTTAGGGAAACATAATAATGAGTGCTGTTGGAGCTTTCCAGTGGAAAGGAGGATACCAGGAGTATAATTCACATGGACAGTCCTTCTCCTTTCAGAAAGGCAGTGAACATGACAGTTATTTGGGTGAGAAGTCAAATCCTCAAATCTTCCAACTATTGTAGCAATGTGTGCAAATTTCTGAAGTTTTAACCAAATGCCTTAAAAGAAGCAAACAAATAAATTTCAAGGCTGCTTAATCCTACTTGATCCATTATGAGTGCTCAGCTCTTTCATTCAGTGCCCACATCTCATCTGTACTTAAAACGTCTTTCTTTCACCTGCAGCTGAAGCTCTCATCCATGCCTTCATCTCTAGCCAATTAGACTACTGTAATTCTCTCTTACCTGGCATTTCCTCTACCTGTTCACAAACTTCAGATGGTTCAGAACTCCACTGCCCGTCTTCTTACTCACACCCATTCTTCAACAACTTCACTGGCTTCCTGTAAAATCTCATATTTAATTAAAAATACTCCTGTTCACCTACAAGGCTTTAAAAAACCTTACTCCTTCTTACGTGTCTGATCTCCTCCATATGAACCTGCTCACGCTCTCCGATCTTTAACTCTCATCACCCCTACCCGGTCCAACAATCCTCAACTCTCTCTATACTCACATCTAATCTCAAACATTACCTTTTTTCCATTGCTTATACTGTAATATTCCTAATATTTAAATTCCCCTTCCACCAGACCAGTCATTGTGTGTTATAAAATTTGTTATTTTGTTATAAAATTGCTATTTTTATGACTCTAACAGACGCCCTAATCTGGCACAGAGTGCCACAGTTCAAAAAAGAGTTTGGGTAGGACTGTATGACCAGAGCTATACTGGTCATGAAACCCTGTCTTGTGGCATATACTAACAAATACAAATGCTGGACAGCCTTGCTGTGTTACGCTACAACTAATTCAATAAATGAAGTAGGTGTGTCACCACACCCATTTCCCAAGCTGCTGTTCCTGAATTATTAATCATGGGGAAAATTTAGTTAGTGACTGGCAACTAACTCTAAGGGTCAGCTGTTCTGGCAACCTTCTGAGGGTATGCTGTGGTATTTGTGTCTAGCCTGCTGTACAGGGTGGAGTGTACAGGGTGAAGTGTACAGGGTGAAGTGTACAAGAACACTGGTTGGTGGTGGGGCTGACGTCACTTGGCTGATGATTTTATTCAAAGTGATTGTGATTCGATACATCTTTAGCAATTGAGGTCTTGCTCTGATTACTAGATAAGGGCCACTAAGATACCACTGCCCCAATTTTGCTTCAAACAAATATTTGGCAACTTTCTGGCAACCTTCTGAGGGTATGCTGTGGCATTTGTGCTACCTCTTGGGAATTACTTTGGCAATTGTTTTGAAATAAAGGAAGAGGCAATTAGCAGATTGGAAAGTGCCAAAGATTAAAGTTAGAAAAAAATGTTAGTCTGCTACTTTAAGGTAACCTGCATTTAAAATGATTTTGTCAAGTTTCTAATAAGCTTAATGTTTGTAATTTGAAATAACTGTCCATTATCAGGTTATTCTCTAAAGGTTGCAAGAATATTGCGTGAGCCTTACTTTATTCTGGGAGCCCCAAGGCATGCACATAAGGGAAGAGTGACCATTTCATCAAAGACAAAGACTGATCTGCATCTGGAATCCCCAAAGGTTACATATATGACTCCTCTTTTCAAAGCTATATACTACACTAAACTAAACAGTCTAAAGCAAATGCTGTCAATGTCATTAAAGAGTTAGAAAAAAAGACAACACTTGTTTTTACAGTACTGCATGATGAGGATGTTGCTTGAGCTCCTGCAACTTTGTCGTGAACAGTTGTGAAAGTTACACACACTGTCCGAGTGAAGTTCCTCAAACGCTTCCCTTTTTTTCAGCCTCAGATCGGTGCCTACTTTGGAGCTGAAGTGTGCGTGGTAGACTTGAATGCTGACACCAACACGGACCTTCTGCTAGTTTCTGCTCCACTGTATATACAAGATGATCGGGAAGGAAGAGTGTTTGTCTACTCATACAGGGTAAAGAGGAAACAAAACACTCTGCTTAGTCATTGTGGTTCCAAATAATGGAAAAGCTTAAATGAGTAAACATTAACCTAATTTTCACTAACACTGAACACATGCATGACTTATTGCATTTGCCAGGTGAGAAACTATGATATGTGAAGTGTTGATTTTTTGAGGTTCTTCCCATTTTATGGAGATAACGATTCTACAAGCTATTTGTGTGTGAACTAAATATCAGGCAGCCATCCTGTTTCACTCGATTTAACAATTACACTTCACACAGCCTTCAATTATACTTTCAGTGTCGCATCTGGTTTTCACATTTGGCTTCTTCTCATGCACCAAATATCAGCCACGGTTGAAATGTTTTAGTGCTAATTAGAGTAAGCTGACTTTGGTTCAAAACATTTATACAAACACACACATTCACACTGTTTGACACACTATGGGAGGTGTTACATCTTCCATCTTGCCTCACAACACAACAATGCAACTGATATTTTGATGACGAACTAAAACATTCAGTTTGTGAACATTCACAAAAGACAAAGTGACTTTGTAAGTTAGCTAGCTAACATGAATTTAACTTTAACAGCAGACAAACTCACTTTGTATTCAAACATTATTTTTTTCATTTGGTGTTATCAGGGGTTTTTTCCTCGTTGTTTTTTGGAGTTCAGCTCCGTGTCCCTTTCATCCCAACTGTTGCAGCCAATGCAGACAATAACAAACAATTTATACATTTTATTCAAATTTTCTCAGTCCCAATCACAGGTAGTATTATCACAGACACTGGATGGAGCCATGGGACAAAGGGGAAGGTTCGGCTCTGCACTAGCCAGCCCAGGAGATCTAAACAAGGATAATTTCATTGATGTAGTGGTAGGAGCTCCTCTGGAGGATGATGGACAAGGTAGCATCTACATCTTTAATGGAAGAGCAGGAGATTTCAACCCTACCTACTCACAGGTGAGAGAGAGGCAAAGCAAAAGAGTGTGATGCATTTTACTGTAAAAGTTGACCTTCACCCAAACAAAATCCTTTTACTGTTTTCCCTTCCTAAAATCCTCTATCCGTTTTGTGATGACAGAGAATCAGTGGTTCATCTGTGCGCACAGGTCTGCAGTTCTTTGGTTGGTCTTTGAGTGAGTTTGCTCTTGACCACAGTGGAGATGATCTGCCAGATTTTGCTGTTGGAACCAAAGGAGCAGCTGTTCTGCTCAGGTCTGGATAAATGTTTACAGAGAAGCAGATTTCTGAACATCCTAGCATTAGCCAGTAGATAAATATTATAAATTTGTATTCATATATTTTGTGTATTTTATGTGTGGAAACTTCAGGTCCAGACCCATTGTATCCTTGGTGACCAAAGTAACCTATAGCCCATCTAAAATCTCCACCAGAGACATCGACTGTCAAAAGCCTTTAGAAAACACTTTGCGTTTGTGTTTCACTATGATTTACACAAAAGGTTCCTCTTTCTCTTTTTTCACATATATAATATAGTGTGTGTGAGGGTGTGTGTGTGTGTGTGTAGGTGACCGTTTGCACAACACAGAAAAGCATTTTGAAAGGTTAAAATAATGTTTTTTTAATGAGATTTTTCCTTTATATTTCTTTAGTCATGTCTGCAAATATTGGTTACACCTTAAAGCTTGATGGAAAACGACAGAACTATCGGGGATTCTTTTCAGCTAAAAATAATATCAAGTCAGATAGTTTGATCGTTTCCTTGAACGAAGAGTGTAAAGACCATCATTTTTTCATAGAGGTAAGTGCAAAGTTTTTTCATGGTTTCTCAAACTGTGTCAAACGTCCTGTGGCACCCGAGTTTGATCTGTTTTCTCCATCTGTTCCAGTCCTGTTAGTCCATGTGTTTATTCCTGTCCATATTCCATATTTGTTGTGAAGTTTCGTCATTGGTTTCTCAGTTACTTTGCCGTTGATCTGTCGTTTTATGTTTACATGCCGATGCTCATATTTTCGGGGGGGTGTTTTCCCATGTATTTGTCATATAAAGATGCTCTCTGGTTCTCTCTCTCACTTTCACTCCTGCAGCTGACTTGCTGTTGATGTTACATGCTTACTAACCATCTTCAAGATGACAAACTGCGGTGATTTATGAACATAAACGCACTTTTTTTAGTAAAAGCTTCTCTCTTGCAGGAGAGCATAAACATCTCATTGTTCTCTTTAATAGGGATCAAGTAGGGCTCAAGTACCATTCCTTTTTGTGTACGTCACAAAAACGCATCCTTGTCTACATCCCTGAAGACCGTGCTTATGAGTTTTGCGTCACTGAACTCAAATGTGCATCTATATTTGCATTGTGAAACATATGCGCTGTAGTCCTACTATGACATTCCTATCTATACAGGTTGTTCGTTGACACACATTGATCCCTTTCCTGTATTGTCATTGTCAGTCACCTAAATAGCAAGTTCTCTACTTATTTTCCTTACGTATGACAATGAAAGCTTGTGCTGACTATCTAAAACAACGAAAAGCAATCTTGTGGTCTGTGAATGAGGTCTTATGTGGATCTGTACATTTGAATCATTTTCCTGGAATAGCTAAAGGCCATGCATTGATATCTAATGATAGTTAATTCTGGTTGCAGAATTTGCCAGATTTTTCTTTTAAATGTCCTGGAACTTGGTCATGATGCCAGTTGGGTTCTCATCTGACAGCCAGGTCATTTAGGGGAAAAAGAGCCTTGCAAGACCACACATTAAAAACAAATACTTGTTGTTTATTCTGCTCATTTTCTGCTTTGATTATTATTGTTGCTTTGTCTTTTCATACAGGCCTGTGCTGAGGATGTGCTAAACCCACTATCTAATGAGTTAACGTTTACATTCGAGGGCCTCCCTATTGGAACAATGGAAGGGTTACGGCCCATCCTTCACCCAGGAATAAAGAACACCTCAGATCATAATGTAATAATATGGGCTTTACAGTTAACCTTTCATCTTAGAGCAATAACAAAATACTTCTACTGCTATTAAAGACCTACAGAGTATTTATCTAGATGAAAAATAAACACTGTGATTGACTTGTGTATGAGATAATCCATAAACACAGTTGAAATGACATAAAACAGTTGCTAGTTGTAAAGAGTACTAATTTTTTAATTTCATAGCTGGATTTTGAAATAAACTGTGGAGAAGATAAGCTCTGCATTGACAATCTTAAAATGGATTTCAACTTCTCTGGGTAAGAACGTTGGTTTCCTGAAGTGTATAATGTCAAGTACACATCATGCACACAATATTTAAATGGTATTTTTTGTCTTAATACATCAACACAATATAATAATAACATAAATAATAATGTGTTGGTGGATTTGGTAAATAATATAATAAAACGGTCAATAATGGCAGGTAATTCATGCATAGACTTCATATGCTTTCATTTGCTAGGTCCACAGATATAAAAGTTGGAATCATGCAAGATATGAATGTGACGGTGTTGGTGGAGAACAGAGGAGAAAACTCCTACAACAGTCGAATAACTCTCACCTACCCCTTTGGATTGTCATTCAGAAGATTTACCAGTAAACAGGCAAGAACAATGCTGGCCACATTTTTACAGTACAGCGGAAATAATATACAAAATTATATAATGTAGAAAGCAGTACAAATATTTTGAAAATGGTACAGGAGTCCACTGTAGTAGTTTATGGTTGAGGTGCAATAAACTTATACTTATAATTTATAGTGCTGAGGTATCGATTCTAAGTTGTGCACATTCGATGTAAAACGTCAAAGCCTATGAGTAAACACTAATACAGTGGAGTAAATAATTATTTGATCCCTTGCTGATTTTGTGTATAATTTATAATCAAATAATTTCCTCCAGTGTATAATTTTTGCTGAGATGCTTCTTATAAATAGCATAAATTTCTCTTTTATTGGGTTATTAAATGTCTTGGTAATAAGCTGTTCACACCATCAGCTACTGCCTTTGCAAATCAGATTGACCTCTGTGGAGGTACAATTTGTTGAATCTTACAATTTAGTGTGTCCTCAGTCAGTGATGACTTAGAAGACATTGGTCTCTGCAGACTCTTGATTTCATGTTATTAAAATTCAACCTTATTAGAAAGGCCTTATACTATACAAGAGGAACATATTTTTTTATATTTCCTGTGTTCTGTCTGAGCAGGGTAGAGTGGAATGTATATCTCTGGACAGTGATGTCAAAAATTCACTGGGGACCACCACATGTCACATTAGTAAACCCATTTTCAGGGAGAATGGCTTGGTAAGTCACAAATATTTGGTCAGTCCCTATACTGTAATCCTTATACTGAAACTTGTTAAGCTAGTAAGTTTTTTGAAGCTAGGAAGATAAGATTAGAGTAAGGTTTGGGTGAGAACACAGGACATGGTGAGGATTAGATTTTAATTAAATGTAAAGATAAAGCTAAATTAAGTTAATGCAGTTTCTAGGTGAGCATTACAGTTATGGAAAAATGTGGATACGTATATATTCAATATTCACTAAGAATAATTTGTTAAATTAATATTCCATCAATAACATTCAAACATTTATAGCTTTAAGGATTATTTTAATATTAATTTTAAATCCTTGCATTTAAAATTACACATACTTTTTAGTACAGGAATATTCCTTTAAAGGATAAACTGTTCATCTTCTTGTTTACATTTTCTCATTAGGCCATTTTTGACATTACATATAACATAAACAAAGATGTTAACTTTGATAGGACGATGGTGTTCACTGTTACTGCTTCCAGGTACGTCCTGATTTTTTTTCTGGACAGACAAATTTCACATGTCTTAATGTCTGCATCTGGGTAACAAAAGACCTTTTACATCTAAAATGCTTCTTCTTGGAGAAGCAAGTATTTTGTGGCTTGAATTTGGTTTCAAAGGGACATTTAACACCTGACAGAAATCTGTTACACAAATGTTGGTTAAGTAGCGGATGCAAGCACAGTATCACAAAGCCCAGCTGTCTACTTTACTGACCCCAAGTGTCCTTACAGTGGCAATGACAAACACTCAGAAAACAGTGAACTGTTTAAAAACAGAACCATTGGTGTCAAATTTGCCATCTACGTTGCACTGATCAGGTTAGTTATCTTCTTATTTACTTATTTTGGTCCTTTTTTTCATTTCACTTCACTTCATTTCACTTTTTTCATTGTTTTCTACTTATGTAATCAATGCCATTTCCAATATCTGGAAGAAGGTGATGCGCATCTTTGTTGAATATGGACCCCAAACATTTTTGTAAAACTACCAGCACTGGCTGTCAGATGAGAACACTGTGTTGCATAAACCAGATTCAGGCCTCTTGGTACTTGTTTATTTCTCTTTTCTTGTAAGCTCCTGTTGCTGATCTTATTTGTAGGTATGAGCAGTCCAGCGTCCACATTAATTTCACTGCAGGAAAGAACAACCTTGAAAAACCAGTCAACCAAATCTTCAAGGTATGAAGATGAACACCACATTTACCACTGGTCTGCCTGAAGGATAGTTTTCAGCGTAAATGCTTCTTCTCTTTCTACCTATCTCTGTCCATCTATCCATTTGTCCCTTTCTGTCTGTGTCCATCAGGTGGAGAATGACCTAAGGGATGTACCACTCACAATTTTAATCAAAATCCCAATCAAACTAGGATATTTTGACATCTGGACCACTAAGAACTTGCAGGTGCAGTAGAATATCAGTGCAAACATTTAAAAATGTAAATCTTATGATGAATACATGATGAATATGATGCCCTGGATATGATAATCCAACACTGACACTGTAATTTAATGCCATACTAGATTTAATCCATGTTCTGCAGACTGGCCAATCAAATATACAAGAAGAAAAAAAAGACTTTTATCTTCACGTAATTGTTTTTTCTATTTAGATTCAAGATTGCAGTGTAGACGGAGATGAACAACCCGTGATCTCTGATTTTGTGGCGACACTAAAAATGCTGCACAAAGTGGTAAGTAACTTTTACAGCTGTTTCCTCACTCAGCATTTCTGTAATGCTAACAGAGAAGTAGACAAATTATCTTAGTATGACTATATAATATTCACTTCCTTATTGTGTTTGTTTACTCTAAACAACCAATGAAAACTCTTTGTTTTAGAACTGTACTATAGCTGTGTGCAGAGTTTTTAGATGTAAAACGACTCTGGTGAAAAGGGAATCAAAATTGTACAACATCTCTGGTCATGTCAGTTCTGGGTGGATTGAACAGGTACATTTATTCCCTGTATATTACATGTAAAATTATATTGTTAAAACATGCTAAATGCTAACAATGTTCATGCTTTTACCAGTACCAGACTGTTCTTACTTTTCGTTATTTTGCAGTTTTTGTATGTATTTCTCTCACTCTTAGACTGGACTCCGATCAGCCGTTTTTGAGCTTGTCAGTACAGCAACTCTGGAATATGACAAAAATAAATATGTCTTCTTTTCATCCGATTCTCTACATACTGCACCAACAGGATTGGTAAATCAAACGACTTTCTATCCAATGTCACAGAAATCCCTCCTCTCTACTGTATATACACATAAGCGATGCTGTATAATATATAACATACAAAAACCATTATCAGCATATTCATGATATAAATGTCTATTCCTTGTTTAATTTACCAGTTCCAAAAACCTTTCAATTCTGTGTGTGCATACAAAGCTAAAATACGTGCAAATTAACCACTATCAGCACACTACTGGTCAAGAGTCCACTGGCTTGTAATAATGTTTCTTCATCTGAATTTTTGTATTTTCAATCAAACTGGAAAATAAAGAAATTTGAATAGATTGGCTTTACATGGTGAATATTGGACATATAAAGCAAGAACATTTTTTCCCCAGACCTACGATGTGAAACATTGTTACACACATTGTAGAGCTTCACTGAGTGTTCATTTTAATGCATCATTGAATTACATTATAGTTTCTACTATCCAAATCCACTTGTATTATATTGTATAAAAACACTGTTTATACTGCATCAACACTAATGTGGCTTTATCTCAATCTAATATTAAGTTCTCTAAGATCCTGAATTTCTTAGCCAAAGACAGATTTGTTTAATGGTAAGCATTGTGTGTATAGATTATTACCCAGGTGGAGGTGTTTGAGGAGAAAAACATCCATAAGGAGATAATTGGAGGAGTAGTAGGAGGGCTGCTGCTTTTGGCTCTCATCACTGCTGGCCTCTACAAGGTCAGTGCTTGTCTTGTTACAGTTTACTATTGACATATTTGTAATTCCAGTGTGCAGTGCTCTAGAAGCGTTTTATAGCTGGCATTTGCTTAACTCTGTTTGACTGCTTTATTCCTGTATTTAATTCCAGGCAGGGTTCTTCAAAAGCCACTATAAGCAGATGTTGGAGGAAGCAGGTGCTGATGGAGCTGATGGAGCTGATGGAGCTGAGCTACCACAAGACTCTGCGTAAACTTCAGCATGGTGTTGTCAGTCTGGGTTTATGAGGATACAGTGACCGATTTAAAGTTAACACATGCTAAAAGACCACCTAAAATATTACACGTCCTAAAATATTACATTTTCCTAATGCTTCAGTCCTAAACTTACTCAAAATATAAAGCACAGTTAGTGTACAAGATTGCAGTGATGTTTCAAGATTTAACGCAAAGTTAGTGCAACTCCATACTTTTCTAGATGCAAGATCTTACATTGCAGTACATTCTGCAGGATTTATATAAATATATAGGAAACAATGTATATGATAACTTGCTCTGTATTGAGCTTTTTGGTTGTCACTATAAAGTTATACAGTTATTCAGAGATGAAATTGCCATTTTGTTATTCTTTTAGTGTTTTTATGCTCATTACACTCACTTCATTCCTTGTCATTCATTAATAAAAACCTTCCAACAAAGACTACAATGAAACATGTTTATATGTGTGCAGAAACTTGATATTAGGCAGACATATAAAAATAAATAAATAAATAAATTCATCTCTCACCTTCCTGGGAAGTCTTTTTCCTTCAAGATTCGGTCTTCTACCAGTGGCCTGGGAGCTTGAGAGTCCTGAGTAGTGTCTTAGAGATCTCTGTCCAGAATTGCGCAGTCCTGGGAACAACTATAATTCCTGGGATCTGCTGGAGCCACTCCCCCAATTTGGGGGTTACAGTCCCTCGTACAGGAATCACTGTTGCTTTTAACTTCCACTTTTCTTGATTTTTCAGTTCTTAGTATTTCTTGAGTATCTTAGTATTTCTTAGTATTTCTCGAGTATCTTAGTATTTTTGAGCTTCTCATGTTCATTACAGTCATGTGAAAAAATTAGGACCCATCAAAACCTTTCCTTTTTTGAACCTTTGAACTTCATATCTTGATTTTAACAATACTGAGGGAAGGAGGTAATATAACTAAATAAATAAAACTGAATGTTTTATGTAAAATTATGGAAAACAATTATAAATGCAATTTTCTTGTGAGGAAAAAGTTAGGTCACACCCACATTACTACTTCAAATTACAATCTGTTGTACCAGCTGCAAATTATGAGACCATCATTAGAGAGGAAATCTGAGGAGGCTTGTCTTATTGCTCTTGATTGCTGAATTGAATGGTATCGACCTGGTGAAATCTAAAGAGTCTCTGAGGCCTTCAGAAAGAAGGTTGTAGGTACAAAGATCTCAAAGCAATTAGAAACCAACCATTCTACTGTCCGGAAAATAATTTACCAGTGGAGAACATTTAAAAGAATTGCTAATTAGTTAATCCACCTCGTCAACTGTCCAACTATAGACCAATATTAAACCTTCCTTTTATCTTCAAGATCCTAGAAAGAGTTGTAGCACAACAGCTATGTTCTTACCTACACCGAAATAACATTCATGAAATCAGTCAGGATTTAGGCCTCATCAAAGTATAGAGACAGCCTTGGTTAAAGTGGTAAATGACCTACTTCTGCCCTCTGATCAGGGCTATGTCTTTGCTTTTGACACTGTTGATCATACTATTCTTTTCCAGAGATTAGAAAATGTTGGAATAAAAAGAACGGCTCTTTCCTAGTTTAGGTCTTACTTGACATTTTCAGTTTGTTGATGTAAATGGTGAATCTTCTGCACTAACTAAGGTGGTTTGTTCCTCAAGGTTCTGTTTTAGGGCCACTGTTTTTTTTTTCTTTGTATATGCAGCCTCTGGGTGAAATTATTCATAAACACAGTGTCAGATTCCACTGTTATGCTGATGCGCAGCTATATGTTTTGGCAAAGCCAGGTGAGAGACACCAGCTTAGTAAAGAAAAGGATTCTGTAGAGGAAATTAGGCAGTGGATGCTGAGAAATGTCCTTTTACTAAATTCTGATAAGAATAACAAAGTAACTATGGATGGTCTTGCAGTTATTGTCAAGTACAGCAGTAAAAGACCATGGTGTGATTATTGACTCCAGTCTTTCACTTGAAGCCCATTTATGACTGACAAGGATAGTATTCTTTAGTTAGATAAGAAAATTAATTAAGTTAAGAAAATTTAAGTTAAGAAAATTAAATGTCTCAACATAAGGCAGAAATACTAGTTCATGCTTTTTTGTAAGGTTGGATATACCAGCAATACCTTGCTGTCTGGATGTTCTAGTAGGAGCATAAGCAAGCTTCAGTTAGTCCAGAATACAGCAGCTAGAGTCCTTACTAGAACTAGAAGATATGAACATATCACGCCTATCTTATCCTCACTGCATTGGCTCCCTGCAAAATTTCGTATTGATTATAAAATACTACTACTTACCTATAAAGCAGTAAATGGTCTTGCTCCGCAGTACCTCAGTGAGCTTCTGTTCTGCTATGAGCCACCTTGCCTACTCCAATCAAAAGGTACTAGTTATTTGTTGGTACCTCAGATTATGAAGACTACAGCTGGTGGCATATCTTTCTCTTACAAAGCCCCAGAGTTATGGAATAATCTTGCAGCTGGTGTCACAGTCTCAGTCTTTTAGAATAGGTTAAAAACTTACTTCTTTGCATTTTGTAAATAGTTTTTTGTTAATAATAATTTTGTTAATAACAGAAGGTGCAGAGCCAGGGGGTTTATGGGCATGGAAGTGTTTTGATAAACTGGGATGTTTGGATGCTCTCACCATCCCATTTCACAATATCACTCAAGTTTGTGACAGTTGATTGGCTCGACGCTTAACGTCCCACGTGTCTCCGAATTGGCTCTCACGTGTCTCCGAACTGGTCCTCCCCCTTTTTAGTTATACTGTCATATTTAGTCCTTCTGGAGTTTCTACTTGCCCTCTACACAACTGTACATTTTCTACACCTGTTGCATTACAAGAGCACACCTAATGTTTTGTGATCTCTTTTCCACCCTCTCTCTTCATCTCCAAGCTACTCATGCTACATTTGAGGCTCCAGGAGATACCTGAGATCCAGATTCTTGACTCATGGTCTGCTGATCTGCCTGATGCCCTTCCTCTGCTGGAGTCTCACCAACTGAACATCACTCCCTGCTGCAAATGGACAGACTTTACTGTTTTTATTATTGTTATTGTGGTGCCCGATGGTTGCCCCCCCCTCCCCCCTGTTGAGTCTTGGTTCCTCTTAAAGTTTTTTCCTCTTGCTCTCAGGGAGTTTTTCCTTGCCACTGTTGCCCTTGGCTTGATCACTGGGAGCTTGAACTCGGACAGCTGTAAAGCTGCTTTGTGACAACGCTTGTTATAAATTTCGATTTGACTTCTTAATCCAAGTGTTCTTTATGTAGGACAGATTAGAGCAAGTTATACTGCTGTAAAGTGTGATACCATTAGATTTACATGACACTAGGCCTGTAATTTTGATCAGTGTTCTTTTACAATTATATCATTTAAGTTTTTATGCTGTGCTTTAGAATATATACAATTTATGAAATTTATGAAGCTTATAATATTGCTATTTCACTCCTGTTAGGATAATTTCACATAGGACTACACAACGGCCTTGACCTCCAGTGTGTGTGTGTGTGT